>OU343161.1:156172166-156543546 GCA_910595825.1 Philhelius pedissequus
ATTCAAAGTTGCCCTACAAGATGGAGTTCATCATATCTCATGTGTGAAAGGCTTAAAATAAATCGAGCAGCTGTTGTTGCGGTTTTGGCAGACAGAACTGTAACCTCTTCAAAACTGGCACTGAAGCTAGAAATAAGCGAGAAGGAATGGGCACTATTAGAATCTATGACCAAAACTCTAAAACCATTTCAGGTTGCAACTACAATTTTATGCCAAGAAAATATCACCATTTCTATTCTTCGACCGATTATCAATGGGCTCATTAATAAACACCTCACTTCGAACGTCGGAGATGACGAAAATACCATCAAATTTGTGGAAACGATAAAAGAAAGTTTGCAGCAGAGATTTAAAATGGCTTTTAGAGGTGAATTCGAAAAAGTTCTCACGGAACAAATTTCATCATTTTTGGATCCAAGACACAAAAACTTAGACGTTGAGGCTGAACACATGAAAGATGTTATAAGAAACCATGTGCGGGATCTAACAGAAAATTATTCGCCGAACGAGAACAGAGAAATCGTTCATGGGAAGCGAAGTGCCATGGACTTTTTATTAGATGCGAAATCGGATTGTGAAAATTTCAACGAGTTTGATATGTATCTGAGGGAACCACAGGTAAACTACAATGTTTCGGAGCTCTTGAAATGGTGGGAAAATAATGAGACAAAATATCCGAACCTAGCACTGCTGGCCAAAAAGTATTTATGTATACCAGCGACATCGGTATCCTCGGAACGCTGTTTTTCTGCTGCAGGTAACATTGTTACACCTAAAAGATCAAGTCTGTTGCCAGAAAATGTTGGCTTGTTGACATTTTTGATGAGTAATCAAAAATTGTTACAACCAAGTCCTAATTAAGTTTATATTTGTAATTATGTTGACCACGTATTAATTTCTTAACGAAAAAATTCTGTGTTTTTAATGAATAACTACTTCTTTTCCGCAAATGTTCATTTAATTTACGTTTTTGATATGAAGATACTTTTTTTTTAATAAAAAATTTTGTTATGAATCTGTTTATTTTTATTTTTACTGTTTATTTTTAACCAGGGCTACATAGTCGAATCAAAATCCGACTACTTATCTATGTATGTTGTATATATAAGTGGTAAGCATCACAGAAATAATATAAATATGTTCTTCAATCTTTCTTTAAGTCTTTTATTATAACTATACAAGAATATGTTTTGGGTACCCGGATTTTACCGAGTATCCGCAAGAAAGCGGGTGCCCGAAATTATGGTACCCGGGTAATACCCGTAAGTGCGGGTACTCGGGTATTCGGTTTTAGGTTGTGTATAACAAGGTCTTTGAGGACCCTAGCAACTGCACGAGTGCGAAAAAAGATTCGTCCCATAAAATCGTTTACGCTCTCAACTACAGGAGGAGTCATAACACTGCAAGCAAATTGACTTTTTCACGAGAGCTGACAAAAGGGGTGTCATTAAAGACGAGGGTTGGAACCGAAGACGAAGTTGAATTTCGAATATGTTTTATAAATGACCAAACATTTTTCTACCTTTGGGACATTGTAGTATTTTTTGCCTTAATTTTTGGTCATGCAAAAATTTGGTTGTTTGAATGTGAACGTTGCAAGTCTTTCTAGCTTGTTGAAACTTTTTCCGGTTTTTCTCAGTGTTGTTGGCTTTATAATTCCGGAAACTTACTTCTCTAACCCTAATCACATCTTTGCAGCTCGAATCAAACTATGCATTTTCTTTCGGTTTGATAGATTTCACACTATTCGGGATAAAATTTGTCATTCCGTGAATAATTAAATTTGTTATCATATCAGCGCTGGAGTCTACGTCACTATTGAGGAAGCATAGTGACCAGTTAAAGTTCCTGAAGAAGTTATTGAGACCGTCCCAGTTGACTTTCTCATATTGCCAAACGGTTCTCTTAGGTGATTTTTCTACAACTGGATGTTGTTGGCATGAGAAATTTGCAGATATGACACAATGGTCTGATGTGCCTGGAGGCGATAATACACTTACAGTGAATTTATTAGGGTCAGAGGTAAGAAACAAGTCTAGAGTGTTGGCGGTTTGACCTGTAACGTCACCGATTCGTGTCGGCTCGTCAACAAGCTGAGTCAGTTGGTTTAGCTTAGCAAAACCTCAACATACCTTCCTTCGGGTGTTGTCTGGCTCGAAAAGCGGAGCCTGCTGGAATTGTGTACATTGAAATCGCACATTTTACACCGCATCAAAATTTGAGGGATGGTCATTTATGTTCTAACTAATATAAGAATTGCCGTCAGCCGCATGGATGTCGGTGGAAAGACCGTTAGCCACGCTTAACTTAAAAAAAAATTGAAAAGAAACTAATTTTACACCGACTGAATTTTTTACAGATGAAAAAAAAAAAACATTTCAGTATAATAAAACAAACCGTCAGCCGCCCATATATCGGTGGAAAGACCGTCAGCCGACGTCAACATGACGCGCGCCCAGTTGATCTGAATGTTACTCAGTCAATTTAAGTGATAAACTCACACATTTTAACCACGCAAACATTCGGCTGATGGCATATTTTTATTTGTTAATAAGCAATCAACCTGAAAATTACAATTTTCATCGGTAGTTTCATATTAATTTCATCACTTCTTGTCGGAGATAACTGAATTAGTTAAATAGACGGAACTCTAAAAAGAAGATAGTTACTCTAAAAAAAGCCGGATAGTCCTAAATTTTTGATTTCTTGTTAGGCATTACTGGTAGATACAAAAAAGTTAATTAGAGAACCACTCCCACTCCGCCCTTCACTATCCTCCAAAAACCCATCACATAGAACAACAAAAATTATCGGTCTTTTTCAAATTTTTGCCAAAAAATCAAAAACTATACATTTTTGGCGTCAATTATCTACTACAAAAATAAAGAACACTAAATTTCCTACAAAAATCATCCCTCAATCAATTTTTTTTGGTTAACCTGTTGGTCCGCAAGAGCCAGCTGAAAAAAAGGCAACACTTGCCTATTTTGTTTAAAAAACTTGTTGTTCACTCATAATTCAAAAAACTATGCTTGAAATTACAAATCTGTCTGCATTTACTAAAACTGTATTAAATTCTCTATGAAATGAATACCTTAATGACTTTATTTGACCAAACCGTTTTGCCGCTAGAGCATTTTGAAATTATATATGTCAAAACTAGAAAACGAAGTTTTTTCATTTACCTACCCTCATACAGGAAAATAAAATATGTAAATAATAAAAAAGTAAATAGTATGTATAATGTATACCTAGATATATGTATATACAGCTGCGGTAAAAAAATAGCAGCATTACGAAAACCAGATTGCGTTTAAAAATGAAGTTTAAGATAATCTCTTGAGGAACATTTTGAATATGCGAAAAGCTTATATTAAGTCCATAAATTCACATTTAAAAAAGAGTTCCATCTTTTGTTCATCAACTTATTAAAAAATTAATTTTTTTTCGAACAACTCGAATAAATAAAAGGTAAAAAAAATAGCACCATTACTTCATCATACGACTTTTCTTGTACTACAAGCAGTTAAATTATCTGTGGCGAACAGTTCCCACCCAAGCTGTAATATCTAGCTCTTTTTTTAGATCAGTTGCAGGCTTAAAGAGATTGTAATGGCTTGCTCGGAAAAGGCGCCTGATGAGAGTTGTCGATAACAGGTTTTCGTCCACTACATTCGGTTTTAGGTGTGTATGTTATTGCATTTCGAATCATTTTGGTGGAACAGCCAACAAACCGTCGAACTTCTCCATACGTTTTACCTTTTTTTTAATTAAAAGTGTTTTGATCAATTCGATATGTTCAATTTTAAAATTTGAAGATTTCACTTCTTCGGCTTTTTTGGTCGTGATAATTTATTAATGAAAGATATTCATTAGTTTTCCCAACGTTTCGACTGAGTTTTCAGTCTTCTTCAGGGGCACTTTATTAACCAAAAATAAGAGAAACATTTGTATGTTTACATTTAGTTGTTAAGATTTTACACTTACAATTATATGAACGAAACTATTTTATCAAATTACATATATATATATAAAAATTTAAAAAATAATGACAGTTTTGTAATTGAATATTTAAATTAAAGCACTTCTTCTTAGTTAGAAGTTAAGTCAACAACTGTTGAATAAAATTTTCTTTTAAAGGAGCAACAAAAACTATTGATGTATGTATGTATGTATCGCAGTTATTTAGAGATTAGGGAACAGTACACTGACGAGATACACTGTGTATCCTGCTTCCTGTTCATGTGATTTTTGTTATTCAAAATGTGCAAAGTTTCTAACGTATATCGTTTCGATGTATGTTTTTCCGTTTGAAGAATTTGCACATTTTTAAAGTCTGGAGCATGATTTCTTTCTAAGCTGTGACTAGCAAGAGCTGTTTTCTGAGAACTTTTGGACTTGATATCAGATTTGTGATTTGAGATCCTTTGTTTTAAAAGCTGCTTGGTAGTGCCAATGTAACATAGTTCACAATTTTTTCTTTCGTTGCCTAGGCAATTGATCTTATATACAACGTCTGTACTTTGATCCTTTTCACTTTTCTTGTTAAGTTTTGTAAACAGTGTGTTAAGTGTTTGGTTGGATTTGTAAGCAACATTGACATTTTTAGCTTTGCCAGCGATGGTTTTCTTAAAACTTTCAGCAAGTTTCGGCACGTAAACCATACTTTTGAAATAACCTGCTCCTTCATGTTTATTGCTTTGTTGGTGATTGGTTTGGTGTTGTGCTATTAATTCGCGAATCATATCTAGCGGATACCCATTATCAATAAGGATTTTTGTTATTTTCTCTTTGTTGGCGGGATGGAATTTCTTTTCACTAATCGTAAGGACTTTCTTAATAAGGTTGAAAGATTCCCGGGAAGCAAATACACTCACGAGAAGTTGCTAATAGGGCTGATTGTCTTTGTCCGCCATCCTAGTCACACATACATACGACCAGAAAATCGTTTTCGAGATCTTCAGTCACGGGAGCACGGCTTCCTGTAGAGCTACGTGCTCCCTTCGAAAACAGACAGGCAATGATTCAGCAAATTGTTGGATGTCTCCAAACTCTCCAAAGCTTGTCGGAACCAAATCGCCGAGTTCAGAACCCTTTCAAATAAAATTATTCGAGCAAATCTAATAGAAACAAAATCGAGAAAAAGTTTCTTCTAGGCATTTCCCTAGTTACTCTAAAACAAATCGCATATGATACAAAGCGCGAAGCAATCTTTCTGAAACCAATACCGCGAGGTGAGGGAGGAACACATTTCTTTAAAACCTGAAATCTACTATGTTTCAATTCTGATAGATCGATTGTGTTGTTTTAGAAAAATTAACTTCAAAGAATTAAGTTAAAAACCCATTTTTAACAAAATATGAATTTAAAAGGCTACGTTAATTAAATTTAGAGTCGTGTGCAAAATAATAGGGGTGTGCTAATATAATAATCAAAAACGCATGAAAAATTGTAAATGTTGGGTTTGTCTTAACAGCTCTTCTAATCTACCGATCAGTGGCTTCAGTGGCTTTTCTTTGGCATTCCTCGGGATTCTGGATGGCTGGTCCATTTTAAGGCATTTGTAACAATGTTCTGGGAACAACCAACCTCGTTATAGGTGTTTCCTTCACTTCGAAGCTTTTTGATAATTTCTCTTAACTGATAAGAACAATGTGATTTACGACCCATTTTTACTCTTTCTCCCAGTTTAAAAATAGTTAAATTTATTAAAACAAATATTATTACAGTCATAAAAAAAACTAATAACTTGCTTCTCTTAATTTAAAACCACGAATTAGCTAATGAAAATTATACAACAGCTTTTTTGCACAGTGAAATTTAACAAAGGTAATCATTAAACGTAAGATTGTTCTTGGCGACTTTAACGCCCAGATCGGAAAGGAGAGTATCTTTGGTTCGACGGTCGGAGGACACAGCCTGCACGACGAAACCTCTGAAAACGGGCTTAAACTGATCGACTTTGCGGCGCGGCGGGGAGAAATATCACCCTGGCAAGTACTCGATTCCCCCATCTCAATATACATAAGGTAACTTGGAAGTCTCCAGATCAAGGCACTGTTAACCAAATTGATCATGTCGCGATAGACGCCAGGCATGCATCCAGTATCCTGGATGTCCGAACTTTCCGAGGGGCCAACATAGACTCGGATCACTACCTGGTAGTATCTAGAGTCCGGATGCGGATATCCCTGGCGCCTCAGCGAAGAGAGGATATTAGGAGAAAGTTCAACGTCGGCAAACTTTTATCACCAGAGACTGTCACAACTTTTGCCGACCGCGTCGCCCTCAATCTCTCATAAAACGTACCAGCAGCACCAACTATAGACCAACAGTAGAGTCATTGCCAGCTAGCCATTAGAAGTGCCGCCTCTGATGTGCTTGGTTTCAATCGACAACCAACGCGAAACCTCTGGTTCGATGAGGACTGTCGGCAGGCACATGCAGCCAAGGACGAAGCATATGAGTCAATGCTGCAAGCTAGGACCAGAACTGGTGAGAGAGCAGCCCGCGAGGTCTATGTGCAAAAAAGAAGAGAGGAACACCGACTCCTAAGAAGGAAGAAGAGGGAGCACGAAAAGCAAGCGGTCGAGTCTATTGAGGGATGCTACAGCAGGGGTAACGCTCGAAAGTTCTATCAAAGGGTGAAACGATCTACCCAAGGATTCCAGCCCAGAATAGAAGCCTGCCGTGATAAAAATGGTAATGTCGTAGGAGATACGCAGACGGTGCTGAGAATTTGGAAGGAACACTTTTCCAAGCTGCTAAGCGGCGAAGACTGCCAACCATCCGTTGCTATGCAGAACAACCCATTCAACTTGGACGATGATGGTCAAAATATCCGTCCTCCTGACCTAGAAGAAGTAAGATTGGCGATATCCAAACTTAATTCGCACAAGTCCGCGGGCTGCCAGCTGATCTGTTTAAGGCAGCAGGAGATGACTTGGTCAGGAGCATACACCAACTCATTTCTATGAATGGAAGCTCGACATAGTGTGGCCTATCCACAAAAAAGGAGATGCTCTGAACTGCGCCAAATACAGAGGTATAAGTCTCCTCAACATCGCATACAAAATTATGTCGGCAATTTTGTGTATCCGCCTAGAACCTTTTACCAACGACCTGATCGGATTTTATCAGTGTTGCTTTAGGCGAGGAAAATCAACTAACGATCAGATTTCCACACTCCGGCAGATCCTGGAAAAAACCCAAGAATTCCAAGTCGATACGCACCATCTCTTCATTGATAGAGACGAGTTATACAGAGCCTTGTCACATCTCGGCATCCCTGCCAAACATGTCCGCTTGTGCAGAATGACAATGAAGGAATCTCGCTGCTCCGGCAGAGTCGGTAAGAACTTCACCGACGACTTTGATGTCGAGAAAGGTTTGAGACAGGGTGATGCGCTATCATGCAATCTCTTTAACATCGTGCTGGAAGCAATTGTGCGCAACTCAAATGTCAACACCAGAGGCACAATTTTTCAAAAGTCCGTTCAACTCCTTGCTTATGCTGATGACATTGACATCTTAGGCAGAACAAAGCGAGCTGTCAGTGGAGCATTTGCAAGTATTGAAACGGAAGCGGCGAAGATGGGTTTGACTGTTAACGAGACGAAAACTAAGTATATGCTGTCATCGAGAAGAGAAGTCCAGCACCATCGACTGGGACAAAACGTCACGATTGGCGGTTATAACTTCGAAGTAGTCAGAGACTTTGTTTACCTTGGATCCACTATTACATCGCACAACAATATCAGTGCGGAGATAAAACGAAGAATCACACTTGCAAATCGCTGTTTCTTCGGGCTTAGAAAGCATTTGAGTAGTAAAGCCCTCTCTCAAAGAACCAAAGAGACCTTATATAAAACTTTAATCATCCCAGTCCTGCTGTATGGGGCAGAGGCATGGACACTGACAAAATCGGATGAAAACCAGCTGGGTTGCTTTGAGAGAAAGATTCTTCGAGTTATGTTTGGCCCAGTGTGCATCGGTGGTGAGTGGAGAAGAAGATTTAACACCAGCCCGACGAGTCTTCGTATCCAACCGCGGTGGACAACGCGACAGAGGAAGGCCTTATCTTAGGTGGCGCGATCAAGTGGTGAACTCAACCAACTTGGTGTGCGTAACTGGTGGCAGCTAGCTAGAGACCGGGCTAGCTGGAGAGGTTTGCTGGTTGAGGCCGTGATCCATCCTGGATTGTAAGCGCCATCTAAAGTAAAGTAAAGCAAATCATTAAAGGGACACTAAATCAAAAGCAACGGCTGGATGCGCGCAAACCAGCAACAAGAGTATACAAGAGTGGTGCGACATATTTATTATATATTCATTTTAGTAGCATTTGTTTCAGTCTTTCTTAAGAAAATTAAAGCTTTCAAACATTCTTTTTCGCACCTATTATTTTGCACACCACAATAAGTTAATGATGATTTGTTTCGATATAAGTTAGAGTTCGCCTGATTCAATTACTTCTTCAGCTCATCCGCTGATACATCGGCAAGAGACCGCCTGTCTTCTTGATAAAATTATAGCTCTTGGATTTCCACTGACATCATTAATCGATCAAAACCGTTTTTTGTTTACTTTTCCAAAATACCTTAGTAGGCCTCTAGCATTTGGAGCGGTAACGGAAAAAGATAAGACTTAAAATTGTTAAGTTATAGAATAGGCAGGTGAAACTTGTAGTAAATCTTACCGCAATATCATCAAGCGGTCATTATTTTTAAATTGAATATCATTTTTTTTTCCATTACAAAATTTTGTAGAAATTCTTCCTTTGTTTCATAGTAAGTTCGATTTCAGATTTGTATGTTATAGTTATGAATATTTATTTAGTACTTCCCATCTAAGGTTACAATTCTGTCATCACATGAACTTAATAGTATTGATCATATATTTTATTATTATTATTATTATTTATTAATCAGAACATAAATGTTACATAATTAATCTTAAAGCTACAGCTCTAGCATCAAAAGCTTATGGCTGGGGTTACATTTTAATTTTTGAAATATTTACTTATGAATATAGTATGATATGATAAAATATGAGGGGAGAGATCGAGGACCTCAAGAGAGCGCGTACTATCTGTATGCACTCTATTGATCATCATCATCATCATCATCATCATCATCATCATCATCATCATCATCATCATCATCATCATCATCATCATCGTGCATTGAACCATGACCTAGCCAGCCGCTTAATAGCCAACGCACTTCGCATCACGCCTCCGAGCCCACATGATCAGATACAACCTAATGCAGCTTTTTCTGTTTATCAATTGCATTGAACCGACTAGCGCTGTTATTAGCCACACAAGTTTGTTGTTGTTTATTCGGGTTCTTTCTTATTCACTCCTTTCTCGTTTATAAGCCAACATTTTTGTTGTTCATATAACAAGGGAGATTTTTTTATGTGAAAGATTTTGACACTGGTAATTTTTATTTGTATTATATTCAGTTTTTATATGATTACATACTTGCTTTCTAAGGCCATTTTTCGTATAATTTGATGACTTTGAATGCCCAACAACAACTTGATTGTGCTACCACCAAGTTTTTTCTCAATTATTTTTATCTGGAATTATAGCTATTTCACGACTTGCCAAGATCGATCATCAGATTCCTTTGCTCTAGTGGTGCTGGTCTACTTTTTCATTTTAATTGAAAAACTTCTTGTGCCTTCATTGTGTATTGAACCATGACCTAGCCAGCCGCGTAATAGCCAACGCACTTCGCATAACGCCTCCGAGCCCACATGATCAGATCCAAAGTAATGTAGTATTTTTCTGTTAATCAATTGCATTGAAACGACTAGCGCTTTTATTACCCACACAAGTTTGTTGTTGTTCATTCCGGTTCTTTCTTATTTTATCCTTACTCGTTTACAAGCCAGCATTTTTGTTGTGAAAGATTTTGACACTAGTCATTTTTATTTATATTATATAATAATATGATAATAATGATGATAATAATAATAATAATTTTAACTATATGCATGTAAGGCCTAATGTCTTTTAAATGCAACCTGGATTGCACGGCACTAGTTAGAAAGAATAGAAATACAGAAAAATTTTGTTGGATGCGAATTAGGTATTTACTATCTCATTTTAACCCACGGGTGGCATCCAATTAAGATTGGAGGTATCGAAATGAATGCTGCCTAGCGTGGAGCTCGAACTCACACGCCTATGTTCGCAGTCAAGCAATATATAGTATTATCCATTTTGCGGTTTCAAAAGTATAGTATAGGGCTTGAGTTCCACATCTGTCAAACTAAACTGTTTAACCAATTTTTTTTTCAGTTGAAAGTCTGACATTTATGAAAATGGATCGCTTACCTATCGCACAACGCAAAAAAATTGTTAAAACCTACTACAAAATGGTGATTCTGCCACAGCCACATATCGTGCCTTAAGAGGAGATGATGGCTTACGTAATCGTCCAACTACGCAAGCAATTGGCAAAATTGTGAAGAAATTTAAAGAGACTGGATTGGTTACAGATATTGTAAGGCCTGTGTATCATCGTTTCGCCCGTACCATTGAAAATATCGCTGCTGTAAGTGAAAGTGTTGCCGAAGACCCAAATGTGTCGTTTGCTCGTCATTCTCAGGAATTAGGACTGTCTTACGGCACATTATGGCATATTTTGCATTTGGATCTACACCTACATCCATATAAAGTCCATCTCACACAACAACTGAAGCCATCTGACCATTCACAACGTCTTAGATACGTCGAATGTGTGCTTGAACAACAGGCGGTGGACGGCGATTTTTCCAATAAAATTTCTTCAGCGACGAAACACATTTCTCACTCGGTGGGTATATTAATAAACAAAATTGTCGTATTTGGGATTCTGAGAATCCTCAAGTAATTGAAGAGAGGCCATTACATCCACAAAAAGTCACTGTTTGGGGCGCTCTTTGGTCTGGAGGTGTGATTGGACCTTACTTCTTCGAAAACGACGATGGAACGACTGCTACCGTCAATTCGGAGCGTTGTGGTCATATGAGAACCGACTTTTTTTGATACTTGCAACAACTCGCGTGGCGGTCATTTTAATGATAAAGTGTTTCACACATAATGTCAACGTTCAAACTTAATAATAAATGAAAAAAAATATTTTATATGTGTTTTATTTACCTTTACTTTTGAAACCGCAAAATGGATAACCCTTTATAATCACTGCACGTACTAAAAAAATAATAGATACTTCTCAATTTCTGTTAAAATATAAATTTAATTTAAAATTATTTTATATTGCTTAATATTTTTAGACGAAGTCGAAACAAATAATGAAGAAATAAACAGGAACATGGATAGTTTAACTATTGATTTTGTCAAACCAATTAAGGTTCATCAATTTTCTTTAAATTCCGAAGACTTGCTTTATGAATCTAAAAGGAACAACAGTAAAAACGGTAGGCAATATGTCTAGCAATGTGCATCAATTAATATTACTTACTAATGATTGTATATTAGATTATTTTTCAGTTTATAGTGTTACTGGAAATTATCGCAGTACGTGCAATCAGATATGGGATCCACATCCTGAATATAAGCTGACTGCATTTGGAAATCGTATGCATTTAATATTACATCAGGATAGTTCATTCATAGCACCTGCCACTTTCCATGTAAGAAAGATTTTTGTTCTTATTATTCAAATAAATTGAAAATGTAAATAACGATCCTTTAACCTCAAAACAAATCAGATTCTGAACCTAGTTCCCACAGAACTTGTGTTTTTTTTTCCATACACGGTCGTGGTCATAATTAAAAGAAAAAGTAGAACATAATCAGAAAAAAACATAGCCATTACATTGAACCGCAAGTGAATTGCGGTTTTTTTTTGTTTGCGTTTGTTCTAAAAGCACATGGACTACAAAAGTAAAACCATCGAGAAAAAAGAAGAAATCATTATTCAGACACCACGAGTAATCATGGCTGGTGTGGTTAGCCTCAAACTTTTCGATTTGGGCCAACCTAGCAAATTAATAACATATGTTGAGCGTTTCAAGTTATTCCTGCTGGCCAATGATGTCACAGATGATGGACGTAAAAAAGTGGCCTTCCACACTTTAGTTGGCGCTCCGCTTTACGGTCTATTGACATCATTGGTACCCCCAAACGGGTAAGCGAGTTGAATTTAGAAGAAATCTACAAACTGTTAACCGAGCATTTATCCCCATACCCCTCGGAAATCACTGCGTTCTATCATTTTCATAAACGTGATCAACATACCGATGAGTCCGTCAGTAACTACATGGCACCGCTACCACACTGGCGTTAGAATGGAATGAAAGATGAAAATTTAAAAAAACTTTCTAGCGGAGACTGAGCTTACGGTCAAACTCGTCATGGAGCAAGTGAGGCTGCAGCGATAAGTGCCATGGCTATGAGGCCGAATAATAAGGCCCAGAAAGAAGAGCACCATGACGGCGAATTTGTTCAAGCGCGTACCCGTTCGCAGCAGCATAACCTAGGCAGCAACCACGGGCTATGTGTTGGCTGTGGAGGCCAGCATTGTCGAAAACGGTGTCCACATCGGGAAAATGTTTGCAATTCATGTGGTTTGAAGGGTCATCTACAACGCATTTGCCGTAGCGCTCGAACATCAGCACATCAATGTACATCACAACTGAAATCATGTCGTGGGCAATATTCGATCAACCAAGTGTTACCTTTGGTCAACCAAAAGAAATATATTTCCGTTGTCATCAACAGGCGTACCTGCTTATTCGAAGAAGATTCAGGTTCGCCTTTATTATCATGAATGAAACGGCGTTCAACAATATCTGGCCTGAAGGAACTTCAAATATATCCAAATGTAATTTGGATCCAAACGATTTTCAACGTAATACGATTCCAGTGAATAGGTTTATCGATGTGTCAGTTCATTACAATCATTGTAAAATTGACAATTTGCCACTGATTATTTTCTCTGGTGGTGGCTCGAATTTGGTTGCATGCAACTGGTTTGATGTAATTGGTAAAGCCGTTTACGCTATCAACAGTGGAATCAGCATCGAATCAATAATTAACAAGTTTAAACATTTGTTCTCTGCCTAACTTGGACGTAATACTGGACAACCAGTGTCATTACACATCGTCTCCACTATGCCACCAGTGAGGCTACCGCCACGGCGCAAAGTGGTCGGATTTACCAGTCTAGCGGAACAAAATTATTTTGAATATGAAAATCATATTTTAAATTAATGATTTGATATTGTATGGGTAATAATAGATAAACTATACGATCCTTCCTAGAAATAATATTGTTTTAACGAAGAAAAACCAAACTATTGGCGATTTCATGATACGAAAAAAAGTATGTTTTTTTTTTGAAATACGTTTTTGGATTTAAAATTCAATTCAATTCAAGTTTATTGGAATAATACTTTAAGACGTTGTTTCAATGCCATTACTCAGGTTTATGATATATTAGAAGAATAAGATACAAAAAAAAATAAAATGTTATATTCCTTAAAAAAATTATTATCAAATGTTGTAGTTAAATAATTTGCTTTCATCTTCATCAGCCAAAATTTTGCCTTGGTTGTTATCGATTGATAACAAAGAAAGGAATTGTGTTATAGTATCATGCCACGTATTCGTTTTGGAACGTGATATATGGATCCGAAGAAATCAATAGCCGACTTAAGAGATCTGTGTTTGTGTTCAATATTGAATTCTACCTTGTGAATATCTCTCTATATTATCTTGTGTCCTTATTTCTAGCCTGTCTTTTCCATTAAAAAGCACTTTGTGAATACTCACTGAAATAGTGTACCATGAATATTCCTTTAAATAAATGTTTCTTGTTTTCATAAACACTTAAAATAAAATAATGTGAAAACTCGAGTTATTTCTGAACTTTTTTCCGAATAGCTGAAAGTTCAAAATATTTTTCACCATCTTGAAGTTCACTTTCTTCCAATTCCCGACCAAATCAAAGTCGTTCTATAGTATGGTTAAGCAAGGTTTGAATTTGACTCTTAGCATATGCTTCAGTGACCTCAATTTCTGTGGGATAACATTTCTTTTTTGCGTTTAGAACTTTTTTATAAGAAGAGAAAATATATTTGCATTTAGAGTGGATTTCTTGGCATATGACTTGATATTGATGCTTGGAAAGATTTATGACAATCATTACAGCAAATGCTTCATCGGGAGACAGAGGTATATGAGATTTTTAAATATTGTTTTTATCTCAGTACCTTTACTGGATGAAGATTCCTTTATGATGTTTGCTGAATCCCATGTACCCATTTTGTGAAGCACAACTTCACTAGCTTTTATTGTTTCCCTAGGGATAGTTGATGTAATTAAATTTTGAACTTTGCGTTTTTTTAAATTTTTCACAGCATTCCTCAACAAACTTTCTAGTTCTTCAGAGGTTTTTTTTTGAAATTTCTCTGTCCAATATATCGGGAAACGTATAAGAGTCCTCTAACCAGGCTGAGTTTGCAGCTAAATATCGGTTAACATGCCTACCGCTTTTTACCCCTTTTCACCAATTTTGGACAGCAAACTTTTTACGGAAGTATTAAGTTTCTTATTGGAATCTTCAGACAGCTCAGGAAGATCAAACTTATCTATAATAATTGTTCTAACCAAATCAACCCTTTTTGTTGTATTTGCATTTGCCGCCAAATTTAAAAAATTTGCTTTCGTGATATTAGGGATGCAATTCTGAAAATTGAAAATAATTGTATGGCCGTCGCAAAAAGTGTTTGTTTTACCTCAAAGCCAACACTCCACAGAATTACTTTTTACAACTTTCGAGTCGTAACTCGGCGGAAGTATTTAGTCTTATTCCAGTCGAAAATTCAACAAAAAAATCCAGTCCAATTTTTGACGTTGAACTTGAGAAACTATAACAAAATTATTTAATGAACCAATTAACTTTTGGAATCGTTTTCTTATTACCCATAAAAATTTCTGTTCAAGAGAAAAAAATGATTTTAAAAGACCAACCGTTACACTTTTTATAGCTAAACGAAATTGAATAAAAAACACCTTTAATCTGCTGGCGCTAAGTTGCCTTCATCAACTACTAACTTCAAAGCTTAATATTTTCTTATCAGTGAAAGAGATTTAAAAACAAAATATGGATAACAATATGGACTACTATATTGAAAACTAAGCCACATTTTTGTATTTTGTCCCGCTAGATTGGTGAATCCGACCAATGTGCAGCGTATTCATTTTGCGATCAAGGGACTATACGAAGAAGAAATCAATCGGCTATGCAATCAGGGAATTCTAGAGCCCGTAGAATGCTCCAAATGGGCTACTCCTACGGTGCCTGTGGTAAAGGAGGATGGTTCTATCCGGATATGTGGGGACGACAAATAATATTAAATCGGGCAATTAAACCACACTGCCCTCAAATTCCTGGAGTTAACACACTTCTGGCGTCCATTTAAGGTGGATCAATTTTTTCCAAGATCGATTTGGCTCAATCATACCAACAATTGGTAGTCTATGAACGCTCTGCGTTACTACAAACAATTGAGACTCAAGGGTGCATTCAAGATGACTAGACTCCAATTCGGTATATCCTCAGCACCTGGAATTTTTTAAAGCTGTATTGAAAACATACTACAAAACATTCAATGAGTGCTACCATATTTTGACGATATGATTGTTATGGGTACGTCGGAAGAGGAGCAAGCAGAGAGATTAAGTGAGGTTTTCTCCCGTTTCGTCAAGGCTGGACTCCGATTACGAATGGACAAGTGTCAATTTGGCATACTATCAGTGGAGTTTTTGTGGCTTTAAAATCGACGCCTTGGGTATACGACCGTCAGCGGAAAATCTAAATGCGATCTGCGATGCACCTGCACCAAAGGACAAAAACCATTTACAAGCATTTCTCGGTCTATTAAATTTCTACCACTCATTTTTGCAACAAAAAGCAACTGTAGCGGAACCTTTATACGGTCTATTACATAAAAATGCGCACTGGACATGGAAGCAACGCCCCGATAAGGCTTTCATTTAACTAAAGAAGATGATTGTATCAGATGATGTTTTAATTCATTATGATGAAAAGCTACGTTCAGTTCTAACATGTGACGCATCACCCTATGGTCTCGGAGCAGTACTCAGTCACAAGTTAGCTGATGGGTCCGAAAAACCCATTGCATTTGACTCTAAGACTTCCTCAAGTTCGAACCGCGCTACTCGCAAATAGACAAGGAAGCGGTGGCTCCCGTCTCAGGAGATGAAAAATTTCACAACATCGCCCACTCCTGGGGATCTTCAGCACAACTAACTCAGTTCCCAACGTTATATCTTTCCAAATGCTTCGCCGCTCAATATTTCTTAACGCCTACAATTTCAATCTGGTACATCATGCCGGAACAAAGATAAGTAGTGCAGATTTCCTGAGTCGCTATCCGTTATCGACAGAATCGTGGTCACAGACCGAAGAAGTCCTCATGATGGAATTAGCTGCACCACCAGTCGTCAGCGCACAACTATTAGCGTCTCAAACTTCGAAGTATCCGCAGCTTTCCAAAGTTTTAAAATGGGTGCTAAGGGTGGCCCAACGTTGAAATCACAATATGGTACCGTGGACCGTTCAAGCGATTTGTACCAATATTATTCACGAAAAGATGAACTTTCTGCAAATAGGGGAATATTAATTTGGGGAAATCGTGCTGTCATTCCTCCTTCAGCTAGAGAAACAATGTTTAAAGCCTTGCATACAGCACACCCGGAAATCATCAGAATGAAAGCTCTAGCGTGCAGCTATGTTTGGTGGCCTAAAATCAATGCCGAAATCGAACTCGTTGTAAGGAGATGTGTAGCATGTCAGCAGAATCGGAATGAAGAACCTCATACAGCAAAACAACATTGGAAATCAGCTAATCGTCCATGGTTCCGCTTGCATTTCGACTTCGCAGGACCATTCCAAGGCAAAAACTTTTTTGGTTTTCGACTTTTACTCAAAATGGCTTGGGGTTTCTGAGGCCAATTCAATGTCATCTGCTGCCGCTATTAAGTTTCTTCGTCAGCTTTTTGCAACACACGGGCTTCCTGATAAACTGGTATCTGACAACGGGACAGCATTTAAGATCTTCATGGAAAACAACTTAATTCGACACATTCGCTCTGCTCCTTTCCATCCGGCTACAAATGGTCAAGCGGGGCGCATTTTACAAAGGACGAAGCATTATCTATCGAAGTTGGGCAACGACACAAATATCGGTCTGAATCTAGGAAGATATTTGTTCAATAAACATATCACCCCACACGCAACTACGAATCATTCGCCTGCAGAGCTTCTACTCAACCGCGAGCTAAGGATTTACTTTGATAAAATACAACCACAAGAAATTATTTTTGGTAAGGTCTCGGAACCATTTAAATCTATATTCAGTTTGGTTTCGGATCTATTCCAATTTGCCGAAGTGTATTGATGGTCTGGTGTCTGATCAAACTGATCCTATTTCCTATAATATCCAGCTTAATGACTCCCGAATAGTTAAACGCCACCAAGATCAGCTACGCAGTCGTGTGTTTTCAACACCAACCGACGTTTCAGTTGGAGGGGCTCCAAGCGTGGCAGTTTCCGTTGACGAATCACGATCCAGCGTACTATCACCGTTTTTAAGAAACCGAGCAAAATAATTTAACAGCTGCTTCAGCCAACCCATCATCACCGGTACTCGTAGATACGATACCTCGCAGATCCGCTCGCAAGCGACAACCCCCAGATTTGTATAACCCATCTGGATGTTAAGTGGAGTTGTGTATGTTTATATGTATCCAGCGAAAGAGTAACCGACTTACGTCAGGCAGTTGGTTCATGGTCGTCACACTGGACACAATGTCTGGTCAACATACATATACTCGTATACATATATTATTACCTACTTATATAATCAAAATATATATCAATTATCCACTTATATAAAATAAATTACGAACAATATTAGAGTAGCTTGCGCTACATAATAGTCTGTCTGTAGACCGATCTACAGCCTAAACGGCTGAACCAATTTTGTTCAAACGTTTTAGGTGATTGTCTAAAATAGATTTTTGAATCTTTGTTTTAGACCCAAAAATAATGGTACTTGCCATACAAATTTTTCTTACATCTTAAATATCTCAAAAACGGCTCAAACGATTTTAATAGTAAAAAGTATGTGTACTACTTTAGTAGTACAGTGATCTACATTTTGGCCAAACATATTTGTTTACATATTTTGTAATTAACGGTGCTTGCCATACAACCATTTTTTTTAGTTTGGACTTTCTCATAAACGGCTCAACGGATTTCGGAAATTTTTATACGGCAGGTTCTTCGAGTTCTATATAATACTGCATTTAAAAATTTTCGAAAAATAGTTTTTTTTTTATTTTTGATTTTCTTCGAATTCTAAATTCTAAATAATACTTCATTTTGAAAATTTCGAAAAATAGTTTCTTTTGATTTTGAAAAAAAAAATATTTTTTTTTTGAAAATTCCATAATTCGAAAACGGGAACGTTTTTTTCTGAAATTTTTTGTTAAAGTTTATATTATTAAATATTGTATTATTAAAAACAAAAACTGTCATCCCAATTTTTAGATTTATGGACATATTTAGCAATTTATATTAAGAATCTTTTGCATACAATGTGATCGAACACATGAGCAAGTACACGCGATCTAGTCGTGCATTTTATTTTATTTTTAATAAACCCGAATGTAATATATGTTCAACGTACCTATTTACCACTTAATTATTATATATAGAATGCTAGTGACTTGTCACTTCCATTCATTTTGGAACAGTAAAAATGGGTCTCCTGGTACATATTGGCAAAAGTCGTTACTCAATAGACGCCGATCTCTAAAAAAAACCTTAATATTTTAAAATTTAAGGAAAAACACTATTTAAATTAAATAAAAAATATTCGCTATTGTAAGTTTAATTTTTTTCCATTCTGTGCATTCAAGTAAATATCCTGGTCATTAAGAGCTTTGATAGCGTCCACGTCCTTTTTACTTGAAGCTTAGAAGTGGACTATTAATGCAACTAAGAAGCTAGCCATTTTGTTGAACAATGTCACATAAACCAATCTGTGCATCCAAATATGCTTTTAGGTTTGAGCTCTGGATGTGAATTAATTGATTGTGTATTTCATTATAATAATATTTTGTTTTTAAAGCTCAAGTCTTACAAATGAAAACACAAACAGTCAACTATTTTGTTCACACCAATTGTTGCTAACAAAGATATTAAAAAAAAAATCAAATGAAATAAAGGCCGTAGTTAATTGTATGACCCCACCCAGGAAAAAGAACCAATGGTATGATGATGAATGCGCGGTATTGAAGCAGGAGGCGGAAAATGTACTAATGCAAATGCTGCAACGGGAAACAAGAGCAGCCGGGAGAGGAGTACAGTGAAAAAGAATGGAACGAGAAAAAAAACCATGCGAAGAAAGAAAAGAGCATCCACAGCCTCTCA
This sequence comes from Philhelius pedissequus, assembly GCA_910595825.1. Classification (NCBI taxonomy): domain Eukaryota; kingdom Metazoa; phylum Arthropoda; class Insecta; order Diptera; family Syrphidae; genus Philhelius; species Philhelius pedissequus. The sequence goes on from OU343161.1 coordinate 156,191,648, forward strand.
GCTCAGGTATCTTGAGAAATCTTGCACCGCCACCAACATCCACCGGTTCTACAAAACAGCCAAGCAACTGGCATCTGGTTATACGACTGGCACGCAAGCTCCTCGAAACAGCTATGGGAACCTAGTCACCGAAGCACAGGGAATTGTATACGTGTTTAAGCAGCACTTCCAGCAACTGCTTAATGGGCATTATGTAGAGGAAGCAACAGGAGAACAAAGAAGCATGAGACCAGTCAATGAAGATCCAGTCCCAGCGCCCAGTTTTGAAGAGGTTAAGAAAGCCATCCACAAGCTTGGGAACAACAAATCCGCCGGCTCGGATGGCCTGCCTGCAGAACTCTTGAAGTATGGAGGAGATGTCTGGGTAGTGCGCATGCACCAGCTCATCAACCAAGTGTGGGAGGAGGAAAGCATGCCCGATGACTGGTCAAATAGCTCCATATGCCCAATCTACAAAGAAGGCTATCATATGTCCTGCAAAAACTACGGAGGCATATACCTGCTTAATGTTGCCTACAAGATCCTATCCAACATACTATTAGAGCCTCTAAAACATTTCTGCAACACTATCATCGGCACGTACAAGTGTGGCTTCAGGCCAGGAAAATCAACAATAGAGCAAATCTTCACACTGAGCAAATCCAGGAAAAGACCAACGAATTTCAAGTCGAGGCGCTCCATCTTTTCATCGACTTCAAAGCCGCATATGATAGCATAAGTCGCCAAGAGCTTCTATTGGCGATGTCGGATCTCGGGACTTCGAAAAAACTGATCCAGCTATGCCGCATGACGTTACAAAATACGCGGTACAACGTGCAGGCGGCGATCATCCATTGATCGAGAGCCGAATAAGTAAGTAAGTCATTGTATGACCATCGCAGGCCGTACCAAGGGCACTGTTTATAATTGGAACACTAATAAATTCGGATACTACCAGTCGATATATAATGCATCCATCATATCTACTGTATCTACATAATATACTTGAAACTATTATTGAAACAAAACAGTGGATTATTTTAAATAGTTTATTAAATCAATGAAATTTTCCTATTTCTACTGTGACTAGATTTTACGAGCAAAACGCTTGTTGGGAGGAGCTAATCGGACCAAAATTAAACCCCTATTGGTCTTACAAAAAAACCAGCTGTAAAAAAATATATGTAGGATGATTACATTTTGCAACATACTACCATCCTAAAATTAAACCAAACATTTAAGCAACTCAAAAAATATTTTAACTAATTATTAACATATAATTTATTTTATTATGTACTGGCCGACCCGTGCTCGCGTTGTTTCGCAAGCTTTTAATATATATTTAATATGGCTAAAAGCATATCAAATGCTCAGTGATACTGACCGCAATGTCTGCTATATTATTGCTTAAGAATACATTTATATACATACTTACATATGCTTTCCGTAACCAAATAAAGATTTGTATGTCCTCTCACTGAAATAGTTTTCAAAAAATAGACATCCGAACATGCATATTTCTTTATATAAGTAAAGAGATTCATTTGAATTCTATAATACTTTTATTTATTGAGGCTATTATTAGACTGACCCTACTTATCACTAACTTAATATCCGGAACCCTGTGCTTTGGCCCCAAATGCATTGGATATCTTGCAGCTTGTTCATCTTTGTCGTCGTCGGTTGTTGACACTAGTCTGCTTCGTTTATAAAAGTAGCTGTGTCAGCATGGTTCGTTGTTGACGACGACGACTTTGTGTGGCTTAGCGGCGGATGTCTTAGGAGCTCATGTTGACTTATACAATATAAGCAGTCTTTTTATTTTCACGAAGAAGTAAATACTGATTATTTTTTGGGCCCACTCTTGAAAGGGCTACATGCAGTGGACCATGAGAAAAAAACAATCCCTAAGATGATTTGGCACATTTTCATTCGAAAATGTGTATTATATGATCTCAAATTATGCAGCAATATCCTAGATTGAGTATGACCTGATCTGTATAGAGTATACCAGCGGCGGATCCAGGATTTGGTCAAGGGGGGGCAACGATTCAAAAGTTTAGATTTTCATAAATTTTACCGAGCTAACTAAATAGTTTTTATTACTTTATTGTGGAGCTATTTTGTCTCATACCAATCCTATTAAAAATCGATAGTGCGAAATGTGCATGAAACAAAGCAATGACGGCAACATATAATTGAAACAACTTTCTAATAATAAAGAATACATGGTATGATATTCAGCGTTAACTTACGTCGCTTGGTGATAAAAATGCATACTAACAAAATTATGAAACAAAAACAATAGTTAGGTGAACTACGTCACTCAGTGACAATGTGTGCGAGAGAGATATGATAATAAAATGCGGAATATTACACCAGTATTCTTTATACCATGCAACTTGAACTTTTTTTGTACTACAGCTACAACTTTAATTATAGAGATGATATACGATTTAACTTCACCTTACCCAAGTAATGACAACTCTAGGCCGAAGGTGAAGAACTGAGAGTTACCACTGCTGCGTTTGTGGTAATTTAGTATGCTTACTACTGCAACCCTGTAAGATCTTTAAAATAGTACGAACTTACTGGCATCTCTAACAGTTAGTGTGAAATGCAAATATCCTATCTTCCTTGTACTAAAAATATAAATTGAACAGAGTTAGAGACTTAATTTTTTTTAAATCGAAGTTCATTTAATTGTTGTTATTTTACCAAAATAAAAGGTAAATGCTATTGCTTTAAGTATTCACAAAAAAATATTTAATAAGAACCGTCATAATGCTGGGTCCAAATTTTGGGCCACTTAAATAATACATTTTGATTCCTTTTATTTCAAACATTACTTAAATTTATGGTAATTAAATCATTTTTGATTAAAAACAATTTTTTTAGTAGTGTGTTGAGCCAACTTTCCCGAACTTCACACATCCGGTTTGAAAGGGATGCAAAAAAATTCCACAAATAATTTATCGAAATCGAGACCCAAGCTTAATTTATGGCATGGGTGTCATCCATCCCCAAACATTTTCAATGATATTTTAATCCGGTGAGTAGAGCGGCCAGTTTAATAGATCCAAATTTTTTTTAACTACCCGGGATGTATGTATTGGCGCATTATCGTGTTAATAAGTCCACGGCAAAGGTCCAAAAAGGGTTTGAAATACTGGAAAGGCCTCTTTTAATATACTATCTTAAGTCAACGCATTCTTTTGGTGGACAAAAATTGAAGTTTACAGGTGCCATAATAGGAAATGGCCGCCCACACCATCACACCTCAGACTCTGCTATGCAGCCGGTCCAAATAATGAGTTTCTTTGTGGAGGTCATGAAAATAGTAGCTATAGCCATCGGGGCCTTCTAAATTAATTTTTTTTTCGTCGGAGAAGACCACGCGATGACACTCTGAAGTCCTGCTCACATGTGCACGACAAAAACTGAGAATTCGACACTTTTCTTAATGTAAGTCGCCTTTCCGCATTAGTAAGAACACTGTGTGCGGCCTTTTATGATTTTTCCATACACAAACTCATTACTTAAAAATCTGGTTATAACAATTCGGCTCCAGTGAATAGAAAAGCCAACGCCAGTTATTTTCCAGTTTCTTCAGATGATTTTTTTATTGAGTTTTTGAAAATTTACTATTTTATGTTTTGCACTACAATATTTGACATTATTTATATTTGACAATGAAATAAATTAACATTAATCACAACAATAATCTAAAACTAATATCACAGCTTATCACAGGTTATTTGCCAATGGCAACACTATGTTCAAAAACTTGGTAAAATCCAAATGCCTTGGAATTTTTGACATTATATTTTTAACGTCCTCATATCAACCTTAATGTCCCCACAGATGTTCAGCAACATCAAACCCTTCAGTAGCTCCTCTCCGGTTTGTCCTCTCAGATATGCTTTTAATCGGCACAAGAATGAAAAAGATCACTCACTTGACGCCACAGATATCGGAAGTATCGCACCGATCTGCATAAAGCAGTAAACTGTTTTATATAAGGAGAACACCAGTATAAATGGTAATCGTACAGTTTAATTTGGCAATAAATGGTAATCGTAGTCCTTAAGCACAAAGTGGATACATATTTGTGCATAAATAAAAATTTATTATAATTCAAGTGAAAATGACAGTTTAGCAATCAATTAAGTAAGTTAAGTTGTTTTAGGAAAATAAACTGGGCTTTCATAACAAGCAAGAAAAATTACTACTTATTAATATGTTTTTTTGAATAAAATGAATGAGAAAACAACTTAAAAAACAATTAAAATTGGGTTGTTTGAAAATTCGTTTATTCGGAATGATCTTCCCCCAACCATTTCCGATTTAACAAGCTTTTACTGTACTTTTCTTTTCATTTTTGTCTTATTTTTGTGATCTAATTTTTTGGGTTTCTGAGGGCCACCCCACCCTTATTCATTAATCATTTTTGTATAAAACGTCCATATTGGCGTGGCATTTTTTTAAATTTTTATTATTCAAAATATTCTGCAGAAGGTTGTGTGACTATCTTATTTTAAATGATTAAAAGTGAGCTTTGATTTAACAAATTAAAACTAAACAATTTCAAAGTAAGCTTTTAGATACAAAGTATAAAATTACATCAAAAGTTAAATTTTCAATAACATATTTTTCAAATAGTTACGTTAGAAAGAAAAGACACTATTTTTATACCTTTAATAATTGAAGTTCTCACTTATTTTAAATTTGAATTTTATGATGAATAAAATATTAATTCATACATACATACATACATACATGCATACCTGCATATATACATACATACATACATACATACATAACATACATAACATACATAACATACATAACATACATAACATACATAACATACATAACATACATAACATACATAACATACATAACATACATAACATACATAACATACATAACATACATAACATACATAACATACATAACATACATAACATACATTACATACATAACATACATAACATACATAACATACATAACATACATAACATACATAACATACCTTAAGTCTATTAATAACGTTGCACTTCAGGCTGATGCAATCATCTTTCCCTGGCATATGTGTTACAGTTTCTCAAATTCAAATGATAAAGTTGATTATTTTCAATCATTAGTTCTTGAATTATTTGAAAAACACGTTCCTCTCAAATCTGTCTCAGTACGTAACAAAAACTGTCCTTGGTTTACGTCTGAGGTGCACAGGTCAATCAAGAATAGAAAAAGATCATACTCTAGGTGGAAGCTAAACCCCACCGCGACCAATTGGGAATTATTTTGCCGTTTTCGTAATGATGCAACGTTTGTAACTCGCAGAGCCAAAAAAAAATTTTTTATGTCAAAGTTGGATACAAACCAGTCATCACGAAAGCTTTGGAGTAATCTTCGTTCGATTGGAATAGGAAAAAAAGAAAATATTCGAAATTTCCCTGATCCCAATGAACTTAATGAGACTTTTGTTTTGAGAGACTTTCAACCAACCAACTTTTTGCCTAACAGTGATATCCTATGTGAACCGTCAACCGTATTTGAATTTCAAGTAGTATCTGAATATGATGTCCTTGAAAGCATTCGCTCTGTGATGACTTGAGTGAAAAGCAGAAGATACTTTTAATTATAATTCTTTATTCATTAGCTTAAGGCAAACTTATAATAAGATATGATGATATCAAGGGAGGACAAACAACTGACTGGCGTTTGACAAACCCAAATACTCTAGGGCTTATGCTAGCTGAATAAGTCAGTTAGGTACGTTTGTTCACTACACTACAATATCCCCCTTCAGTTGTGAGTCCTACATAATAATATAAGAATTAACAATGTCATTAGTATTATTATTATTTAACAATTCATGGTTTATCTTTATTACTTCTTAATTTATGAGTTTTTGTTTCTTTCTTTTTAGATGTATCTCCACCCTTTTTCTTAATATAACTTAACATTTTGTGCGTTATTAACATTTTTTTCTTTATCTTCTTCATCTTTATCTAACTCTTTATCTTCTAAATTAGGTTCTTCTACAACTTCAAATACTGGTTCATTTATTTGTACATTCGAATTTTCACAAAAATTTTCAATAAGTTTGCTAGGAGTTTCAAAATCCTTTTCATCTTTATTGTTAATTACATTTATGTGATCATCATTTAAGGTTGTAGGAATATAGTTTGCATTGTCATTATGTAAAACTTTAGAAATATTATTTTCATAATAATCATTGTTACAAGTGCTAATCATTTGATTTTAATGTCTTTTCCATATTTTATCAGAATGTGTTACTTTCACTAAATATATTTGCATGCCTAAGATTTTTACAATTTTCGCTTTAGTCCAAGTTACTTTATTAGCTTTTGAATAATCTTTTACCATTACAACTTGATTTATTTGAAAACTTTTTCACCAAAACCATTACAACTTCATTTATTTGAAAACTTTTTCTTGTTTTAGATTTATAATGTTTTTTCTGTTTTACTTGTTGTTTTTCGACTGTAGTTTTAATTTTACTTACATCAATTTGCATGTTTCGATTAGGATTAAGTAGGTCTAATCTAGTTCTTAATTTTCTACCTATCATTAACTCAGCTGGAGATACACCTGTTGCTGAATGAATAGTATTCCTATAGTCTAATAGAAATGCATTAATAGCGTATTAATATCAATTTTTTCATTCGATTCCAATACCCGTTTTAACGCATTCTTAATAGTTTTCACAAAATTTTCCGCTAAACCATTTGTGGCTGGATTTCCTACTGGTGTTGTTAGATGCTTTATACCATTGGTTTTGAAAAAATTTTCGAACTCATTCGAAACCAACGTTTTAGGTATGCCAAAACGCGCAAATAATGGTATTAGTTTAATAATTGTAGCTTTACTCGTTGTATTTGTGCCCATATCAAAACACTCGGGCCACTTACTATGGCTGTCCACCAAAACTAAGAACCACCTCCTATATAATGGTCCCAAAAAATCTATGTGCACCCGCATCCATGGTTCTTCAGGCCATTCCCAACACATAAGATTTCCTTTTGGGAAACTAGCTCTAGTTGCCAAACACTGTTCACATGATTTACTAATCGTTTCCAAATCACTATCAAGCTTTGGCCACCAACAATAGCTTCTTGCCATAGCTTTCATCTTCCCTATTCCCATGTGTGTTTTATGTATTTCCGCTAAAACCTGTGAATGCAATGTTTTTGGAATAACGATACGGTAGCCCCAAAATAAACAACCTGAGTCAACACTTAATTCATTCCGTCTCAAAAAATATGGTCTAAGTTCAATATCTATCTTATCGAGTTCCCATCCAACTTGAATGAATTTGATAACGTTAGATACAACAGAATCTTTTTGTGATTCCTTTTCGACATCTTCAATCGTGACAGGTAAATAACTAGCTTCCTTCACATAGTTAATGTAACACACGTTTTCGTTTTCTACCGTATCTAACGGCTCTTCAACTGGAAATCGAGAAAAATAATCGGCGACATTAGCCTCAGAGCGAATACATTCGATTGTGAAAGTATATCCCGTCAAAACTAACGCAATACGCTGCAAACGATTAGCTGCCATCTGTGGTATCCCTATATTTGAACCGAAAATATGCATTAAAGGCCTGTTATCAGTCACTAATGTGAATTGTCTACCATATAAGTAGTGGTGAAACCTTTTCACTCCAAAAAGAATAGCAATGGCTTCCCTATCTAATTGGGAATACCTTTGTTCCGTCTTAGACAACTTCCGAGAGGCAAACTCGATTGGCCTTTCCAAACCATTGACCATATTTGACCCTTATTGAATCTACCTAATTTACCATCAAAAAGCTCACAAAAATGTTTGATAATTACCTGTAATTCTTGTGGAACATTATTCTCAATATAACTTAAATTTGAAAACTGTATGCCAAATTCATTTAAGAAGTTTCGCCCCAGCAATCGTGGACCGCCATTTTCAACAACAACTACTTTAATTCTTTTGCACACCTTATTGTATAACACATCCATTTCACAAACACCAATAGGTATAATTTTTGATAAAGTTGATTTTCTGACCAATTTGTGGATTTAGTATTGCACAGTGGAAATGTAGTTTTTCTTCGGCTTTTTTGGTCGCAGTAATTTTCGCAATGAAACAATCAAGTTACATTAGCTTTCCCAACGTTTCGGCAGTGGTTGCTGCCTTCTTCAGGGGTACTTTATTTACACAAAAAATCACAAATAACATTAATGGTTGATAAGTAAAATAATAACACAATTATGAATACTCACTTAGACAAAATAAGTAAAATAGTCAAAACATTTATATTACAATAAAAATTTAAATAAGCCTACGAATTATGATGAAGGGATAACCGTTATCACTTAGTATTTTGGTGACTTTCTTCTCGTTGATGGCGTGGAATCGTACATCGCTTATTTTGAAAATCTTATCTATGAGGTTGGACGCGGTATTGATGATACAAAACTAAAAACGAAACCTGATAAGGACAAACGAACAGATGTAATTTACAAAATTAATTGTAATGGAAAAACAAACGAACCTTGTAACCTGTGTTACATTGGAACCACAAAACAACTTCTTCGACAACGCATATCAAATCACAAATCTGACATTAAACTTAAAAATTCCGAAAAGACAGCTTTGACCAGTCGCAGTATTGAACACGGCCATTCTCCAAACTTTGAAGGCGTTGAAATCCTACAGACGGAGAAACATGTTTCAAAACGATACACGTTAGAAACATTACACATTCTCAACAACAAAAACAACATGAATCGAAAACAAGACACACAAAACATCTCTGCTGTGTATTGCTCTCTTCTTTCTTCCTAAATGTAATTTGTGCTTTGTTCAAGTCACACAGACTCAACTTCATTCTTTGAAGTGCTTATTTAAATTTTTATTGTAATATAAATGTTTTGACTATTTTACTTATTTTGTCTAAGTGAGTATTCATAATTGTGTTATTACTTTACTTATCAACCATTAATGTTATTTGCGATTTTTTGTGTAAATAAAGTACCCCTGAAGAAGGCAGCAACCCCTGCCGAAACGTTGGGAAAGCTAATGTAACTTGATTGTTTCATTGCGAAAATTACTGCGACCAAAAAAGCCGAAGAAAAACTACATTTCCACTGTGCAATGGTACAATTTTTGTGCCATTATAATTATTAAAAACTAAATTGGATTTTTCCAATGCATGCAAACTAAAGTTATCTCGGTATGTTTTCCAAGAGATTGCGGAGATGGAAGCCCCGTGTCAATCTCCATCATCATAGGAATATTATTCATGTACACTTTAACTTTAATAGGCTTATATGAATCTACAATACAGTTAGTTATTTTAAATAAAGCTAATTCTGAATTTTCAATAAACTTTAAATCATGTTGCCCATTTTGATTTCTGTATTTAAGTTGACATACCCGTTGCAAATGCCCTCTTTGCTTACACGGCTTACATCTGTTATTCTTAAATCGGCATGAGATTTCCATATGACTTGCCAATCCACAAATTGTACATTTACTGTCAACCTTGCTGTTGTTGCCACCTTGCTGTTTTTGTCCACGCTGCTGCTGATGATGTTGTTTTCCCGTTGTTTGTCCCTGCCCACTGCTACCTCTTTGCCGCGTTTGTGTTATACGGTTTATAGCATCGAATGATGTACTCCTTTTTTTATAATTCCATCAAGCTCATATTGTTGCTTGACACATTCAAGCTTATCCTTCGCCGCTACCTTTTGCAGTCCCATAATAAACTTGTCTCGCATGGCTGAATCAAGATCACCACCAAAATCACAATTAATCGATAATGATCGAACTCGAGCTGCCCATTCGCTTATTGCTTCATTATGATCTTTTACTGAAGAATAGAATTTAAATCGCTCAGAGAATTTTGAAACTGTTGGCTTAAGATGACCATCTAGAGCTTTGACTAGTTCATCGTATGTGGATGTCTCAATTTTTTTTGGATGAATTAAATTAAAAACCAATTTGTATGGTTGTTCTGACATAGCATTTACTAAGATTGCTTTCTTTTTCACAATGTCGCTTACATCATTGGCTATGAAAAATTGTTCTAATTTCGCTTTGAATATAAGCCAGTCATTTTGATTGAAATCAAACTTATCCACCGAACCGATTATAGACATTTTGCGTTTTTAATCAATTTGAATTAATATTTTAGAATTTATGTAATTTGTTAATCCTCGTCGCCACTGTGATGACTTGAGTGAAAAGCAGAAGATACTTTTAATTATAATTCTTTATATGATGATATCAAGGGAGGACAAACAACTGACTGGCGTTTGACAAACCCAAATACTCTAGGGCTTATGCTAGCTGAATAAGTTAGTTAGGTACGTTTGTTTACTACACTACACGCTCAATCAAATCTGATGCTTATGGTGAAGATGGAGTGCCAATCAGTTTTTTTAAAAATGATTTTGCCACATGTTACCCGTACTCTAACTCACTTAATTAATTTTTGCATAACCTCATCATCTTTTCCTGATATTTGGAAAAGAGCTAAAGTCATTCCCGTAGTCAAAAAATCAAATGCTAGCTCTTGTTTGGACTTTCGTCCTATAAGTATCCTTCCTTGTCTGTCAAAGGTCTTTGAAAAAATTCTTGCCTCACAAATATCTGATCACCTTACTACAGGTAATTTGCTGTCACCACTCCATTCAGGTTTTCGTGCACATCACAGCTGTCAAACTGCTATGATTAAGGTACTTGATGACATTAGGATACAATATGATCTAGACAAGGTTACTATTCTCTGTATACTAGATTTCTCAAAGGCCTTTGACAGAGTAAACCATGATATACTTTGTCAAAAGTTAAAGTACTACTTTGGGTTTCATGAGAGAGCTGTCCGTCTCGTTCGAAATTATCTCTGTAACCGTACTCAAAGAGTAAATTTTGGTCAGCTACAATCCGAGTTTTTAAATCTGCAAATGGGTGTACCACAAGGATCTATTTTGGGGCCCATATTGTTTTGCATTTACATAAATGATATAACAAAAGTTTGCTCCAACGTGCTGTTACATCTTTATGTTGATGATGTGCAAATTTATATATCTCGTCCGATAGGCTTGCAAGAAGATTTAGTATGTAGATTAAACGAAGATCTTACAGAAATATATAATTGGTCACTCCAAAATGGTCTTGCACTCAATCCGACAAAGTCGCAACTTATTTCTATATCAAAAAATCATGTTGATACCGCACTTCTTCCCCCAATCTTTCTCTCCCAATCTCAGCTTCTGTTTGTGGATACTGTTACGAGTTTGGGTATTAAAATAAGTAAATCACTTTCAGCCGAAAAGCACATAAATTTTACAATAGGAAGAATTTACACTGGGTTGCGTAAACTTTGGCTATTTTCTACCATAACTCCAGTTGAAACTAAACTTAGACTAGTTAAAACTTTACTTTTGCCTTTAATAACCTATGGTAATACCGTATACTGCAAACCTGATTCCCATTCGCAGCACAAACTACTTTAATGGCATGATTAGATATGTATATGAACTTCGGAGATACGAGCACATATCACATTATCATCGGCTTGTCCTTGGATGTTCCCTTCAGCAATATCTTGATGCTAGGTGTTGTACGTTTCTGCACAAAATTATCCACAATAAATTACCCTTATACATTTTTGAAAAACTAACATTCGCTCAATCCCATAGAACCTTAAACCTCTTGCTTCCAACTTTTAACTACTTGAACTCTTCGCGGCTCTTTATTATATATGCAACCTATGGAATTCTCTTCCATTCTTATTTATATATAGTAATTAACAAAGGAAATTAAACAGGTTTTTATTTATGTAATATTAATATATGCCATGTATTATATATTTATGCATATTATGTTATTATTTCTTAGATTAAGTATAATTGAATAATTGTTGCTTACTATCCAAATGTTAAGTACTATAAAAGACTAAGTCTTACTTGTACATCCTTATTAAATAAAATTGAATTGAATTGAACATGCATAACATACATAACATACATAACATACATAACATACATAACATACATAACATACATAACATACATAACATACATAACATACATAACATACATAACATACATAACATACATAACATACATAACATACATAACATACATAACATACATAACATACATAACATACATAACACACATAACATACATAACATACATAACGTACATACCATACACACATATATACATACACACACACATATTCATGTACATACTCATATCGTTATAGTTTTAAAAACACGTAGAAGTTTCAAAATGTTGGAGCTTTTATGATTTACATTGAAAAAATACATGATTTGTGTTATAAGTGAGGCTTGGAAGGGTAAGGTGTATAATGGTTTTTATAGAGGGCAGTTGGGAGATATTGAAAAATTATAACATAATGGCTCTACTTGCTACATGCGAGAGATGTCGTCGAAAGGTGGAGCTGAAAATGTGATACTTGTGCGGTGACAAGGGATCAGGCAGAAAGATTTAGAATAAAATGCAGCTAGCTATTTGACTAGAACATTTTTTATAAAAATAGCTCTGAGGTAATGAAAGTTCAACAGCGCTTAAGAGAAGTATGCGCTTTCGTTATACCTAGTTTTAGCTTTATATTAAGTTATGTCCAAGAAAATCAAATGAGTTCTAGGAGCTCTTGTCCAAATGTGAGAGTTATACTCGAGCTTTAAACGAATGTAGACTTTACAGAGTACAGACTGATCAGAAGGGGACACGAATTTGTTGTAATTATGTTCGAAAAAAACCTTAAATAAAAAAATAGCATTTTTGGTAACATCGAATATGTGATTGTTTTACAATAGGTGGCCGGTGATACACATCAAGATCAATATTATAAGAGTAGATTTTGTTTCTAACGCGTTAATATCGCTTACGAGAAGTGTTAGAGTTTGTCTTATATGTCCTAAAGTAAACTACATTCAATTGTACCTACACAATCAATAACAAACAAATTGAATTAGCTGCTAACAGCGATTAAATTGTGTAAAAATAATAATCTTACTAAAATGAAGTAAAATTCTTTTAAATTTGTTAATAATACATATTTTAAACAAAAATAAAACAATTTCTATTCAACATATATTTTTAGGTTATACGAATTATGAGCAACAACACAGAAGAAGATAATGAAGAAAACTATTTGGGTTGTTACTACAAAGGTTATGTTCAAGGTGATAATCAATCAAAAGTTGCAGTTTCGTTGTGTAACGGGATGGTATTTTCTCGTTAAATTTTTCGAGATGTTATATTTTTTCTAGTAATTTTTGTAGACAGGCCATATACGAACTAATTTTGGAACACTTTTAATTCAGCCAGTTTATAAGTCGACCAATTACGGCAATAATATAGTACATAAAGTTTGGAGGAATTCAATTCTTGTTCCAGGTAAGATTGCATTTATTTTACAGTTCGTATTATTATTATTTTTTTTATTTTATTTTTTTATTTTTATTTATTTTTCAGATGATCTAAATTTGAACGTGAATTATATGCCTACTAACTTGTTTTCTAAACTAATCAGAAAAAAGCGAAATTTTGTTGATAAACAATTATTTACTATGGAGGTCTTAGTCGCAGTAGACAAATCGATGATGGAATTCCATAAAGCGAATTTGACTCCTTACATATTAACTCTTATATCGGTTGTAGGTTTAGATATACTTTTTCAAATGATCTTAATTTTGTTAGGGAATGTACATACGAAGGTTCCCTTCATCATAATTAATGTTTTTATTCGATTCTTTTAGGTTTCTTATTATCTAAAATAAACTGTAGGTAGAACAAGGTGATTTGACCATATTTCGAAAAATGGCCATATGCATTGTAGCATTGGCATATTTCATAATGAGAATTACGATTTGTGGATTACCAAAATGTCATATAGTAACTATTACCTAAAGTCACTTTCAAATGCACATGGGCATAACCTGTGTAGGAAAACAACACGCTTATAAAAATAATATTTTCTTCACATTATACATATGATAAAATTACCGTAAAACGAATGGAAATTAACCAATGTGATGAATTTAATTGTCTTCGTGACAACAAATACATTGAATAATGTCGTTTTTATTTGGTAATCTGGAAGCCTCCTGGACTGTTCTGAAAGTGTTCACTTGGGAAAAATTGACAGTTCTGATTCTGAAGAAGATAGTTTTGCTTCTGGATTTGAAATCACATTCGGAACCAGAAGCATTGATGGATGAATGAATGAATGAATGCCCATCAACAACTTGATTGTGCTACCACCAAGCGTTTTCTCAATTATTTTGGCTGGCATTATAGCTATTTCGCCACTTGCCAAGGTCGATCATCAGATTCCTTTGCTCTAGTAGTGCTGGTCTACTTTTTCATTTTAATTGAAAAACTTATTTTGCCTTCATCGCCTATTGAACCATGACCAGCCGTTTAGTAGCCAACACACTTCGCATCATGCCACCGAGCCCCCATGATTAGATCCAAACTAATGCAGGTTTTTCTGTTTATCAATTGCATTGAAGGGACTAGCGCTTTTATTAGCCACACAAGTTTGTTGTTGTTTATTCGGGTTCCTTTTTCTTTTTTTTTCTCCTTTCTCGATTATAAGCCAACATTATTTTTTCATATAAGGAGGGAGATTTTTTATGTGAAAGATTTTGACACTGGTCATTTTTATTTGTACTATATTCAGTTTTTATATGATTACATACCTGCTTTCAAAGCCTTTTTTTCGTATCATTAAATGACTTTGAATGTCCAACAACAACTTGAGTGTGCTACCACCAAGTATTTTCTCAATTATTTTTGGCTGGAATTAAAGCTATTTCACGACTTGCCAATGTCAACAGATTCCTTTGCTCTAGTGGTGCTAGTATACCTTTTTCTATTTAATTGAACAACTTTTTATGCCTTCATCGTGTATTGAACCATGACCAGCCGCTTAGTAGACAACGCACTTCGCATCACACCACCGAGCACACATGATCAGATCCAAACTAATGCAGGTTTTTTCTGTTTGTCAATTGCATTGAAACGACTAGCGCTTTTATTAGCCACACAAGTTTGTTCAAAGCACTCTTTCGTATCAATAACTTTGCGTTAGCTACTAAGCGGCTGGTCGTGGTTTAATACACGATGAAGGCACAAGAAGTTTTTCAATTAAAATGAAAAAGTAGACCAGCACCACTAGTGCAAAGGAATCTGATGATCGACATTGGCAAGTCGTGAAATAGCTATAATTCCAGCCAAAAATAATTGAGAAAAAACTTTGTGGTAGCACTCTCAAGTTGTTGGTGGGCATTCAAAGTCATTAAATTATACGAAAAAGTGCTTTACAAGTAAGTATGTAATTATACAAAACTGAATATAATACAAATAAAAAAAATTACCAGTGTCAAAATCTTTCACATAAAAAATCTCCCTCCTTATATGAACAATAAAAATGTTTGCTTATAAAAGAGTAAGGAGAAAATAAGAAAGAAAGAAATAAGAAAGTGGGCCACTAAGCGGCTGGTCACGGTTCAATACACGATAAAGGCACAATAAGTTTTTGAATTAAAAAGAAAAAGTAGACCAGCACCGCTAGAGCAAAGGAATTTTTATTGTTCTTATAACTTTGCACGCGCTCAAGGGATTATGAATACCCTTTATATGTTTTTTCTTAACACAGCGCGGGCATCTGGTGAAGAAGAGAAAGAAGGATACGAAAGATGTGTGGCGCGATGTTTTGAGACTAGAGCTGGTTGTTGTCTCAGATTTATCTCCAGGGATGGCGGCTGAACTAATGCGCAGAGAATTACCGTGTCTTGTTTATTTATGTCCCTTATAATTCGCATTATTTTATTTATTTCGTTATCATACTTTATGCGTATGCTAGTTTACTCAAGCACATGATGTTAGTGTTATGCCTAAACAGCATGTAATGAGCAATGCAGCAGCATTTTATGACAATTTTGAGAATTGGTGTTTAATGGAATATAAGAACACATAGACAACGGCAGGAATCAAACCTGCAACCACGAGGTTGACAGGCGGTTCTCTTCTGCCATGCAATCGCCCCACAGGTAATGATGGGTCTTACCATCATGGTATACATCCATGTCAGGCTGTTTGGCTTGCATCCCCATATTTTACTTGCAAGTCTCTTGCATATCATGAGTGCTTTAGTGGCTTTCCCGACACTTACCTCCACATGTTTGTTCCATAGAAGTTTACTATCTAGTGTGATTCCTAGATATTTTACCTCTTTGTGGATGTCGATATCTTCGACTGCTAACCGAATCGATTTCATTCGTGGTAGAAGCCTTTTTCTAGTAAATGGTACTATTGTTATTTTCGTGCGATTTATGTTTAATCCCACAGAAAGACACCATTTTCTGGTTATGCTCAGTCCTCTTTGAATAATTTCACAAAGAGTTTTTTCGAACTTCCCTTGAGCTGTTATAACAATAACATCAGCATAGCCGTAGCAGTTTATACCTTGAGAAGTAAGACTTTCTAATAATTCATCCACTACTAGACTCCATAGTACTGGTGATAGTACCCCTCCCTATTGACAGTCTCTAGTTGTGATAACTTTTTGGACCATTTGTCCTGCATGTGCCTCCGCCGTTCTCGTGATTAACATTGCGTTTATCCATTTTATTATTGTCGTAGGTACGCTCTTTACAAGAGCCCTACTCTAGGATTCATGGGAGGTGTTGTCAAACGCTCCCTCAATGTCCAGAAACGCACAAAGGCGATCTCCTTAGAGTCTATTGATGATATTAAGGAGTTAGTTCATACAGAGCTGTTTCTGTAGATCTTCCCGCACTATACGCATGCTGGCGGCGGTTTATAGGGAACTGTTGTAGTGTTTCTGTTCTTATAAAGTTATCAATTACCCTTTCCAAGGTCTTTAATAGGAATAATGTTATACTTATTGGTCTAAATGACTTTGGATGGGTTGTATCTTTTTTCCCTACTTTGGGAATGAAGATGACCTGAGCTCTCCTCCATATACTTGTTATATACCCAAGTGCGATGCTACTTTGAAGTATGCTAATAAGATCTCCTCTTTACCTTGCTGTAAAAGAGCTGGGAAAGTACCATCCACTCCTGGATAAAAGGTTTCTATTACCCATTCTATTCTGTGATTAGAGCAGATGGTTTTTGCGATCTTCCAATCATACCTGTTGGGTCTAAGAGATATTCTCTCTATCAAGTTGTTGTTATTGTCTTCTGGTATACTGTTTGGAAAGTGAGTGTTTAGCAATATTGTTGACCTTTGCACCTGATTTTCCGTAAAGCTACCATCAGGGGTTAAAGAATATACAGTTTTCACTTTTGCCAGAACACTGTGAAGTCTTGCTGCAGTGGGTGTATAAGAGATGGCTACACAGAATTCCCGGAAGCTACTTCTTTTAGCCTTCCTTATTTCCCTGTTATAATTTGTCAACTGTTTGGAGTAGTTGTACCACTCCCCAGTCCTCTTCGATATGTTGAAGCATTAACATAGTTTACATGGACTGCTAGCAGCCAACTTCGCGTTAGTTCTCTCCTCAGCGAGGACCACATGAGCGCCACCCAGCTTCCAACGCAAATCACGAATATTATCAAGTACCAGAGCTTAAGGGATTTTTTTTTTCAAAGAAATCCATACACAAATCGGAAAATTGTCTTATCTGTATTTTCTACTGAAAAAAATAGGCAACTATATTATAATTCTTTCCTGACGAGCGGAATACAATTAAGGCTAGATCAAATATCAATTTATTTTTGCTTTACTTTTCCACGCGACTAGTAAAACGCTTTTTAGTTTAAACTACATTTAAGTTTTTGTTTTAACTTTTCGACGAAATGAATAAAATCTATAAGATTTAACACAACTGCGTAATATACGAGTAAATTAAATGGTAAAATGGTAAATAAGATGTCAAAATTAAAAAGTTTACCAAAATATGGCGAACTTTTCCCCAAAATTTTATGTGGGAAAGCTTACCATCTGAATTTGTTAAATGTGGAAACTTCTTACATTTAATTTTGACGTTTTATGTGCCACAGTCTTGGTATAACTACCTCTCTGTCTCGTATTATTTTTGGCCTACATTTTAAATGAGAGTAATAAACACACCGTTAGTAGTCAAGTTAAAATATATGAAGAAAAAAATCATTAACCATGTTTACAAGTTGATTTTTTGGTGTGTTCATGAAACGTGTGTGGTAAACGTTTCCATTTTCCGATTTGGGAAGGCTTACACGGTTTCATGAATACTCATAATGTACATATAATGCGGGATAAACACTGTTCAAATGCTTGTCATGCATATGAGAGTGTATTCGCTAATTGAACAAAAATCAAAACGTTTTGGTTTTGTTTCATGCACACACAATATATACGTTAGTTATTTTCACGAATATACTCTCATATGCATGACATACACTTGAGCAGTGTATATCCCGCATAAAGTAGATACTGAACTCGCATATATCTACTATTTCCATCCACCATCAGAAGTGAATTCGAGCCGCAAACCTCAATATATGGGAAGTACATGGCTTTATTTAAATTTAATTTTTTTTACAATTTTCTGTCCGATTCAAATAAAACAAAGAGGATGGTAATACGAAATTATTATTTAATTCTGTATATAAAATTTTGCATTTTTTGAGAAGAAAAAAATCGCTGCCTATAAAAGCACTATTGAAACGGAAAACTAACAAAAGAAAACCAATTTTCTAAATAAATTGATTTAAAATAAAGAATTAATTTAATTGGAAAATTAAAATTAGATTTTTATTTATATAAGAAGTTTTTTTTTTAATAATACGAATTCTATATACTACTGAAATACATCAGCCAAGTAGAAGACTTAGCACTATAATATTTGGACTTCTTGAATTATTGATTCAAAATAGCTTTTAACGGCCTTTAGTCCAACAAAAATTGGCGTTTCGTCCCGGCGATCTCACATGGACCCATCAGTTGACTAGTGAGGACCTTTGTCAATACGCAATTTTTGCCAAGTTCAGTTCATCTTACATAGATTTCGTGAAGAACATCTAGTGTGAACTATATCCAATAAGACTAGAATTCCTAATCATTAAATTGGAAATTTTTGTTTTTTGCCCATGGCCTGGCATTATTTATATAAGAAGTTTTTTTTTTTAATAATACGAATTCTATATACTACTGAAATACATCAGCCAAGTAGAAGACTTAGCACTATAATATTTGGACTTGTTGAATTATTGATTCAAAATAGCTTTTAACGGCCTTTAGTCCAACAAAAATTGGCGTTTCGTCCCGGCGGTCTCACATGGACTCATCAGTTAACTAGTGAGGACCTTTGTCAATACGCAATTTTTGCCAAGTTCAGTTCATCTTACATAGATTTCGTGAAGAACATCTAGTGTGAACTATATGCAACAAGACTAGAATTCCTAATCATTAAATTGGAAATTTTTGTTTTTTGCCCATGGCCTGGCATTATTTATATAAGAAGTTTTTTTTTTAATAATACGAATTCTATATACTACTGAAATACATCAGCCAATTAAAAGACTTAGGACTATAATATTTGGGCTTGTTGAATTATTGATTCAAAATAGCTTTTAACGGCCTTTAGTCCAACAAAAATTGGCGTTTCGTCCCGGCGCTCTCACATGGACTCATCATATTTGTTTTATTTCGAATTCAACTGTAAAAGCAATCTTTCCTAAACTGAAACAAAAAGTTATTTTTCGTATAGTCCCCCAGCACTACAGCATTGTTCAATTTCTATAAACAATAGATGTTAGCACTTATCTTATACAAAAAATCAACAGATGGCCCTAGTTTCTTTGCCTGTTGACTAAATATGGTGTACATGCTAAGAGTGGAAATATATGGCTTTTAAACGAAATATTTTTATTTGCTACTTTGTTCCGAGGGGCGTAAAGATCGTTCTCCCCATTTTCAATAGAGCTTTTTTATGGAACTTACAATCGACTAGCAGTCCATGTATAGTATGTCAATGTATTGAAGTGTTTTCTTACCTTAGATCTTAGTGTGGAAAGATTTTTGTTCCACCAAGGAGCGTCTCCTTGTTCCTTATGTGTTTTGATGGGTCAGCTGAGTTCGTATGCCTCATTTATTGCCTCGCTAATCTTGTGTACTCTAGTTTCTACCAGAAGCACTCACACATATATACATATACATACATGAACGTCAAACTCCACTGTTAAAATTTTTTGTATCATAATTGTGCAACAAACATTTTTTTTTTAAATTTAAGTATTTCCACGTACCTACACAATTATTTTTACACATACAATCTCATTTAAATTCAGAATCGCCAAAATTACTCAAAGGTGTTCAGTTGGGATCCCCGATCGGAGAGGCATTCCGGATTGCCAAATCAAAACTCCATATTTATCGGTGTTTCTGCCGGAAATCATTCCATCCAGTTTGTCTCGGCTTAACATTTAACTAAAGTGGTAAAATTTAGAAACGTATCTGTAGACCTTTTTATAAATGGTAAACAAAAAGTTTAAATTCTTTCAAATTTTTTTATCAAATCTTAAAAACTAATAATTAAAATAACATTTTATTTTTACACAATAAATCAGTCATTATTTACTGAAGCAAAGAAACAACACATTTTCCTGTAAGCTGAAATAGAACAAATTAAAAAAAAAAAAACAAATTAAAAAACTTTTTCTTAAGAAATGTTTACTTTGGTAAAAGTAATGCATGTTAAAATCATGAATTACATACTTGCTTAAAAGAAGTTATGCAAACACGGCCTTGGTTCTGATGAAAGTATCGCTTCCCATCGATCAGCGAAATCAACTATCGTTGCGCGTAGTTAGTGCATGGATATCACCGCACAACACGGTGTTATGGTATGTTACCGTGATTTCTTCTAGAGTATAAATAAGAGGTAAAATACATATGTTTCTTGGTGGTCTGTATATGGTTCCCAAAAGAAGCTTTTCAGCACCATTTTGCAATTCGACAAATATGTAATCGATTTTTCCATTTACATATGGCATTTTTATTTTGTATCTCCGGGCAGATCTCTGAGCAGAGACTGAGTAAACCGATTTAGATCTGAGTATAGCATGGTCAGATATCTCAGATTTAATTTTGAAATAAACTTAAGCGCAGAACTGTCATATATTATTATAATTGTTTTTATTAAAACTTATTTACCAGCAAATCCAAAGCTTTCGTTTTCCTAACTCATTTTTGTTTTTAATTGGTTTTACTTTAGTGATTATTGTACAAATTATGAGTAAGGTTAGACGCACCCAGCACTTTGCTTCGTTTAATCGGTCATTTTATTCTGAGCTAATGGTTCATACTTCCATTTAGCTCTGATTTAAAAAAGAAACACGAGTTGAGAGATTAAATGTGTCTGAGCTAAAAAAGGAACACAGATCTTATCTTGACAGCTGAGTTCTTTACTCGCAGCTTAAAAAGAAAAACGCCAATAGTAAATATTCCCTAACAAAGATTGCAACCCCAAACTCTACATCAAACTCTATCGCAGCGGAAAACTTTGTATCCACAAAGATAACATACTTGATTATTTCGATCCACGGTCAAACAAGTTTCGGATATACAAATAGCATCAACCTGTGATCCTTCCAATATGTATCGAAATTCATCTATTTTACATAATAAACTTTGTGCATTTATGTGGCACACCCGAATGCCAGTTCTTTATCGACTCATAATGTTGATCATCGTGCGAGTATTTAACGAAGACATTTATAACTTTTAAAAAAGTAGTAAAAATAATTTAAGAAGAAATATCACCACGAAAAAACAAAATCAAAATTCAATTATTTTTATTTATAGATAAGAAGCAAAATTGTTTTTTTTTTTTATATATGTAAATGAAAGCAGAAATCATTTATTTATTGAGTTGGCATCCCAGTTTAGTTTTCCAATACAGTCAATATGCTCAGCTGTGTCATTCTTCTGACGTTTTACATAGACGAGTCGTCGATATGTAAAAACTTATGATAGTTGTTTTGTTTTTTCCTCTCAGTACATGTCGAAAGATGTTGTAGTTGTTTTTTGTTAATGATTCGCGAATATAAATAGAGTTTGTTGAGTTAATGTCAATATAGTGCAGACAAAGCTCTCTCTTTTGTTCTTTACGAAAACATGCGATGGACTTTAACACGAAATTGGGATCATAGGGAGTGTTGGCTCCGAGATCCCTTTCTTGTCTTTTCGTTTGGTTACATTAAAAGACGTTCTTTTTTGTCTTAGTTTAGTTATGATTCAAAATTTGTGTCTTGCATTTAATTTTACTTTAGTTTTATTTATATAATTTATAAGAATACAACCTTTTCGTGGCTTGGCTGAATCAAGAAAAAGGAACACATTTCAATTGCTTGTATCTATAAGCCTAAAAAAATGCTTACAAAGCTTTACAAAAAAAGGCGCGAAGATGCAGTGTGCCAGAAAAAGTTATTAAATTAATCTGGCTACACATCCTAGTTATGGCCGAATAAAAACTAAAAATCCGTTTATTTAAGAATGACGAGTATTGCAAAAACTCGAATGAATATTACCCCCGTCCTTGGCGCAATGCGCATAAGCAAAAAGTTAACAATTGATGATATTATATTAAAGTTAAAATTAGATAAATTTCATAGATGCATATATGAAATTCGGTACTATATATTTATTAATTTAATGTAATCAATTAATTTAATTCATGAATTTTAATATATTAACATTATAATATTTAGAAAATAAAAACATAAAAAATATTCTTTAATTTTAGAAACAATAACTTATTATTTATTCAATGTTAAATGTATAAAAGCAAAAAATGTCCTGGTGTCAGAGCTAGTAGATCTGAAGAGTCACTGGACACAGGTGATAAGATGAATCAAGACAATCTTCGATGCAGACTAATAGTGTTGAAAACACCTCAAAGGTTAATTTTAAGCTTGTTCCTAATTTTTTGAAGTGTGACTTGAAGCTTTTTACACCAGCCTCTCACAACCCGCTCATATGAGGGGCCCTAGGAGGAACAAAGTTCCATTTAAACCTTGTACTCCGTACCTTGAACATGTGTCGTTTTTAATGGACGCTTATAATGCTCTAATTCTTTTTTTTTCAAAATTGCGTTGCGCGAATAAAATTAGTGCCGTGATCTGAATAAACTTCTTGGGGAAGTCCTCTCCGAACTACAAAGCGTGCAAAAGCAGCCAAAATTACTTGTGACGATAGATCGCTTGCCGCTTTTAAATGAATTGCTTTAGTTGCGAAGCAAACAAATACGCAGGTGTAACCTTTAGTCAAATGGCAATTTCTTCCATTATAGCTTAGATAGTAAATGGACCAGCAAAATCCCTGTGTGAGCACAATGTGGGGGAAGTAACTTCTCTTGGGTGGAAGAGATGCCATTATTTGTTTGCTTAAATTTCTTTTATAAATGGTACATGTTTTACATTGTCTGATACATGATTTAATAAGATTATTTAATTTTGGTACCCAGAAAAATTGACGAACCATACGTTACATTAGCGCGTTTCCATCATGAACGGTTAAATCATGAATGAAATCAACAAGAAGTAAAGTAAAACGAGCTGAATACGGAAGGATAATTGGATGGCGCTCACTGAACGACAGATCAGCCCTTGACAATCGTCCATTTGGTCCATTGAGTTGTTGGTTCACACAGCCATAATGGACCATGCCACCATAAGTTATTAGTTTTTAGATGGCAGGGATCAATGTAGGGTTACCAGATGTTGAAAAGGGGGACATAGCGAGTTTTCTAGGGGGGCAAATGTGGAAAAAGAGGGTAGAAAACATGTTTTTGAAAAATAGAAAACCCGAACAAAAAAAAGTGAAGTAACAACATTTTTATATGTCTTAGACGTTTCACCTGACAAATCATAAAATCTAAATTATCTCGTTTCTATTCCCTTTTCTATAGTAGAAGAAGAAGAAAATGTGATTTTATTGCACAATATGTTACAATTTTCAAAAAAGTAGCAATGGCTTTTGCCGTCAGCCCGAAAAAAAGAGAAATTGTAATTTACATAATTACATATACAGTTTTAACTTAGATTTAATACTTCGTTTGATTTAAAATTCTTCATCTATTATTCCTTGTCTATATTTTAGTGCTTGCATTAAAAATGTGTATAGCTTCATCCAGTTGTATCCATTGAGAGTCGATATTATTTCTGCTTCTGTTAAGCTGTTCTTACGCCAGTGGGTTCTTCTTATTTCACTTAAGATAGGACATACTCCAATGAAGTGATAGGTGTCTTCCCTTGCGTTTAAGTTGCACAATGTGCAGATCTCACTACGGTCATTTTTGTGTGGTTTTAACCTATACAAACCCAGTAGATCACCTCTGGCTTTGAAGTGTAGTTATATGACTTCCAAATTATACCGGTCCCGAAAATAGTTTTTTTTATACCAGGTCATGATGAGGTAGTTTGTAAGTTACTCTAGTTTGGCTTTGTTGACCTTGAATTTTAAACGTTTCATGAATAAATTCATCGGCCTTAATAAGAAGATTCTCCAGATTAGACCTCAACATTGGGCTTCCAACCACAATTTCGATATTATGCTGATTTCCCAATCTCACACATTCTTGAAAAATTGTTGATTCGTTGCAATTAAATGATTAGCTACAATTTTTGGTAGGCGCATATCTGTCAGTTCCAGTATTTTTCGAATATAAAGAAAGTGCAACTTTAATGTGTAACTATAAACGAAGCATATAAGTAGGAGAGCTCTCCGATAATCTAAAAATTTTCTTGATAAAGTGGCGCAGTAACTTTTCCACTTCCTCGAACTTAAAAATACCCCATACTTGCGCTCCGTAACACATAATCGATCTGACAACTGCTTCGAAAAGCTTATACTTGGTACTTGTCGCTACATTCCTTTTGCTTAGAATACCCCTCCAACTACAATTTATAGCTTTCTTTGCTTCTTTTAATTATTCTTGTAGATGTTTTTTAAATGACAATTTTGGCGTTATGATTACTCCCAGATATTTATACTCCTTCACTTTTTCAATTTCCTCATTTTCCCCAAGTCCATCTTTCATCACGTGCGTACCTTCCAGTTCCATTTCGGAACACCATAATTTTAGACTTGTTGATGTTCACTTTGAGGTTCCATATGGTGCAGTATTGATAAAGCTTGTTAATCATCATTTGCATTGTGCAAGGAGCTTGTGCAAATAAAACTATATCGTCGACGTACAGAAGAAGTTTGATACATATGTATACCATTAAAATCGATTCCTCCTGGAAGAAATGTAACCAGATCGTCCAAGAAAATTGAAAATAATAGGGGACTGAGAAAGCATCCTTGTTTACTCCTACGTTTGTTCTGAACCAGTCCGAAAGTCTGCTTCCATCCCATACTGCGGTGGAATTTTCTTCGTATAGACTTTGTATTATTTTTATCATTTTTGACAATAGTCCAATGTTGCTAAGTTTCAGCAAGAGAGATCTTCTGTATATAGGGTCAAAAGCTGCCCTAAAACCCACGAAGAATACGAAGAGTTTTTTACACTTATCAAGATAAGTTTGAGCAATGCTAGTCAGTGTGAAGATGTTGTCCACAGTGGAGTAGTTTTTCCGAACCCTGTCTGAAATTCGCTTAGCAATTCATCCCGTATCCATTCTGTTATGCGCTCTAATAGGATTCCCGTAAATATTTTCATAACTGAATTCATCAAAGAAATTCCTCTATAATCACTTTGGTCATTGGCATTTCCTTTTTTGAAGAGAGGAAAAATTATATTTTTCTTAAAACTGTTTGGATCTTCTCCGTTATTAAAAATGAAATTGTATGAGTCCGTGAGTTTCTCAATAAATTCGTTTGATGCGTTTTTTGAAGAATTCGCATGGAACACGATCTTCACCCGGAGCGTTATTTGAACTGCGTCTGTGCATTACATTTCTGATATCATGAACGGATATTTCTCTATCCAAAGCAGTATGTTCTAGATATGGTAGAGTATATTGAACTTGGGTAGAACCATTTTCTGTATTAAGAAGTCCTTCGAAATGAACACCTAACTCATATGCATGAATTTGAATTTTGCCTGTAGTCTTTGATCCATTTAGTATCTTCGCATTTTCCAGAACGATCGTGTGTCTTTGATATTTTCTAGCGATCGTGACAAACCTTGCATCTAATCTTTCTCCTTGCTCCTACATATATTCTTATATTATCTTTATCACTACTTGATCGCCCATTCAATATAGATAAACCAGTTGATTCACACATCTCAATACATTTTTTTTCCTTGGCATCTTTTTTCGTGTCCACTGCGCATCTGACTTCACTAAAAACTTCTGATATAGATTCGGCATTAAGTATTTGGCTATCACCAACTCTTGCATTACAGTCTCCTATAACCATAAAGTTTTCTTCGCCAAACTCTAATAAAAAGTTATATAGATTTAAGAATTCGTTACTCCAATCGTTGCAGTTAAGGTATACTGGTATAATGAACAACTTATTATTCTCAGCCACTTTCATACATCGGGCTCCAACAGTTTTTTCTATCTCCTTTTTTATCCCATATACGAAACCTCCACTCGCTCTTCCATGTGGTGAAACTCTAGCCGCTGGTATCCAATGAAGTTTGTACTTTTTAAAATATGTTTCGAAATTTTCAAATTTAGTTTTTACAAATGTTTCGAATAATACAAATACATCATATGAATTAATTATCTCAAAAAATTCATTAAAAAAAATTTATTGCTTAACCCTGATACATTATATGAAATAATACTAGGTGAATAATTCTTTAAACGTGGCGTGGCGCGATAGTTGTGTGCTCGCCTGCCAACCTCGTGGTTGCAGGTTCGATTCCTGCCGTTGTCTATGTCTTCTTATATTCCATTAAAAACCAATTCTAAAAGTTGTCATAAAATAAGTTTCTGCTTTGCTCATTACATGCTGTTTAGGCATAACACTAAAAACATGTGATTGCGTAAACAAGCATACCCATAAAATATGACAACGAAATAAATGAAATAATGCGAATTATAAGGGACATAAATAAATAAGACACGGTAATTCTCTCCGCATGTTCAGCCGCCATCCCTGGAGATAAATCTGAGACAACAACCAGCTCTAGTCTCAGAACATCGCGCCACACATCGTTCCTATCCTTCTTTCTCTTCTTTCACTGGATGCCCGCGCTGTGCTAAGAAAAACATATAAAGTGTATTCATAATCCCTTGAGCGCGTGCAAAGTTATAAAAAAAATAATCATATATGTTTTTATTTTTTTTAATTTGTCTGACGGCGTTTTGGTTAAATATAATGTAAACTATCCCTATCCGGCATAACAGTTTGAGAGCCACTAACTATTGCTTGTGGTTTCACCATCAAATGTCTGCCTATTCCCATCGCTGAACTGTCATCTTGACTTTCTAGTTGTTATAAACGAAGTAATCCGCCATCGGTGTCACATCTTAATATATTGTTTTCATCAAAATAAAACAAATCTTCTTCAACTTTGAGGGTGTCATCTCTTAATTGCGTTTTAATTTGTCTGTGCCTGGTTGTGATATTTTTCCTTATTATAATAAGTCGCCTTCTTCTTTCACAGGTCGCAGCGGGATAATCCTTATGCACCGAGATTCCAGACCCCTTTAATTTATTTGCTGCTTTAATGAGTTTTGCCGCATCTTGCTTATCTTGCAATTCTACGATGACGTTGTCCATGCTTGGATTTGCAGATCGAATTTTTCTGATTGAGCAGATGGTTTTTGGATTTTCGGTTTGAAGTAAATCCAGACACACAGTTTTTGCCTTTTCTGCCATCGCCATTCCATTTTCTGTTGGCAAATGCATTACTAAGTTTTTTTTATTAGCCTTCTTCGACAGCCATTGGATTTGATGTTCCAGCGCGATGCAACGAGACTCCATTTTTTCCATCTTATTTTGAAGAGCGGTATTTTCTTGTTGCAGTGCTTGCATGTTGTTTCCAATTATCTCCAAATCAGACTTTTTCGGCATGTCTACTAGTTTTACGTTCAATGCAGACATCACAATACTTTAAATAAGCGACCCCAGATCTTGAATGGACATATATCCAACTGAGGTGTTATCGGCGCCTTCATTATTTTGCTTTTTGGCTGGCAACTTTAAAGAACTTGGCTAATGTTGAAGCCAAATTGCGCTTAGATCCCGACAAAGGAGGCTTATCGGTATATGTTGTTAGAGACCGGAGCATTTTATTGCGGTGTTTTTATAATTTTTTTATATAAAATTTGGTATGGTAGATTGCCTTTTTCCATGCAAATAATGAACTCACCCTTTATATTTTGATGTTTTTTGGTGTTTTGTTTCTTAATTTTGCACTTATGTTTAATGAATCAACTTTATTTTCAAATTAATCAAACTTTTTTACTTTAAATAAGGTGCTTATGAAAAAACACAACTTGATCACGCTCTCTCTCTCTATTAGAAAAATTCTTTAGTATAATATTGAATAATGAGAGGAAATATTTGAATATTGCTTTTGTTGGATGCGTCCGTGGCGATTGAAATTGGATGATCCTGTGGCAATATTTCGGCGGTTGAGTTCTGAGTTTCTTTTGCAAGAATTTTGGCAATTTTTTGGCATTTCGTGCGACCGCAAGTAAACTGGCCTAAGAAAATAAATAATCAGGTGTCGGTCCTTACCAGCAATTTCTGAGTCCATGAATATGGTCGGAAACAGGGAGCTTGTACAAGTGGCAGAATTATAACTATGGCTAAAATTTATTCAATGAACACGTAGTCATGGTGACAGATACAGAACAACCGAAGTGAAGCTGGCAACGTTTCTTGAATGAAGTAAATGGATGTATCCAGTTGTGAAAATTGTATTTTCTGTCATGGAAGTATTCACAGCATTAATTTGTAAACCTGCTAAGAATTTCTATTATAGTAAAGAGTAGTTAGTATACAAATATTGCCTTAAGGTGCACAAAATATTACATATGTGTAAAAAAGACGACATATGTGTCCCCCTTTATCCATTTTGGGGGACAATAGATATCTTGAGGTAAGAAAGAAACGTTGTCTTAAATCTCACTTGTTCTATTAGCTACAAAGGTTTTCCAAACATGCGGTGGTCCGTTAAGCCATGCTAGCACAATAGATGAGTCAGTCCAAAGAACTGTTTGGCAGGTAGGTTCTGGAAATTTTGGAAGATACGATTTTATAAGTCTTGATAAGAGAAGACAACACAATTCCAAGCAAGGTAAAGAGACAGGTTTAACTGGTGCTACCTTTGATTTGGTACAAATTAAATGAGAAGTAATATCATCTTTGCTAATGTTGCAGCGTATGCTTTTTCGGAGGAATCGCAGAAACCCTGGAATTGGATTTGAGAATCTGGAGAGTAATTAAGCCAACGAGGTATTTTTAACAATTCGATTTCATTTAAGGTTTCAATAAATATTTTCCATTTATATAGTGAACTGGGTTGTATACTCTCATCCCATTGCGTCCATTCCAACCAAATATTTTGCATCAGAATTTTCGCACGTATACCCGCGAGCCACCCCTCTGGATGAAAAAGACGTGCAATTTTTAGAATTTCATCGAACACCTAATGTTTTCGTGGTACTGTCTTCATCCAATTTCAAAAACTGTTCGTTTAAAACATGCTGTTGATGCAAATGATCTAAAAGGTCCGTCGTGTTTGAAATCCATTTTCTGAG
The DNA here is from genome assembly GCA_910595825.1 of Philhelius pedissequus. Lineage (NCBI taxonomy): Eukaryota > Metazoa > Arthropoda > Insecta > Diptera > Syrphidae > Philhelius > Philhelius pedissequus. Next base: position 156,221,365 of record OU343161.1, read on the forward strand.
ATTAAATCCAGAGGACTCGAGCAAGGCTGCTAACTCTAGCTGTGCTTTTTTGGCTTCTTGAATGTTGTGGGCCCGGATAAGACATCATCCACGTAAAAATCTGTTTTGAGGATTTTTGAAGCTGTTGGAAATTCATTTTTCTTCTCTTCGGCTAAATGCGAAAGTGTACGCATTGCCAAGTAAGGCGCACAGTTGACGCCGAAAGCAACAGTTAGCAATTCATTATCTTCAACACTTGAAGAGGAAAATGTTCGAAAGAAGATTCGTTGGAATGGTGTATCGTCCGGATGTACCATTATCTGACGATACATCTTCTCCTTATCTGCATTGGCGACGAACTTATAGAATCTCCAACGGATTATAAGGGAGGAAAGATCAGTTTGTAGAACTGGCTCTGAGTGTAGTAGATCGTTAAGACTGACGCCAGTAGAAAAAGCGCTGAATGCGTTGAAAACTACCCGCAATTTAGTTGATACACTTTCAGGCTTAATTACAGCGTGATGTGGGAGGTAGGATGGGGATAATTTCCCATATTTAATTTGTTCTATTGGTTCAACTTTACACATATGGTTCATCGAAATATAGTCCGAAAGAACTTTTGAATATTGGTCTTGCAGGTCTTGATTTTTGGCTAGGGTTCTTTCACTACGAAAATAGTGCTTTCAAGCTATGATGCTTGATATGCCCAAGAGCTTGTCAACATTTGAACCTAATCTGAAAGGTAGTCTAACAACATATCTACCATCTGGTCTCTTATAGATTGTTTTTTTTTTATAAAATTCCTCACAATACTCATCAATACCCATAACCTCATTTAATAAATGAGGTCATGGGTATTTCTTCAATCTCCCAGAACTTTCTTATCTGCGAGTCTAACCACCTCGGCCATGTCTTCTTTACAATTGTTATGAATGACTTAAAAGTACTGGGTACAGATCCTGTTAAGATCCAGCCAAATATTGTATTTTGGGCCACCAGCGAATCTGAAATTATTTTTAAGCCATTTTTCATAATTGAAGGATTTAGATCTATTCCAATTAAAAGATCTACTTGAGCGGAGTTATGAAAAGTGGGATCAGCTAGCTTAAGACCTTATAAAAATGAGGAAGCAGGTACTGTAAAAGTATCATTTGGTATATTGTTGGTTAAAGTTTTTAGAACAATTGGGCAGCGATAGGAAAATACGGGTTTTCATTGCATCCAATTGAAAACGAGCACAATTTCTTCGATGATGTTGCCTGAATACCACTATTGCCAGATATTGACGTATTTATGAAAGAGACAGGTAGGTCTAAACGCATCTGCATGGTTTCGGCAATAAAAGATACTTCGGATCTAGGATCAATATGTGCCCTAACCAAATAATCAGATTGTTGTGTTATGATACGTACTTACGCTGTTGCCAATGACTGTAATTCATTAAGATGTCTGTGCAAGGATCGGATTGCTTAAGCGGATTCCTCACTCACAGGTGGCAAACAATATAGCTTTTTGACCCGATTATTGACTAATATCCTCTTATTTTAAAAATTTGATCGTATTGATTCCCAAGCGAGGTCAAAACTGGTATTTGTAAGTGGAAATTGACAAACAATGTCATTGGCTTCACCACTTGTCTTTGCCCGAAGGTGGAAACGTTTTTCAACTGGTCCTAGCTTTGGATGGTTTATATATACGGCCTCGATCATGCCACATAATCACCTTGGAATACTTCAGTATCACAAGACATTAGTTTTATACAGTGTGATGTAGACGATTCATTCGTAATAGGGCTGTTTAATGCCTTCTCATCATGTGAAGGAGGTAATAATGATTTAGCCGTTGAAGCTTTGAGCTTAGCCAATATCTGTAAAAAAAACACCCTATGTAGTTTACATTTGAGAGCCTATTCTTTGATTCTCAAATCCCCATATCAAGGGGCACCTCGCCTTCATCTTCATTCGTATCAGTAAGTTTTAGTCGAGCGCACTGAGCATAAGTAGCTCTGACCTCTGATCATAACTCTTTTTAAGTTCTATCTTGCGAGCCTCTAAGGTGGTTAAAGTATGTTGTAGAGACACAACATCCTTAGCGGGAGCATAACAATTTACGAGCTGGTCCGCACTGAAAATAAAATTGTCTTACGTGGTCATTTCTTAGAAGTAGTGTGTGAGGAATATAATCTTTTGTTTCACTATACAATCGACAAGAATGGCAAACCAGAGATAAATCCTGTCTTGACAAAAAATTATTAATTTTATATAAGAAAGAAAGAACACGATCAAATTCAAAAGGCTTCAAATCAAACTAAAGAGTAGCAAGAAGAATGAGAATCGCAACATGAAATCGAATGCGAATTACTATTTCTATTCTTTTTGTCTAATCAACTGAATACGTAAGAAGTTTAATAAATTATAGCGACCATAAATATAATCTATGAAGATCACAATTAATAGAAATTATATATACTACAAAATATAGCACAAAATTTTGTATACACACCAAAATTTTACTCACAGTGGATTAGGAGATATTTTTTGTTCAGCTGCAGGCTCATGATGATGAGGTGATGATAATAATAAAATGATGATAATAAATGATGATGATGATGATGACATTGATGAGATGCTAATTATGGTGATGTAGCGGGTTAAGATGATAATATTGCTGAGATTTGGGCCTCGTGTTGGATAGTGGCAGCAGGAATGGTGGCTTTTCTGTCCACATAAATTTAATTTAATGTCCAATACATCACGTGAACTTGATCTCGATGAATTTCGGTATAGCGATATCGCTAATAAGATGTAGGTACTACAAAGAAGTGAAAGATGACGTCGAGGTTTGATGAATAGATTCTTGATGATTTATGATGATGGAATAAATCCGATTTCATGTAGATGACACAGGCGTTTTTGAGTACAAATTTGTAACAATCGTGGGTTAGATGAAATCCATGTGGACCACAGATCGGAAATTGGTAGGAGAGCACGTGTTTAAGTTACACGTTTTTTCCAAAACTACCAAATCTCTTTTCATACCACAAATTAGAATGACGAGCAGCTTAAGTGCGGATAAATTGGGCTAAGTAATGGTGGAGATCTGTGAAGGCTTATCGCGATGTTTAATTCCTGAAGATAGTCAAATATTCTTTTCCAGGAACTTTGGGTTACAGTCGGGAATGGATAAAAACATATATCCGCCCCGATTAGGACCATTGTTGACTCGCAGATGCCGTTCTTGTCTTTTCGTTTGGTTAAATTATAAGATGCTCTTTTTTTTGTTAGTTGAGTTATAATTCAAAATTTGTTTTATAGATTTAATTTTACTTTAGCTTTATTTATACAATTTATAAGAATACAACCTTCGCGTGGCTTGGCTGAATCAAGAAGAAGGAACACATTTGTTTGTATCTATAAGCCTATACTATACAATTTAAAAAAAAAAAAGCTTACAAAGCTTTACAAAGAAAGGCGCGAAGATGCAGTGTTCAAGAAAAAAATTATTAATTTATTCTGGCTACACATCCTAGTCATGGGCGAATAAAAATTAAAAATTCATTTATTTAAGAATGACGAGTATTGTAAAAACTCGAATGAACAGGGAGTATACAATTTGTTAAATATAGGAGTGTCACTAAAATCCGTGCTGTAGGGTGTACGGTAAATGTTTGTTATTGATGGAGGCTTTATTTTTAAAGTATTACAAAGAAGGTTGAACATAGACTTTAGATTCTCATCGACATCATCTGGTACACCGAAGAGAAGTGCATCACAAGCCACAGCTCGGTTTTCTTGAACACTTTGTAGTTGTTTAACCGCACTCAGTTCATTTTGTGTATTTATTGATTGTTAGTTTACGTCATTAAGTGTACTCTGGGGTTCGGATATATCGGTGTTAAGTTTCGATATTTTCGTGTTAGCGCTCAAAACTGAAAACTGAAGTTCATCTACCTTCGATTGCGTGCTTTCAAGGAATTTTTCAATTCACAGATTTGATTTGTTTTTCATTTATTTTCGGAAATTCTTGTTTGAGAGTCGGTTACATGATTTGACAAGAGAGATATTATGTATTCGCTTTGCTCTTTTAGCCGATGTTCGTACGTTTTACACTCTCCACTTTTTTCAGTTTTCAGCGTGGTGGAAGCTGGAAGTTGCATTAGTGGTGATTTTGCGAAAGGCCCCGGTTATGCATTAAAATAAAAAGTGAAAACGCAAGAACGAATGAAATATATCATATTTAATTAATTTAATTTAGCATTGTTTTTGGCAAAGCTAAAAAAAAACTTTGCAAAACAAGTTATTTCAACTTTTTGGTGAGTGTATACAGTCTAAATTGTTCGTTTTTTGCAAGAAAATTAACTTTGAAAGCCAGACACAAAAAACACACCTTGTACCCGTAACCGCCGTAGATTTAATGTTTTTTTTTTAAATAGGTGATTTAAATGCTAGAAAAGCAGGAACCTACGGGTAATAAGGGCATTGAGAAATCCAAATGGCGAAAAAATTTACGCCGAGGGAAAACAAAACTTGGTACATATTGTTTTTTCGGTGTGGGCATACACCTTTTTTTCATTTTCTTAAGACGACGAATACCAGTAGCCCATACATTTTTTTGGCCAAAAACAAAAATCTTATTTTTTTCAAAAACGGTTCCAACTATTTTTATAAACAAAAAAATCAGTTCATTAACGAATTGTACTTTTTGATAATTTTTTTTGGAAAAAAATTGTTATTTTTGGTACCGCTAGTAGAACCAATTTTTTGGTTTTCGGTTTTCGCGGAAACGCTTAATCCGACTTTTTTGAAATTTTTTTACGCAGAAGCTACCCGAAAGTTTTAACACTATTGTATACCAAAATTTTTCAAAAAAAAAATTTATGGAAATAATTTTTTTTTTAAATTCAAAATTTCGAAAATGACCGCATACATTTTTTCGAAACTTCATATTTAGTGGTTTTTTCACATTATCTTAAATAGGTAAAAAAAACTATTTAAATGTTAGAAAACCATTAAGAACAAAATGTATTTCTCGAAAACGGCTCCAAGAATTTTTATAAAAAAAACTTGTGTGTTCTTAAATCAGTTCACTTTTAAGTATACAAAGGCCAAATTCATAAACACAAGATTTGCAAAACAAGTGGCATGCTAAGCAAATGCACGAACCCGATAAAAATTGAAAAGCATGTGATGTGCGCAACACAAGTTTAAAACTTGCACAATTCCAAGAAAAAAGAATGAATTGCGTTTTGGGACGAGATTTTTCTGTTTGCTTTTTGGAGCATTATATGCGCAAGATTTGCGTTTAGGAATTTGCCCAAATATTTCTTTTTGCGTACTTATTAACGGTACTACCCATAGAACCACTTTTCATATTTTCGACTTTCTCAATATTGGATAAACCGATTAAAATAACTTTTTTTATACAAATGCTCCTTAAAACTGTTAATAAGACTGCGTACTCAAATTTTCAAAAAAAAAAAAATAAATAAATACATTTTTTTTTTTGAAAAATCGATTTTTCAAAAACCAGTCACAGAATTTTTTCTTAAATTTGAATTTTGTATGCATATTAATAATATCTTCTAAATGGCGTTTCAATTTTTTTTTTCTAAAAATGTTTTCAAAATGTTATACATACAAAAATTAATTTATTAAAAAACCGCTCCAACGATTTTTGATTTTTTTTATATATTCTTATTTATCCATGAATTCAAATGGCATCTTTGTGTTCCCTCAAACTATAATGACGAAGCAATATAAAAACATTTAAATATGTGTATTACCCATTATTTTCCACCTTTATTACTGTTCCCTTCTTACGCATTTTTGCGTACATCAGTGAATACTAAATACAATATGTAGGCCCTCATACATTTATATATATGTACATATTCTGTGTCTTTAAAAATAACATGAATCTTATGTATGCAAGTCACACATCTAAATATAAATTCACACCAAAAAGTGCTAATATAACATTTTACTTTAGAATCGAAATCATCATTGGTCAGGATGATTACATATCAAACGAAACTACTTCTATTCATCAAAAAACTCATCCATCGATTTGCCATCGATCACAGACAACTTCACAACATGATATCGAATTACAACATTTAATAAACACATCGGCGACTCATCATTTTCTGCGTTGGCGATCGCTGCATCCAGAAGGATGATTTAGATTTAAGATGATGTGTAAAGTCAGTTTAAAAATTTGCACCGAACTCATCAGAACAGTTACGTTGTTGATGATAAATAAAATAGACCTTTTTTAAAAAGTATAAAGAAAAAGAAAAATATTAATTGGCGCCCAACAACGTGAGGCAAGTTTTAATAAAGAAACTCAACAAAACCGTACGGTTCGTTAAAGTATTCAGTGAAGAAAATTTTGCGTGAAAAATTAAATTAAAAGTTTAATGTCGCAAACGCGCCAACTATTAAGAATTCTAAATAATGAGGAGCATCCGTCGCGAGTGCTAATGGTAAATAATAAAGAAGTGAGAAACCGTACGAACGAAAAAATAAAACGCGGAGACTTGCTGGACATCAATTGGGGGCAAGATAATCCTGAAAAAGAACTAAAAGAAGCTTTCTTCTTCGAAAAGGTGAAAAATAATTAAGTAATTTAAAAATTAATTTGTGAAGAGTGAAAAATAAAAATGGGGTAAAATCAGTGAGTGCTATTTTTTTGCCAAATAAACGGCCGATTATCCTTCAAAGAAAGGAAAAAGTGCAAAAAACCAAAAGAAACAGTTTATTGGACACAAAAATTCCAAGACACAAAGTTTCTGAAGGAGACTTATTATCAAAGTATAAGGTGCAAACTAAGGAAAATAAAGCAGATATATTCAATGGACAACAGATCCAGAAACATCAATAAATGCACCCGGCTTTAAAAGGAATAGTAAGGAATTTTTATATTAAAGTATATTTTATTATATAAAGAATTATTGACTTAAGAATTTTTTTTATTATTACAATTTTTAAGAGTGAACTAAAATAAATACAAATATTGTGGCATATTAAGGATATATATATTTATTTAAAAGTGGAAGACTTAACAATAAAATTGAATAAAATGGCGACGAATAATGAAGACATTATTTCGCGCATTATTGTAAAAAATACAGAATCTTTACGTAGCGAAATAGAAAGTCTAAAAAATCAACTTTCTGACCACAAATACTAACGTTACTGAACATAAGACGCAAACCATTGACGAACACATACATTGTGTTGAATCCTTAGACGTGACTAAATCATTGCCTGAATTTACTGGAGATGAAAATTCTTATGTAAGCTGGCGAGAAGCAGCTAATAATTCAATGACTCTCTATACGACAGGAAGTCGTAAATACTTCGCAGCCTTAACCATATTAAGGAATAAAATCACAAAGAAAGCTAATGATACTCTTACGAACCACAGTACGGTTCTAAATTTTGATGCGATTTTGAGTCGTCTCGATTTCGCATATGCCGATAAACGTCCAATCCATATGATTGAACAGCAATTAAGCATTTTGAGACAAGGTTCCTCATCCTTAATTGAATATTATAATTTGGTCAATACAAAATTGACACTATTAATAAATAAAACGATTATGACACATGGTCAAGATAGTTTAACCCAGGAACTCAACGAAGCTCACCGTAAGAATGCCTTACGTGTTTTTATCACAAGACTTAATGCTCCATTGAGCAACATAATATTTTCTCTTAGTCCTAATGATTTATCCAGCGCTCTTGCTAAAGCGCAAGAATTAGAATGTAATAACCAAATGGCCAAGTTCGTTCTTCATTTCAGTAAAAATATGCATTATAACGGTAGTACAAATAATAGTGCAAATACAATAACCTACGATTTCCTAAAAGATCTGCTTGGGAAACTAATCCAAACCACAATCCCCACCAAAATGAACCTTCGTCACCAATGAAACTTGGCAGTTCCAATATGAAAATGCCTAACCATAATAATTACCATAACAATAATTGGCGATCTAATAATTACAATAATAATAACAATAATGTAGGACAACGTATGAATCCTTTTAGGCAAAACCAAAATAATTATAATAACACTTTTGAAAGAAGTTAATATGTGGATAAGAGCCCACATAGTGTTCAAAATACTGGACAGCAAAAACCAGTTAAAAATCAGAGGATTAATAATATAAATAAGGAGGCTTTTTTAAGCGATCACCGTGTCAATTATTTGACAGGGACGTCGTATTTTATGAAATTGAAAACTTAGAAATTGATTTATTGATAGGATATATGTTATTAAAAAATGCTTCTATAAAGCTAGATTTTGAAAATGGTGTGAACTAACCCGCTCGCAACCGTGCTTCCTTTATGAAAAAAAAATGGAAGAGTTGGCCGGGGAGAATTTGTAAGGAAAAAAGACAACTTTAATTTTCAGATATAATAATTTTTTATTAGATCTAAAGGCCCGCTGTCTCAATGCTTATAGCTGCGACCTTAGAGTTTCGATGGTGTAAAAATTCTGTTCCTATCCTGATCATCCTACGCCTATTTATACTAAGTTTTGACCTAATTTCCATCCTTACTATTCAACCACTTGAGAATGATGTTTCAGCATAAGTCATATGAGATCGTATTTCTTATACAACCCCATTCATTATCGTCGTAATTTTCAATATCTATTGTCATTGATACCAAAATCAATAGTTGCATTATTGCCCAATACATGTCAATGGATCATACGGTCATTTACTCTTTGCACTGGCCCAATATGTAGCATATCCATTGGGTACACATATCCATAGCTAAGGCTATAGCAGTACCGGATACACCACAGGCATCAATGTTATAATTGTAGTGCGGCATGACGTGTTGTATATCCAAAAGCAATGCATGGTATTCTTACAACCTTTTGTACTGACCCATGTGTTTTGTATACTTAGCTATAGTCAATGCTATATTCCAGATACAGAACAGGCTACAATTAATTAATTGCAGTAGGTGTAAGGTTTCACTAAGAAGACACATAAATGGGTCGCAATGCTCTTTGTAGATCGGTTGGTCGAGTGATACGGAAATATGATTCTATGCAAGATCGTGTGTGGTGCCTTGGGAATGGAAATTGTCGTATATAAAGAAGTTATATGGGTCGCATGTAGGGGATCACTACAGGTGTTTTAATTTATAATAATAAGAGGGAAAAAATATTCTTATCCAAAGATTTAAATGATTCAAATTTAAAAAATAAACAATCAGAATTAAATAATACAAGGGAATCAGAGAATTCCGAAACTATATTAAAAGTTGAAACAGTAATTAGGGAAAATAGTGAAAATATTGAAGAATTAAAAAAATATATAATTAAAAAGATTGAAAGGATACATTCTGATATAAATTTAAATTCACTTTTCCGAACAGATGTAAAGGCAGAAATAAGGACCACATTTGTCAGGTAACACATTTGTTAATAACGAAATTAGAGATTTGCTGAAAGGAGGGATTCGTCAAAGTAGGAGTCCGTATAATTAACCGATTTGGGTTGTTCCAAAAAAGGTACCAATGAAGATGGTAGTCAAAAATTGAGATTGATATTAGATTATAAAAAAATTAATGAAAAAACGATATCAGATAGATATCCTATACCCGAGAGTAATGTTATATTGTCAAATTTAGGGAAAGCAGAATATTTCTTTACGATAGATTTAGAATCAGGCTTTCAGCAAATGCAAATGAAAGAATCAGATATTGAAAAACCGACCTTTAGCATAAATAATGCCAAATATGAATTTTAGAGAATACCATTTAGCTTAAAAAACGCTCCTAGTATTTTGCAAAGAGCTATATACGATATATTGCGCGAATATATAGGTAAAGTATGGCATGTATATATGGATGACATAATAGTATACTCTAAAATTTTAACCGAACATACTAAACATTTAAGTGAAATTGTAGGTATATTAAAAAGAGCCAATATGACGATTTCCTTAGAGAAATTGAAATTTTATGAAAAAGAGATAGAATTTTTAGGTTACATAGTTGCTCATAATACTATTAAAACAGACCTGAATAAGATAGCCATAATATATGATTTCCCATTACCAGAACATTACGTGAATTAATAAGTTTTCTACGCATGACTGGTTACTACCGTAAGTGTGTTAAAAATTACGCTTCAGTAACAAAACCTTAAACTAAATATTTAGCCGGAGAAAACGGTAAAATATCAAAAAAATTGTCCAAAAAGACACATAAATTTAGATTAAGAAGCTATTTTGGCTTGTAGAATTTTAAAAAATCTTTTAATAAACCAAATTGAATTAGTTCGACCAGACTTTAATAAAAAAAATTATATTAACAACTGATGCTCCTAATAATACTATAGCAGGTGTTTTAACTCAGGAAGAAAAACCTATAACCTTCATTTCAAAAACGTTAAATAAGACGGAACGAAATTATGCTACTAATGAAAAAGAATTATACGCCATAGTTTCTAACCTTGCGATCCATACGGATCATCAACCACTTACCTTTGCAGTATCAGCACGAAACATAAACGCCAAAATGAAACGATGGCATGCATTTATTGATGAGAAAATTAAATTTAAAAAAAAATTAAAAAATTATATACAAACCAGGGACTACAAAAGCAGTTGCAGATGCTTTGCCTAGGCAATATTTAAATCATATTTCAGACGAAGACTGTTCTAGTAGAGCTACACAGCACTCTGCGGAGAGTAGCGATAATATAGAAATTAAAGAAACCACCAAACCTCTTAACCAATTTAAGCAACAAATACTTTTAAGTCAAGGATTATTTACTGCACAGGAACAAATAATTAATTTTTCCAGAACAAGAATATGATACTCCAGAAAATTTAATAATTATTTTAAAACAATTCTTACAACCGGGAACTGTTGTAATTCATTGCACACCGGAAGATCTTTATAATATTAAACAAAAGTTGAAAGAGGCCTTTAATAATAATTTCCTTTACACAAAGGATTTCCCCATAGATAAAACAAACCAAGAGGATCAACAAATTATTATACAGCAAACACACGTTATAGCACACCGTAGTTATAAAGAAAATAAAAAAAAAAATTATACCTCATGTTTTGTGAAATATGTAACCGTAATAAATACGAAAGACATCCCTTTAAAGCTCCAATTGGAGAGGCTCCAATTGCTAAGAAAGAGGGGGAGCAATTACACTTAGATATTTTCTTTGCCCAAAAATTAAAATTCTTAACTTGCATTGATTCATATTCAAAGTTCCTAGTAGTTAAATTAATAGATGATAGGATAAAATTAGATGAGAAAGTATTAGAACTTTTACAAAGTTACCCGGAAGCTAAGAAATTATGTGTCGATAATGAACCAGGTTTTTCAACACCCCAATTCAGAACATTAATGCAAACACAGTACTTCAAACGGACAAGTAGAAAGAGTCCATTCTACGATAATAGAAATAGCCAGATGTATGAAAGACGAATACTATTTAATAAATGATTTAGAATCAATTCTTAGACCAGTACAACAGTACAATAAAACTATTCATTCAGTAACAAACAAAAAACCATTTAAAGTCTTATTTAATAAATTAGAGTATGAAGACTTACAACCAAAACTTTTATTAGCCCAAGAAAGAATGTTAAAAAGAAATAACTAAAATGTGAAGGTAAAAATCTATAAGGCAAATGAAATAATTTACGAAAAAATCATAATAGCTAGAAATAAACTTCAGCGAAAATATAGAAAGCAAAAAGTCAAAGAAGACTTAGACAATAAGGTTAGGATATATTCCAAGGACAGAATAATACATAAAGAAAATATTAAAACTTAAACCTCTCATTTCAGAAAATGAATATCTTAATTGCACTAATAACAATCATGACTGCATCATCTGAAATTATTGATTACACTAGAGACGATTATATATTGATAGAGAACGCGAACGCAGTAATTTACGATATTTATGGAGATATTTTCCATGTGACAAATTTAACCTATTACAAAACTATTTTCGAGACTAATTGAAATATAGTAAACACAGAATCATAATTCAAAACTATACATTCAAGTGACTCCTGTACTTATATTAAAATGAATCAAGACGTAGACATTGACATTATAGAAATGTTATTAAGCCAGTTGGAAATAAAAACTATTAGACAAAGAAGAGGCATAAATGAAGTAGGTACTATATGGAAGTGGATTGCTGGAACATCAGACCATGACGACCATTTATTTGTTACAAACAAACTTTCCGAATTAATTGATAATAATAATAAACAATTTATGATAAATTCTGATCTATTTAAGACTATAGATTATTTAAAGAAAACTATTTCTTTAACCCAAAACGCTTCCAAGTCAAGAATGGCTAAACAAATAAATAAATTAATAATAACCGAGTTTCAAAATACTATTCAATCAATTACATTAGCTAAAGCTAGAATACTAAATACCGGCATTTTAAACTTAAAACACATTCAACAAATTATAAATCATGAACATGAAAGCATGACATTGACGGATCTTATGGACGTATCAAAATTTAAAATTTTACAAAATAAATACGCGGTTGTTATATATATAAAATATCCAATAATAAAAAAGAATTGTGAATTATATGAGACTAGAGCTGTAAGTCAAAAAGATGGTAAATTAAAAATTGAGAAAGAAATTAAATGTAATAATACATATTCAAATGTTGAAAATTGTAAAATAGAACTAAGAAACACATTTTGTAAATTATCCATGAAACAATCTTGTGTATCTAAAATTTTGAATAAAGAAAATGGAGAATGTTTTAAAATTAAATATATAAGTAATTGAAGATGTTGCTATTTTGTTATCTGGTAACCATACAGTGGATAATAACTCTATTGAAGGAGTTTATTTAATAATTTTTGAAAACGAAACTATAATTGATAATGTAACGTATGAGAATCCAACTTCAAAAATATGGAATTATATTAGAACAAACCATATTAATCATTATGTAATTACAAAATTTATGGAATCAGATAATGAAGATCTGAAATTCAAAAATATAAATTTAATGTCTAAAATTGCAAAGCATACTGAAAATCATTCAATTTCTATAGTCCTCTTATTAGTATTAACTATCTTAACATATGCAATATTTTCTAAGTGTATTAAAATATTATATATTAAAAAACAAAATCAAAAACGACGCCAAGATGATATTATGTTCGACAATATAAACAAAAAAGTTATACTCCTCACAAAACATTTGGAAGAATATTCGGGACGCATCATTTAAGAAAGAGGGGAGTTATAATCACACATCCAAATATAAAATCACACCAAAAAGTGCTGATATAACATTTTACTTTAGAATCGAAATCATCATTGGTCATGATGATTACATATCAAATGAAACTACTCTTATTCATCAAAAAACTCATCCATCGATGTGCCATCGATCACAGACAACTTCACAACATGATATCGAATTACAAGATTTAATAAACACATCGTCGACTCATCATTTCCTGCGTTGGCGATCGCTGCATCCAGAAGGATGATTTAGATTTAAGATGATATTGTAAAATCAGTTTAAAAACTTGCACCGAACTCATCAGAACAGTTAGGTTCTGGATGATAAATAAAATAGTTCTTTTTTTTTTAAGTATAAAGAAACAGAAATATATTAATTTGCATTGTACATAAATTATAAAGTTATATGCTTATACATAGCTACATACCAACCTACATCCTTGATATTCATTATAATAAGTACATATTTATATGCCTATGTTCCATCCATGTTTTTAGGTACAAATGTATATATGTCCTAACTTACATAATTCAAATCCATAACCTAGATTTATATATAGATACATTTGTAGGTAGGTTCCTATTTAACTGTTCCTTGAATCATCCATTTAAAAATTCATTATATTATAGGGTTATCCATTTTGCGGTTTCAAAAGTATAGGGCTGGAATTCGACATCTGTCAAACTAAGTTGTTAAACCAATTAATTTTTTTCAGTTGATAGTCTGACATTTACGAAAATGGATCGCTTAACTATCGCACAATGCATAAAAATAGTTAAAACCTACTACAAAAATAGTGATTCTGCCACAGCCACATATCGTGCTGTAAGAAGAGATTATGGTTAACATAATCGTCCAACTACGCAAGCAATTTGCAAAATTGTGAAGAGACTGGATTGGTTACAGATACTGTAAAGCCTGAGCATCATGGTTTCGCTCGTACCACTGAAAATATTGCTGCTGTAAGTGAAAGTGTTGCTGAAAACCCGAATGTGTCCATCCTCGACGTTCTCAGGAATTAGAACTGTCTTACGGCACATTATGGCGTATTTTGCATTTGGATCTACACCTACATCCATATAAAGTCCAGCTCACACAACAACTGAAGCTAGCTCACCATTCACAACGTCGTAGATACGACGAATGGGTGCTTGAACACCAGGCGCTGGACGGCGATTTTTCGAAAAAAATGTTCTTCAGCGACGAAGCACATTTCTCACTCGGTGGGTATGTTAATAAACAAAATTGTCGTATTTGGGGTTTGGAGAATCCTCAAGTCATTGGAGAGAGGCCATTACATCCACAAAAAGTCACTATATGGGGCGCTCTTTGGTCCGGAGGTGTTATTTGACCTTACTTCTTGCTCATCGTGGCGATATGAACTGGCCACCAAGATCATGCGATTTGACACCGCTGGCCTTTTTTTGTGGGGCTGCGCGAAAGACCGTGTTTATGCAGATAAACCTATAACTCTTGAGCACTTGAAAACCAACATTAGTCAAGTTATGGCTGAGATACCGCCCAATATGTATCAAAAAGTGGTCGAAAATTACCCCAAAAGAATCGATGCTTGCAACAATTCGCGTGGTGTTCATTTAAATGAGTAGTGTTTCACACACATGTTTCAACGTTCAAACTTTATAATAAAAAAGAAATATCATGAAAAAAAATATTTTATATGTGTTTTATTTACGTTTACATTTGAAACCGCAACACGGATAACCCATTACTAAGAATCACAGTAATATTACCTACATCGGTTTTAAACCTGCATAGGATAACTGGGCTACCTACCTACTAACAGCGTTAGTGGTTAGCTACATTAAAGTTGTTAGTTACGAGAGCAAGTTCGTACGATCCAGTCGTGCATTTTATTTGAATTGCTTTTGATTTTATTTGTTTTCGCTAAACTAAAAGTTCCTAAAATGTGGTTGAAAATCCTTGAAAAAAAATTATAGTAAAGTTAACTTTATGTATTTTTGTTTTAACTAAACTAAAATTTGCTTGAAATAATTAAGTAAAGTAAAATACAAATTATTTTCCAAAAAATAGAAGAAAAAATTCAAACCTATCGGTAAATAAATATTGTATAGCAGCCACCACTACTCGGACAGACGGCCTTAATGCCATATTATTCGATAGGAAATTGCAAATATTGTAAAAAAAAATGTTTTAATTAAATGAATAAAAAATCTAATCTAATCTAATCTAAAATCAATATTTCATGTCAACAATAACTTCAAACTTCCAAGAAATAGAAGAAAAAATTCAAACCTATCGGTAAATAAATATTGTATAGCAGCTACCACTCGGACAGACGGCCTTAATGCCATATTATTCGATAGGAAATTGCAAATATTGTAAAAAAAAATGTTTTAATTAAATGAATAAAAAATCTAATCTAATCTAATCTAAAAGCAATATTTCATGTCAACAATTACTTCAAACATAACAAATTTTCCAATACCAATATATAAAAATGATTTATTTAATACACAATTAAATTGTGTGAAGTTCTTTTTGCACAAGCAATACGACTTAACAAGTCTATTCAATAGATACACTGCTTATTTTTAAGAATCGTTTTTTTTTTGGTATTTGCTCACCATTTTTTTTTTGCTATATCCACAATTGCTTTTGCGATTGTCGTTAATGATTTTATGTCACACTTATATACGAATAACAATATATACATTTTTCGTTTCCTTTACCAAAATTTTATAAGCTTTGTTTTGGTAATATACGCAGGTTCACACTTTTATATATTTATTATCAAAACGATTTCTCTTTTACAACATATTTTCAGAATTTTTAAAACAGAATTTTACACATACAGAATTTTGAAATAGCGAATTTCGATCCCTATCAAAACATAATCATACATTATTATACAAAATTCTTCTTCAGGTATCCAATATTTTTTCTGACGCTAGTATAGGAAATTCAATTAATATTTCGGTTCCTACTATTTTATTGCTGAAGGATGATATAAATATGTCCCGCGGAAAAAAAAGTAGAATTATTGCGAGCAGTAATCATCCGAACAGAAATAATTTATGTACTGTTATTTTATAGCTACATCAGCATCTCAACTACTTAAACATTTTTGTTCTTTTTTGTACAAAAAACGCATTCATTATGACACTGCTATAATGCTGACGAGGTAAAGTTTATATTTATGAAAAGCGACATTTAACTAATTTTATTATTTTACCTCTGCATAGAGATCAGATTTGTCGAACCGAAGGTGAAACTAAATGTGATACACTTGGCCTTGCAGAACTGGGCACGGTGTGCAAAAGTTATTCTTGTTCAATAGTGCAGGATAATGGACTCCCAGCTGCTTTTACAATTGCTCATGAACTTGGACATATGTAAGTGGATTGTATATATTACATTTAGATTTAAGATTCAATTTTAAGAATGGGATTAATACAAAAAAATTAATACGAAAATTCAATTAAATTAATACATCAAAGAAATAGACGTCAGTAAAACTACGCCTTGCAGAGTAATTTTTCACGAATTATATCGATATTATGTAATAAATTTAAGTGTTGCAAACTAATTTTAATATTAAAAAAAGTAGTATAAAGGACATTACACAAAAAAATTGTGATCATAAGATATTTAATTTTTTTTATTGAAATTGAAAGTAAATTCCAGAAACAAACCAAATTATTGAAAAAGAATCTCATACTTTCTAAAAAGTTATACAAATGAGGCACAGTATTCAGGGTTCGATTAAAATGAGAAAATGAGTTGAAAAACAAAAACAATGCAAACGTATGTTCATACATAATGCATTGTTTTTGTTCTTTATTTTTGTGGACTGTGATTATATTTAATTGAATTTTTTTTTTGCTAACTTTAGTCCAAATCAATGCGTTTCGCCCAGGTACTCATCAATTACATGCTGTAGTGCCTTTCTGAGACGAAATATATTAGTCGATGACTTACTTACTTACTTTTCGGTAAGTAATAATATTATTCGAAGTCTTTAAAAGCTGTAAATTTTATTTATGTCGGTAGCCATCGACTTATATAATTATTGCGCCTTAGAAAGGTACGACAGCATCTAACTAATGAGCACAACTGTAGTACCTGGGCGACACGCATTGATTTGGGCTAAAGGTCGCAAAAAGAACTTTCAATTAAATATAATCACAGTCCACAAAAATAAAGAACAAAAACATTACATATGTATGTATACAAACGTTTGCATTGTTTTTGTTTTTCTTCTAATAATGAGAAAACCAGGATTTATTATAAAAGTAGAATTGTTTCTTTAACTTAATTATAATATGCATTAAAATACAACTCTGACTTTTATAAAATATACATATTTTGGGAAAATTTACTTATAATATTTTTGAAACAGTGCATGCCAACGCCATTTGGGTGTAAGATATAAATACAATAACGTATTAGCAGTAGCTACTAAACATTTAAATTTAACTTACTCCTCACACCGGAAAGGAAATTTCTCGAGAATATGCATCAACATTTTTTAATCCATTTAAGGAGTATCAAATCACTTCTACGCTGTCATCCAGTTCATCCGGTTTAATTTGGAAAAAGGGTGCGTGAAGATAAGGTTGCAGTGTTCTTACAATAAATCCAAGTAAAACAAGTGGTCGATTGGTTTCCGTTTATTGACATTAAAGCTCAAAACATTAAATGTAATATTCCATAATAGGTTTGGTTTTTTTTTTTTTTTATAATCTACACGCGCGCATGGGATTATGAATACCCTTTAAATGTTTCAACACAGCGCGGGCGTGATGGTGAGGTTAAGGAAGAGAAAGAAAGATAGGAAAGATGTGTGGCGCGATATTCAGAGACTGTAGATGGTTGTTGTCTCAGATTTTATCTCCAGGGATGGCGGCTTGACTAATGCGAAGAAATTTCCGTGTCTTATTTATCTATGTCCCTTATAATTCGCATTAGTTTTTTTATTCTTTGTCATATTTTATCGGTATACTAGTTTTACTCAATCACATGTTGTTAGTTCTATGCCTAAGCAGCATGTAATGAGTAAACCAGCAACTCATTGTATGACATTTATTTTTAGAATTGGTTTTTAATGGAAAAATAAGAACACATAGACTACGGCAGGGATAGAACCTGTGACCATGAGGCTGACAGGGGTACACACAAAATTCGCGCCACGGCCACCCCTCAAAATATAAATGGTAAATATAGTACAAAGTATATAGTTAGAGAAGAACAACTATACTACACATGTCCCCTTTAAATATTTTAGCTTTGAAAATTTTTACTGAAATATTAACTGATTCAAAAATTATAATTTACAAAATTCATTTATCTTTATTATTTGAAAATTAATTAATTTGTTACCTCTTCATATTATATCGATGTTTTGCTAACATCGTTAAACGTCGGTCATCGCGGCCGTTGTAGTTCCACATCCGAAGGACATGGGTACGAATCTAAAAATGAATAAGCAAAATTGACGGTTCTGTCGTCAGCAAAACAATATAATGGATTAGAAGTTTCAGACAAGATAACATTAATGAAAATGAGAAAGAAAGTTGGAGACAGAACGAATCCCTGGGGCACACCAGTATATATTTTATGCAGTTCAGACTTGAAACCTTCTGAAACAAATTGTATTGAAAGGTAATTCTAATCCAACGAAGAAGAGATGCATCGATACCAAATGCACGTATTTTCGATAAGAGAGGTTGACACCAAACTGTCAATATCAAATGCTTTTGAAATATCAAGCGCAATAATCTTACTTTCTACAAAACGATGTAAGATTTGTGCACTGTTTGGTGAGATATACCATCAAATCACCAGTGGACCCATTGTTACCAAAGCCATATTGTAATGTGTGTAACGCTAAATATTAGAAAATTCTGAAAGTCGATCAATTCTCCAGAGTTTTGACTTTGAATAATGAAATTCAAGCTGTCGACGACGTCCTTATTCTTCGCAATGCCGCGGAACAGTTTACTTTACTTTCTCCCTCGACGTTGTTAACTCGCAAACATTTGCCGGGAATGATATCAGTCCAGTCAAGATATCAACGGGAATTTGGCCATTGCCAAGCGCCAGCAGTTGTTTCGAGAATTCAGCTGCCGATGTGTCGTTTTGCAATGCGACTCTCATGTTCGTTGTCAATTTCAAATTCTTGGCATTCGGGAGCAGTAGATTTCGGGATGACGGGCAGCATTTCACGAAAACCTCCGGGTAGCAATATCCTAGCCCCACCAAATCATCTCGACTGTAGAATCACCTCGTAAATCCTTCATTGTTCGGTTAACTGCCTCGAAAGCCCGCTTATGCGTTATTGCGGATTCAGCCCAAATGATGATTTTGCATTCGCGCATCAATTTCGCTGTCGCCGAATTCTTGGTCATTGTGCACGTTATTGGATTCTCAACCGTGAGAATATTCGTCGTCAGCGTCAAAGCGGAATGTGCTGTTCGACCACCTTCAAGTAGTGTGACAGCAATGCCATAAGATGCAACAGGCAACCAAATTTGAGATCTTGAGCGAATCAACTAAATGACGAATGTCTTGCATATGCCGCCGGGATACGATTGCGGAATAGTATTCGTCGATAGCAAAGCGATTCAAGATTACATTTACGATTGGTCTTCTTCTCATAACTCTTGTCGAATTTTAGGTGGTGATTGTTCAGCGCAAACCTCTATAACATGGGCACGTCTCCATTAATTTCTTCTGCACGTTCCTCTTGCGTTATTCAAACAGTTTTGAAATAGCTTTCATGAGAACAGGTGATTTTTCATCAGATGTGCTTTTGGACGCGTTACAATGGGTGCATTCAAATTTTCTTGGCGGCAGCTATTTTGTCATCAGCTGTGATCTTACCCGGGATTACAACACCAACATATCCAGGTAGCTATGGTTCGAATTTTGAATGCAGCTAATAACAGAAAGTTATTCCAAATTGCCCAGAAGAAATGAGTGAATGCGCCAAGAAGAAAGCAATTACTGCTATATGACATATAACAACGTAAAGGAATTGACATTTGACAGAACCATGGAACAAAAGAAAAAAGGAGTATATACTTAATTGTAGTAGATTTTCTTTTTAAATCTCGGCTTAGTGGTCGGTGAATATGTAGTATTAGTCTCTAATTTGACCTTCTGTGCAACAAAAATTATCTTCAAACTAAGGGTACTTTTATTGGAAAAGACTGGACATCTCCCTCTATTTCAAGTCAAGTGCATTTGTATAAGAAGTATCAATGATGTATGTACAAGTTCAACTTTATATCAATTGTTTGTCCAATCAAATCAAGTAATTTAAAAAAAAATATTTTAGCTCGGGTACCAAACTATTCGAGTGTATTTGTGATTTGTGAACGATTCAGATAGATTAGCTGAAAGCTATCAAAGAACAATAACAAAACTCATAACAAATAAAGGTGGATAGCTAGTTATTCGCGAAAATCTGCCATTGGGTTCAAAAATTATTAATGTTCAATGTACTGTCACACCACTGGGTACACGCACAGCTTTTGATACTGGAACAACATTAAGTGGAACAGCTACTAGTGAATATGTTCCAATTGGAATGGCGTGTGAAGGAATGCATTTAAATATTACGGCAGGAACCGTGAATATCAATTAGAAACAAAAGATCCAATGAAATCTACAAGTGCACAACAAATAAATGCCACTGAAATGGGCGAACGCTATTATCAACATATTAACGGTAATGCATTGTGCGTTTCACAACCAATTAAGGAATATTTCACACACGAATGGAATCGCAGCGCGACTCCCGATGCAAAACAATATCCAGATTATCAAATACATGAAGAGGGTGTTGTTCTCATGGATGAAAAAGTACATCAATTTCTAATAAATCAAGAAATCGGACACCCAATTGCCAAATATCAATATTCGACACAAAACGGTACCATTACAAATTTAAAGAATCATTTTATTCCATATAATAGAAAAAATGCTTTAGTTGAACCGAATTTAAATAGACCCGCATCGCATGCCTTACAATTATTCAAAATTAAAGATAATAAACCTTTCATTGGTACATTGGGCTTACAATCACCACAAGTTCCATATAAATTAATAAATCAAACTACTAATAGTTATTTTAGAACACACGTCATATGTATATATAAATGTATGAGAGCCTACATTTTATTTAGTATTTACTGACGTTCGCGAACATTCGTAAAAAGGGAATAATAATAAAGGTAGAAATAAATAGATAATACATATAATTAAATATTTTTATATTGCTTAGTCGTTATAGTTTGAGGGAAAATAAAGGCGCCATTTGAATTCATGGATGAATAAGAATATAGAAAAAAAAATAAAAAGTCGTTGGAGCGGTTTTTTAATAAATTAATTTTGTATGTATAAAATTTTGAAAACATTTCAAAAAAAAAATTATTTATTTTTTAAAATCGAAACATTTTCGTTTGAACATTTTGGTATGCAGTTTTATTAACGACCTTAGGGAGCCTTTGTATAAAAAAAAATATTTTAATCGGCTTATCCAATGTTGAGAAAGTCGAAAATATGAAAAGTGGTTCTATGGGAAGTACAACAACAAAAGTCTTTTACAACTTTCCCAACGGCAATGTCACCGTCATCTTCCTTTATTGACCCCCTTCTACCCCCTACAGTCAAATGCACCTAACAATCTAGTGAATCCACTGAATATCGCTATGCTCTCTCTAAGCTAAGAGATAAAAAAACCTACGAAAACATTCGTCTGTTTTTGGCATATCTGCACAATAAACCTGACTCCGTCTGCTTTGAAGGGAAAACGAAAACAAGTGTAATGGTCTCGATTGAACAGGATGGTCTCCCCACCGATGTCCACAGTCTTAAGAACCTCTTCATGAAATATAATAATTTTCTTAATTTGTCTCCCCAAAAAGTGGCGAATGATCTTGAGGCCTTGGGGCAATATATTCACTCAAAGCGGATCTCGCACCTTCAACGTAGCAGAGCTGACCATGATAAGTTGATAAGTTTTTTCGCTTCTAATATTTTCCCAACCTCCGCTTCTCCTTCTTCCAAAAATCTCCCTTTTTCTTTCTACTATCAAAATGTAAGAGGCCTTCGTTCCAAAACTCAGTCAGTTTTGCAACAAACTCATGTCTTACCCTTCGATTTATACGCACTGACTGAAACGAACCTTATCCCCAGCATCAAAAATCAAGAATTGTTCCCTTCTACTTTTAACGTTTATCGCGATAACGATCTTAACCGACCCACCAATGATTGCCCTAACCGTGGTGTCCTTCTTGCTGTAAAAAATACTATTGACTCTTCCCTTATTGCCATATCTTCTTCCCCTATCCTTGATTATGTGTCAATTAAGATTTCACTACCCAGAAAGTCACTTTACGTTGTCTGTTGCTACATCTTACCTTCACAAACTATCGAATCCTACGAACTTGTAATTAAAACGATTGATCACATCACCGATTTGAGTGACCCCCATGATGAGATCATTCTTTTTGGTGACTTCAACCTTCCCAATTTAAAATGGTCTCCATCAGACGATCTTTCGTTTTATTTTGCTTCCAATCCTACATCTGCCAAAGAACGTCTTTTCTTAGATAGCCTTGCTGATGCAAGCCTCTGCCAAGTTAGTGGCATTTCAAATTTCATGGGTAGGCAACTTGACCTTATTTTCACAACAGACCCTATTAACGCATCTGTATCACCTAGTCCCCTTTTTCTATCAACCATCGACAACTTCCACCCTCCCCTTCTTATCTCATTCTTTCACGATTCTCCATTACAGTCCACCCCTCCTACGGATCTGTCTTCTTACGACTTCCATAAAGCAAACTATCGTCTAATAAATGATTACCTCAACAAAGTTTCCTTCAATTTTGAAAACTTAACCGTTAATGATGCCTTAACCTTGTTCTACAGAGAAATATTTAACTCTATTTCTCTTTATGCTCCTTTTTCCCGCCACAAAACCTCGTCTACGTCTGCACCCTGGTACAATCGCAAACTTCGTTCTCTGCGAAATAAAAGAAATACATTGTGGGAAAGTTACATCCGCTCTCGTTCTCCTGCTGACTACTCTAACTATCTTGGTTCTTATCTCCATTTTACCGAGCTATACAATTCCCTTTACCAGCGCTATCTAATGGAAACGCAATCCAACCTTATCAAAGACCCTAAGTCATTTTTTCAGTTTGTTAACTACAAAAGAAAATCCGAAGGCTACCCAACCTCTCTCTCTTTCAATAACGAAACTTCGAACGATCCTAACACTATCGCCAACCTTTTTGCCACATTCTTCAAACAATCTTTTGCCGATGACTGCTTTGTTCCTGATTCAGGCTATTTCAATTATCTACAAAGTTTTTCTCTTGGACCGCTTCTCCCTCGTTCTATAGATTCCCATCTCATCGAATATAAATTGAATCAATTTAACGATGAATTCAATCCTGGTCCAGATGGTCTCCCTGCCATACTTCTAAAAAAATGCTCTTCCATCCTTTCTCTCCCTCTCTCAAAAATGTTCAGCCTTTTCCTAAATAAAGGAGAGTTTCCTGAGATATGGAAATCATCTTGCATAACCCCTATTCACAAAAAGGGTCCGAAGAGCCATGTTAACGATTATCGTCCCATCGCCAAGCTTTCACACATACCCAAACTCTTTGAAAGTATTTTGTATGAAACCTTAAGTTTCCACTGCAAATCACTCATCTCCTCCTCACAGCATGGCTTTCTCAAATGCCGGTCTACAACCACTAACCTTGTCGAATTTGTATCCGTCACCCTTTCAGCCTTAGAAAAAGGCTACGAAGTCGATGTTATCTAAACCGATTTCAGCAAGGCCTTCGACAAAATTTCCCATAAGCTTATTCTTTTCAAATTGTCCACTCTCGGCTTCGAACCCTCTTTGTTACAGTGGGTTTTCTCTTACCTTGAAAACCGTTGTTACAGCGTTCGATTTAGATCTGCCACTTCTTGCCCTTTCTTAGCTACCACCGGTGTCCCCCAAGGTAGCCACCTCGGCCCACTTTTTTTTATTCTTGCTATTAATGACATTGATAGAGTCATCAAACATTCTTCTGTCTCTCTGTACGCCGATGATACTAAGTTTTTCAAGACCATTTCCTCAAAACATGACTCTTCTCTTATTCAAAAGGATCTAGACAGTTTTTCAGTTTGGTGTCTAAAACATTGCCTGGAGCTTAACATCGTCAAATGCCAATCAATTACTTTTTCACGCAAACGTAACAAATCTTCTCCCCGTCTCTACCTGCTCCGTAATCAACCTATACCCACCGTTGATAATATTCGTGAACTTGGCATTTTATGTAACCCAGAGCTTAATTTTCTCACTCACATAGACGAAATCATTCTCAAAGCAAATTCAATGCTCGGTTTCGTCAAAAGATGGTCCAAAGAATTCTCCAACCCCTATGTAACCCGCTCCTTATACATATCATTTGTTCGTCCACTGCTAGAATACGCCTCTCAAGTTTGGTCCCCTTACCAACTTACTCATATTTCCAGAATCGAAAGCATCCAGCGTCGATTCCTACGCTTTGCTCTTCGAGGTCTATCATGGAACAATCCTCTGATTCTGCCTCCCTATCAATATCGACTTAAACTAATCAACCTGAATTCGTTGGAAGAACGAAGAGATATAGCAGACATTCTCTTCATTCATCGATTACTCTCCGGTTCCGTTGACTGCATGTCGCTCTACAATCCATCTCTTTTAATACTAATCCCCGTAATACACGTCACCCTCGTCTCTTTTATATACCCACCCACCGAACATCTTACGGCTCCAACGAACCTGTCTCTCGCATGCTACAGGCTGTTAATTCAAACATATGTTTCTTCGACTTTAACCTGAGTACTCCTTCCTTAAAACTCCGGCTTCTGAACCGTCCTTCCCCTCACTAACCTTAGCATAAGTTCTTAGTTTTTAAGTGAGATTAAGAATTAGCTTGTATCAAGCCGAATAAATGGCGGTTTTGCCCCCACCAAAATTAAATACCGTTAATAAGTACGAAAAAAATAATTTTTATACCTGAAACTAAGAACACACACATTTTCTTATAAAAATTTTCGAGAAATAAATTTATTTCTTAACGGTTTTACTTATTATTTGCATGGGAGGTACAGTTGTTTTTTATTTTAGGAATATATTTTTTTTAACATTTCAAGATAATGTCAAAAAACTACCAAATTCTTGAAATTTCGATAAAATCCATTAAGTCTTTTTCGAAATTTTGAGTTAAAAAAAAAAACAGTTTTTGAAAAATTTTTACTTCCAATAGTGTTTAAGCTTTTTAGGAGCTTCTGGGCAAAAAAATTTAAAAAAAATTTAAATAACCGTTTCCCATAAAATCGAAAAACAAGAAAATGGTGCTACTAGAGGTACCAAAAATAACAATTTTTTCAAAAAAAAAAAAAAAATACCAAAATGTTCTTCCCTTTATTAATTTATTTTTATTTTTTATTTTTATTTTTTTTTTAATAAAAATCGTTATAGCCGTTTTTGAGAAAAATAAAATTTTTGATTTTGACCAAAAAAAATGTATGGGAGCTACTGTTATGTGTCGTCTTAAAAAAAATGAAAAAAACGTGTGGGCATATTACCGAAAAAACTATATCTACCAAGTTTGAAGCAAATCTATCCAACCGCTTAGGCTGTAGACTCGAGAACAGACAGACAAATTGAGACAGACAGACGGAATTGGGGGACCCACTTTTTTGGTGTGCTCTGTGATCGTAATGTCATGTTTGATTGTTAGAATTTTTTTTTGCAACAATTCACAACTTGCCTTATAGTACCTATAATCGCAAGTAAAATAAAATGCACGACTGGATCGCACGTACTTGATCCTAGTCCGATTACATTATATGCAAAATATTCTTAATAGAAAAATATTTGTATGTATTTTTAAATCGTTTTTCACTTAATTTTTAATGTATAGAAAAATTCTTAATTTTTTTCAAAAAAAAAATTGGTATGAACATTTTAAATATTTAATAATATAACAGCAAAAACAAAATTTCAGGAAAAATCGTCCACCCGTTTTCGAAATATTGAATTTTCAAAAAAAAAAAAAATTTTTTTCACAAATCCAAAAAACAATTTTTCGAAGATTTTGAAATGCAGTATTAAATTAAAATGATAATCTGAAGGAGCTCCTTTATAAAAATTTTGATCGAAATCCATTGAGCCGTTTATGAGAAAGTCGAAAATCAATCAAATGGTTGTATGGCAGGTACCGTTAATAACAAAATATTTAAAGACATTTTTTGGCCAAAATGTAGACCATACCCAAAGTATTTTTATTAAAATCCTTGGAGCCGTTTTCGAGATAATTAAGACGGTAGACAAATTTGTATAGCAAGTACCGTTATTTTTGGGGCTAAAACAACAATTCAAAAATCTATTTTGGACAATTACCTAAAACGCTTAAATACCAAGTTTGAAAAAATCGATTCTGTCGTTAAGGCTGTAGAGAGCAGTACAGACAGACAGACGGACGGAATTGCAGGACGGACTTTTTTGGTGTTCTCCATCATCATAATGTCAAGTTTGATTAAAACTCGATTTCGATTTTTTGATGAAAATCTCTTCAGTGGTTTAGACTGTAGACGATCTACAGACAGGCCGATAGACGGAATTGCGGGACCTACTTTTTTGGTGTTCTCCATCATCGTAATCTCAAGTTTGATTAAAATCACGAGTTCGATTTTTTATCAAATGCTAAACTTGCCCTCCAGTTTATCTCAACGGTACAGTTATGTATTTATTTTTTTTATTATTTATTGAAAAAGCAACGCTGTACATAAATATATAATATAATATATATATATAATACAAAAAAGAGAAATTATAATTAATGGATATAAAGTGAAAGATTATAACAATATTTCAATAGTTATGATGAAAACAAACATTACTAATTCAATATTAGATAGACAGATAGATTGTTTATTGTAGCTGAATTATTATACATTTCTCGTTAAACGTTTATTGCACAATTTACAGAGATTTGGTATAAAGCTACCTTACTAATAAAAAATTTATAATAATATTTTTAAATATAAAAGCTCTTAATAAAAATTTGGTAGAAGGAAAAGCTACAGAAAAAACCTTCTTTCAAAAGATTAGATAGAGAGAAGGTGAGGAAAAACTAACCTCGATCAAATCGCCCACTTTTTACAATCGCTTAATGTATAACAAAGAATAAAATGTGTGCATCACTCAATTTTAAAAAATAAATTAATAAAATAATGGAGAAGTAATAAACACGAAAAATGTTAATAAATAAATATATTCTTTATAACCTAAGTATGTGAGTTTTTGCACATTTCCCCATACAGGTGATCCGTATAACATTATGCTTTGAAAAATTACTTTATATATATTTAACTTATTTTCCTCACTTAGCTTTGAATTTCTATTTATAATTGGATAAAGCATTTTTATTGTCACATTAACTTTATTAATTGTTTTTTGGATATGTAATTTAATATTAGTATATTAAAAATCGCAACCGAAAGATTGTAACAAAAACAAAACAAAACGAAGTTACCTCAATTCAGACTTGATAAATAATGAAGGCATATTTTAAGAAATTTTCTGTGCTCAAATCTCGACTTCACATAGCTGGGCAAATCATTCCAAAGATTGATAGTGTAAATGAAAATTGCCTGCTTGAAGTCAAGCAGGTGCGTAAAAAGGTCGCAGAACTATATAGCGATTAGAAGAGCAAAAAGTAATTTTATTTAACAAATAGATGGGTTCTTTCTTGTGAATGATTTTGAAAAGTAGGGGTAAGCATCGATATTTGAAAAATGTTTCCAGATCGCACCCACAATGATCAAAACGATGAAGATTAAAAACATGTCGGGCGATTGAATAGCAAACAACTCACAGCCATGTGAAATTAAGGGCATTTTAAGAGCTTTTACCAATTTCAACTTAACTTGGCTTGGTAAAATTGATTTTGTTATGGATAATCCTCTACGCGAAGCATAATTTTTGGATGTAATTGAACTAATTTGAGTGTCCCAAGTTAGTTTATTATTAAATATTATGCCAAGATTCTTTGCATGCCTACGTACTCAACTTGGCGGGAGTTTAAAATGATAGGAGGAAAATCAGGAAAATGCGGTTGATTTTTAGATGTTGGAATTGCTTTAGTTTTCTCGGTGCTAAGTTTGAGACCATCTCGCTTAGACCACTTGGTTTAGTTTTGAAATTGCGTCCTCGATGATACCAATAGGAAAACTAATATAGAGTTGGACATCGTCCGCAGAAACAACAGAAGGATACAACGGAAGGTAAGCCATTAATAAACATTGAGAACATTAATGGACCAAGAATTGATCCTTGAGGAACACAAACATTGACAGGGAGAAATGAGGACAATTTGTTATTACATGAAACGGCTTGCATTCTATTAGTTATATATGGAAAAATCAGTCTATTAAAATTATCACAGAAGTTAAAATATTGCGTTAATTTATCACAGAGAATGTTTGGATTGACACAGTCAAATGCTTTAGTCAACTGCTTCCAGTAAAGTTACCACAGTTGTATACTTAGCATTAATTGCCAGCCGTATATCGTCAGAAACTTTTAATAAGGCGGAGGTGTAGCTATGTGCAGAACGAAGTCCGACTGCAAAGGATTAAGAAGCTGATTGACTTTGATAAAATCTTTTATTTGGTTGCTAATAAGGAATTCAAATTTCATATACAGAAAGGAAAGGATGGCGATAGGTCTGTATTCGGAGTGAGTATCTTTCTTTGGAATAGGGATAGTTTTAGATTGTTTCCAAAGAGAAGGGTATGAAGTTGTCATTATTATGGTGTTAAATATGTGGGTGATATAGGGGAGGATAAAAAGAAGGAGAATTTTAACAAAGTCAGGATGTATGTTATACAGCCCCACAGACTTAGATTTGATTGAGAAGACAGAGTTTCCTACACTATAAAAGTCAACTGCTGTCAAATAGCATTTGTGTTCATTAGTATTCGATATTGTTGAGAATGCTGGTATAGAAGTAGAGTTGACTATGGAAAACTTACGATTTAGTTCATCTAGGTCAATGTCGTTAGGAACTGAAATATTGTCTTCTTGCAATCCAATATTTTGGACTTGTTTCCATAAGAATTTAGAGGAGCGATCAGAATTGAATTTATTATTATAATAGCTGAGCTTAGCATTCTTGATAGGATTTATAACAAGGTTACGAGATATTTTGAACCTACGAAGCATTTCAGCACAACCAAAACATTTCCACCAGCGGTAAAGGATATCCCGCATTTTTAGGGCATTCAATATATTATTAGTGAGCCAGGGACGGCTTTTCGACTTTAACAAGCGAGCTTTAATAGGAACGTGTTTATTAAACAGTTAATTCATTGATGTTCTCAGAAATTCAATTTGGCTGTCAACGTTGGACGACAAAAATATTGAGTTCCAATTAATACGAGTATATGAGCAATCACTAAATAGATGAACAATCACTAAATCGAATATCAACATTAACATTTCGGAAATCACGATACTCTATGAACTGATTTATTTCTTTATGAACATGCAAATCAAAGGTAGCAAAGACGATGTCGTGATATGAAAATAGAGGAACAGACAACTGACTAAAACATTTTATAAGATTTTCATTTCTTACAAGAAAAACATCCAACAGAGATGGTGCACAGTTAGGTTTAAAATGTTTAGGCTCAATGAAGTTAACAAATGAAAGTCCCAGACTATTCATAGAAACTTTAAAAGACTTATATGAAGAGTGAAGGGGATTAACGTTTAAATCTCCACAAATAATTATTTTGGGTGCACGATGCGATACATCTTCTACTATGGGAGATATTACAGACGAATGTGCTATATGTGGAGGAACATAAATAGCTCCAAGTATACATTTGTTTCCGCCATTGAGGATATCAGTGAAAAAATAGTCCCAAGGCTGAGCGCCATCTGCGTGTTTGACTACGCTAGACCTAATATAATTCTTAACATAAATGGCAACCCCTCCGCCAGTTGTATGAGTTCGATCAGCCCTGTAAGGCTTTTTAAAACCATTCAGAGAGAAAAGATTACTTTGCAAATTAGGATGGAACCAAGTTTCAGATACGCAAACGATATCGATTAAGCTGTTCTCAAAAATCATTCTGAACTCATCAAACTTATTCACAAGACATTGACCATTAATGTGGCAAATGCATAATCCATTATGGCTCTTGCAAATCCTATTGAGTAGAAATTTGTTTTTAACATTTACACTGCCAAGCAAGTCATTACGATTGCTCACCATGGGGACGATGAAACTAATAGCCAGCAGTGAAAATAGATTTAAGCACATATAAATTTGTATACGCAAAATGAAAAAAAAACTTAACGCAAAAGAAAACAGTCTGAATATAAACAACTTGAACATAATTAATTAATAAAAAACAAATAAAAACACGAACAAAAAAATAAAAGCTAAAAAGGTTTTGATGCGATATAGAAATAAATAAAAACAGAAGTAAATAATAATAATATAATAATAAATCACCTAATATCATTGTTGAATGCTGACGACTGATCTGATGACATTCCTTATGTCGCCAATGCTCCGTAAACTTGACCATTGAATGTATGTGCAGAGGCAAGAAGAGATTTGCGTTTTAACCTCGGTGCAAGCCGCTGCAGTTGATAATTGTTTTTTGTCAGACTGTCGTGGATGTAGAAGTACTTTGACCAATATCAGAGAGCATTAGTGGAGAATTTTTAGTTTTGCAGAAGCTTGCAGTCGCTCGCATAAAGTTAACCTTTGCTTGTTTGTCAGCAAATTTAAGTATGGTACATGCATCAGCTGGAGAAGGACCGTTGCGGGAGCTAGTTTTGGCACGAAGATGTTGTTCAGGTGAGGAGGGAGGATATCAGCTGTAACGCATAATTTGTTGCAGAGAGTTGCCAAATTTTCCCCAGGAGATTCTGGCACACCGAAGACTACAGCATCGCAGCTGATTTGCTCTCGCTCCAATTTGTCAAGCACGAGTTCAAGTTGTTGAATATTTTGGGTCGCTGTTTGTAATTGTTCTTCGAAAATGCAATTATTATTTTCTTTAACCTGTAAGCTCAGACAATGCTCAAGAGCGCCGATTTTGTCATCCTGTGATATTTTAGCATCCAGCGATTGGGAGAAATACTCCATTCATTTTTCAAGCTTTACTTCAATGCAGCTCCACAGTTTATCAGCTAAACTGAATTGTTAACAGCAGTTGAATATAACGTGCATACTGCATACACAAGTGAAGGCTAGATGCCAACAAAAGTCTTAACCTCATTTCTACATATTACATACACATGTGTATGTATATGCTAGAAAACTTACCCATCATATTGGAGATTCCAACTCCATGCGTAAAGATCTAAACATTTACATGCATACATACAGTGGTGTGGCAAAATAATAGATGCAAAAAAAATTTTTGAAAGCTTTAATTTTCTTAAGAATCAGTGAAACAAGTGCTACTAAAATGACTTATATATAATGGGTTATCCATTTTACGGTTTCAAAAGTAAACGTAAATAAAACACATATAAAATATTTGTTTTCATATTTCTTTTTTATTATAAGGTTTGAAAGTTGACATTATGTGTGAAACACTACATCATTTAAATGACCACCACGCGAATTCTTGCAAGCATCGATTCTTTTGAGGAAATTTTCGACCACTTTTTGGTACATATTGGGCGGTATTTCAGCCATAAAAAAAAGTCCAGCGGTGTCAAATCGCATGATCTTAGTGGCCAGTTGATATCGCCATGACGAGAAATTACACGGCCAGGGAATGTCTCTTGCAATAAAGCCATATTCGCTCGAGTTGTGTGGCATGTGGCACCGTCTTGTTGAAACCACATATTCTCCAAGTCGTATTCTTCAATAGCAGGCAAAAAAAGTCGGTTATCATATGACCATAACGCTCCGAATTGATGGTGACAGTCGTTCCATAGTTCCATATTTTTTTAAAAACTGTTGCTTTCTTTAAATATACTTCTACATATATGGGGGCTCAACAAAACATTAATACGAACCATATTAAATAATAATCATAATGGAGAATTTATGTGTGGAGCAGTTAAAAGCAGAGCTATCAGAAATGGGATTGGATACAAACGGAGTAAAGGCTGTGTTGGTAGCAAGACTAGGAGAAGCAATTAATAGGATCGGCTAGATGTTTTATGAGAACATGTTCATGTCGGTCGTATAATGAATTTAAAAATGTATTATTGAATGAAGAGATCGGTCAGTATGCAGATGTTGATGAAAAATCGCTCATTCATTATATAATTGACGGAGAGACCTGAAATGAACAGCATAAATTGGTTTTATAACTTGATAGAATGGAAAAATACGATATATTCCTACGCTTGAAAGATAAATCAAATTATTACATTATAAACAATAGATCAAATGGAGCAAGCTTCAATTCGCGAATCTTGTTTTAAACAAATGAAACAATATCCTTACATGCGTTAACAAATTTCCCGGTTAGTTGGATTAACTTCAAACACATGTAGTACCTTATGTGTGTTTGAACCAATCGTAAAGTTAGACTTTTTCAAACTAAACGTGGAGATGAATGTGGTTGCTGATAATATTATACGTTTTGACGCAATCATAGGCAACGATGTTATAACGAAAGCAATAGTCATATTCTGTAATGGTAGTCCGATATTTCATGAGGAAGACGATGAAGAAAAGAACATCATGAACATCAATATAGAAGACATAAATGAGGTAAATGCACCTCCCAACTTTATAGCGAAAGTTAATGAAGTAATCAACAACTATAACCCCAAGTATTTGTCCAATAAGTATATCAATAGTGTTAAATAATGAGACACCTTTTCATTTTTCTCGTCGCCGCCGGTTACCTATCAATGAGAAAGAAGCTGTCCAAGAACAAGTTCAAGAATAGTTGGAAGATGGTATAATCCGTCCGTTGTTTTCACCATTTGCAAGTCAGGTGGTGGTGGTGAAGAAAAAGGATGGTTCTCCCAGAATTTGCATTGATTATAGGCGACTTAATTCAGAAACAATTAAGGATCCTTTTCCTCTTGAAACAATTGAAAATGTTTTAGACAATTTACAGGAGGGAACATTTTTTACGACACTGGATCTTATGGACGCATATATTCATATTCCAATTGATGAAAATAGTGGAAAATACAAATCGTTTAGTACAAAAGAAGGAATACATGAATTTAATTTTGAACCTTTGGGCTTTCAAACTCGCAAGCAATCT
Source organism: Philhelius pedissequus (assembly GCA_910595825.1). NCBI lineage: Eukaryota > Metazoa > Arthropoda > Insecta > Diptera > Syrphidae > Philhelius > Philhelius pedissequus. The sequence goes on from OU343161.1 coordinate 156,254,945, forward strand.
TTAATCGAAGCACACATATTATATACAGAGACTTGGTAAGTCAGAAAATTTTATCAATATATGTAGATGATCTTATTATTCATGGAAAAACTGTTGAGGATTGTCTTCAAAAAGTTTTGACTATCCTGAAAAGAGCCGAAAGCCTCATTGGCTTCCAATTTTAGTTTGAAAAAATGTAAATTTTTTCAAACAAAGGTGACTTTTTTGGGTCAAATAGTAGAAGATGACAAGCTGAGTCCTTCCGAAGAAAAAATATATGCTCTTGATAAATTTACGGAATCTAAAAATCTAAATAAGGCTTCAAGAGTTCTTAGGTCTCACTGGTTTCTTTAGAAGACTTATAAAAGTAAAGCTATCCACGAATTGAATCAGGCTCTTATAAGAAGCCCTGTTGTACACATTTATTATCAGGGTGCAGAAACAGAACTCCAAACGGATGCCAGCCATCAGGGGATAGCTGCAATTCTATTCCAGAGAAGTAGTGATAGCCAACTTCATTCAGTAGACTTCTACAGCCGATAAAATAGATAGATTAGATAGGTATTATTAGATATTTCTTATTCAATTGAGTTTTACATGAGTACAGTTATATATTTTCCAATTTCATGAACAAATATATAGGCATGACATATTAATGTCGTCTGCAAGAGTGGCAATTTAATTACTTCTAGATTTACGTAACTTATAGGTATAAATTATAATTATTTTGTGTTCCTCTTCCTTATAAAACATATTGCATATTGATTTTGGAATTCAAGGTGAAAATAACAAAAAATTAAGGCATTTAGATTCATATAAAGCTTTGCGTAAATTTGTACATTACATGCAGTTTAGTTAAAACACTTTTTTGTATAACTTTTAGTTTGGTTAAAAAGCAATCATATTTCTGTTGAAAGCACTGCTGAAATAGTTTCTTTCGTTAAGGTTCAGATTACACCTTGAGTAATAATGTCTCTCAGTGTATGAACGTGCTTTTTCCATGAACGCATATCTTTCATTTTCATCGGTGATAGCAATAACTTCGTACAGTGATTTTGTTCCAATCTGCAGCATGAATATCTGAAAGGTTGAGAACAATTCCACAGTTCGCAGCTAGCTGATTCCATTCCTTTACGAAGAGTATATTTTTGCTTAGTGCATATTGCAATATCTTTTTTGGAAGCCTATTTTCATCCATATGCAAAACCCTTATGATGTAATCTGCATTTAGTTTCAAAGTTGCGATAAACATAATTGGAAGTCCAGTTTCGAGATAGTACATATATTTCGGCGTATTGATTGGCAAAAAGAAGATTTTTCTCAGAAAGAAACGAAGCAGATATTCCACCAGCTTAAATTTCTGCACTCGTCACACATGCGCTGCATAGAACAAAACAGATTAGCCGTTGCATCAAACACTCTCTGTTTTGTGTTTAGTGAAATAAGGCTGTTATTATAAATAATTTTATTATAAATAATAAAATAGTAAAGTAGAAGAAAAATGACACAGTTATGTAGTTATAAAGTTTTTTCAGTCTATAAAGCATTTGAAAAATTTAGGCTTCATTTGCTGGGAACCAAATTTAAAGTAGTCATAGACTATATAGCCTTCAAACAAACCATCAACAAAAAAGAACTTCAAAATGCATAGAAGTGAGAAGATGGGTTCTTTATATGCAAGATTACTACTATGACGTCGAACACAGATCAGGAACAAAAATGCGTCATGTTGATGCTCTTAGCCGATCACGTGTAGTTTACATTGTGCAACAAGGAGTTCTTGCTAGAATAAAGAAAACTCAAGACTCAGATTAATTTATTGCATCCGTCAAGAAACCAGTGATATAAAAACCTTATCTTTATCAAACGTGAGTTATTGTTTAAAGATGTTGAAGGTAAAAAAAAACAGTTTGGGAATCTTAAGGCAATGCATCTCATATCATCGCAGTTTTATATTCCTAAGCTGAAGGATAAGGTTGACCGTCATATATCCAATTGTATAAGTTGTATTCTGTATAGAAAAAGCGGAAAACAAGAGAGCTTTGTTAATCAGCTAAACGAAGGCGATAAGCCATTTCATACGTACCATCTTGATCACATTGCGCCAATCGATCAGACAAATAAGCTTTATAAATATATTTTGACAGTTACAGATGGATTCTCAAAATGAAAATGATGAAACGCTTAAAAGAATTAGTGAACTACAGCAACATTTTGGAAATCCGAAAAGAATGATAAAACCGATAGAGGGAGAGCTTTTATATCAAATATTTTTGAAGATTATTGCTTAAAAGAAAATATTCAGCATATATTAAGTACGGGTATGGTTTGTTTCGTTTTTTTCATCTCGTTTTTGTATAACTTCGTTTTGGTCGTTTCGGATTTCGTTTATTCAGTATTTTTAATCAAAATGTTTTTCATTTACTTTGTTATCATTTGTTTTGAAAAAAATCATTAAGTCTTTTACTTAGTTCGTTTTAAGTTCATTCCGCCTTTTATTATTTAATTTTTTAATTATTTTATTTTTTGTTCATTTTGATTTCGATTACTTCGCCAACGTGTGTTTCGTGTTTATTTATTTTAGTTTTTTTGTAAGGATTCAAATTCACGCGAGCAGTGCGTAAAGGGGGTATGCTGCCCCGTCCTTGGGACAATTATAGGATTTGGGGTAGGGTTGAGTTTGGGTGTATAAAAAGTTTTTGGATTAACATTTATCAAAATACAAATCGGGCTAAGCGGGACTAACCGGGATTTTAAAAGTGAAATTATAATAAACCGGGATTTTGAATATTTTATTTAAATGAAATAATTCCTTTATTATGCAAAAGCACTTAACAAAACACAAACAAAAAGTAAATTTATAAAGACTTTAATAACGTTTTATATAAGACGAGAATGACAATACATTCTAATAACAAACAAAATACGAAATAAAGCTTTGGCGAGATAACCGCGGCCTAAATAACTCATTTTACTATTAACGGATATGCAAAACGATTAAAAAAGGAAAGAAAGAAATACGCAGTGATCTTAGGGGGAAATGATTGACAAACGGAGTTAATATAAACGAAGTAAACAGAAATCGATGTAAGAAATGGGGAAACAACGAAATGCGAAGTGAAAAAAAGGAAAGAACAGGCACCCATTAATTACGACTGGTGTACCGAGGGGAAATGGTCAAACAGAAAGAACTTACCGAATTTTTATTGATGTGTTGAAAAGATTATCGCAGGTGTCACCTGAAAAATGGTATAAGCTTGTTCCTAGAGTACAAATGGTACTAAATGGTATGCTGCAAGAACTATCAATCGCACTTTCTACGAAGATCTGTTTGGAATCGCCATGAGAAAAAAGACCATATCGAAATATTTGATGTAATAAAACAGGAACTTGTGAAGGATTATGATGCCGAAAGAGAAAACATTCGGATAGATACACGACGGCAAATACAAAAAGTGCAAGACTTTTTTTTTTATCCGATGGAACTCTTCAAAAGACACTCGGTAAGAATTGGTACCGAGTGGTGTGGGACTCTTACCGCACTAAAACCACCGGTGAAATCAGGACCAATCTATGAAAGATCGACAAATGATTTTACTTTCTTAATTTATATGTAAGTCGCATTGGGGGAAGTTTAAAGTTATTACACTTTCCCATAGCTTTTGGACCATCAGCGCATGAGGCTTGGTTCTTCTTAATCTCCGAACATTGTCTCGTACATTTAAGACGATCTACATTTCGGAGTTGGTATGACTTTGCAGTCGCTGGTTGTGTGATACAGCGTGTTTTTAACCACTTCTGTAACCATTTCAATTTGAAGGTCACGATGTAGATCGCTATTTCTTATATACCAAGGGGCATTTATTATTCTACGAAGGACCTTGCTTTGGAATTTATGGATGGGTTCAGCATTTGTTTTCTTTGTACAGCCCCATAGTTGGATGCCGTATGTCCAAAAGGGTTTCAGTACTTGCTTATATAACATTAGTTTGTTCTGGATAGGTAGGTCAGAGATCTTTCCTAGTTACCTGTACATTTTTCTGTACTTCAAGTTTAGTTCTTCTCGTTTCTTTTTGATGTGCTCTTTCCATTTAAGCTTTTAATCCAAAGTCATTCCAAGTTAGTTGGCGGTATTGGAGTAAGGTACTGCTGTATTGTTTATAAATATTGGAACATTGTTTATGTTTTTGTTAGTAAAGTTTATATGCGTCGATTTTGTTTCGTTTAATTTGATACGCCATTTCTGCGTCCAATCACTAACTTTATGGACAGCATTTTACAATTTTAGTGTAGCCTTCGTAACGGATTTATATGGCACCAATATTGCCGTATCGTCAGCAAAGGTGGCGTTTTCTAAAGAGTCGGTTCGTAACGTAGGATTTCAGTATTTCGTAGTACTGCCTGGGAAGGTCCCCATGCAGTTTGTACTCAAGTCCCAAGTGCCAAACCTTGTCAAAGGCTTGATCAACATCTAAGAATATAGCCGAGCATACTTGTTTTACTTCAAGTGCCTTTTCCACAACATCAGCATCTTAGACAACAGCTTTCCGACAGAAATTATAAGGAACTTAATACTTCGTCAAAAACACCAAGTTCGTTCAGAAAATAAGTTGGAAGAGAGCAGATGTGTTTATAAGAGTGTCGTTTATGTGCCCAAACTTTCCGAAAATTTCAAAGAAATGGCCGCGAAAAACAACCTGGAAGTCAACTTGGCATATAGGTCGAAGCAGACTGTTGCATCCCTATTCACCAACCTGAAGACGAAACCCGACAAAGATCGCCGTTCAGACGTAGTTTATAAAATAAATTGCCAGGGGAAAACGGATGAATCCTGCAATCTTTGCTACATCGACATCACCAAACAACTCCTTAGGCAAAGAATGGCGAACCACAAGTCAACTGGCTTCTCACAGCGTCGATACCGGTCACACACCAAACTTGGAGGGAGTGGAGATCCTTGCAACAGAAAAACATACATCTAAACGTTGCACACTAGAGACACTGCATATAATTAACAACAAAAATAATATGAACCGCAAACAAGACACACAAAAAATATCTGCCGTTTACTGTTCATTAGTTTCTGACAGTAAATATCATAAAACGTAGACTAATTTTCAAATGAGAAGTGTTCAAAATCTGTTTTTAATCTGTTTATTTTATATGTCTCAAACAAATTATCCTTTGGTATATTAAAAATCTTAAAATTTAACGTTATGTAAGTCATATTTTGTTCGTTTACTTGTGTCAGTATGTACAACATTATATCTCTTTTTAATTTTGTAAATAAAGACACGCCTGAAGAAGACGGCAACCACCCTCGAAACGCTGGAAAAATAAAATGAAAATTGTTTTCATTTAATCATCATTACGTCCAATAAAGCCGATGAGAATCACTTTTTAAAAATTCTCCAAAGTCCAAATAAAAACCTACTTGGTCAAAAACTTTTAAAATCTTAGTTTAAGACATGCGTTAATTATAAATTGGAGTTTCTTGAATGCTATTGATGGAATTTCTTTCAAAACCTGAGCAGTTATTAGATCGTACCCTGGTGATTTTTTGTTAGACAACTTATGTTGACACATGCTTCTTACTTCTTTGAGTGTGACAAAAGATATTTCACATTCGTCGTTTCTATCAACAAACTGTAAGGGATCTGTAGCCGTATTTGCTGGGAATGACTTAAAAACATTCGCCAGATGTTCAGCGAAGAGATCAGCCTTTTGTTTCGGGTTTGCGATCCATTTACCATCTTCAGATTTTACTGGCGGGTTTTGTGTCTGACGTCTTCTTAGGCGCTTAGCTGTTTTCCATAAGGAGTATTCGGAAGAAGCATCCGTCGTCAGATTTTTCAGGAATCTACTAAGTTAATCATTTTTGAACTTACAGATTCTTTTTTTTTTAATTCGTTGTTAAGACGGTTAAAATGTGCCTTATCACCAGGGAATCTCATACTTTGCCACTTTCTTCGAGTTCTTCTTTTTTCCAATATTAGCTCCTTTATTTCAACAGGATATTTTATTTCTTTTTCCCTCGCGTCTGAAATAGTTGGAGTACTTTCTTCTGCAGCCTATTGCACATCAGCAATAAATTGTTCTACTTCATGATCAATTTGTTCAATTGTTTGCATAGGGGATCTCAGGTTTATAAAACTTTCAAGTTGATCTCTGAATTCGTTCCAGTTTGTTCTCTTATTCACGATCTTGGGATTACTTTTTTCTATTATTTCTGCTTCGCTCAATGATAAAATTACTGGAGTATGATCGGTTGATAAATCATAATTACCTTCGACCCTTATATGATTTCGTTTAATACCATTAACTACGAAAAAGTCTATAAGGTCTGGTATTTGTTAGTATCAGGTGGCCAATATGTTGGCGAACAGAAGAATAAAATTCGCAGTTGTACTTGCGGCCTGCTTGGTATAGACGTTTACCTTTTGTAGTTATAAGCCTAGATCCCCAGTGGGTGTGCTTAGCATTGAAGTCGCCACCAACAAGGAAGTTATGTCCTAACAAATTTAGGAGTTCTGCAAAGTCTTCTTTAGTTGGAGAGTGCCTCGGTGGACAGTATATAGCTGCTATTTTAAATTCTTTCTTTTTTATACGAATACTTATTGTTGTTACTTGCATGTTTTCACTCGTAGACTTTGGTTCTTCATAGTGTGTTAAGCACTTTTTTATAAGTATTGCTGATCCTCCCATAGCTTTGTCAGCTGCGTGCGGAGCGTGATAACACGTATAGTTTGGTAATTTGTTATAAAGAATTTGTTCAGAAGCGAGGTGAGTTTCGGACACCAATCAAATGTCTATATGCTCTATTTCTAAAAAGATGATAACTTCTAATACATGTTGTAAAAACCGTTTGCATTCCATGTTGCGATTTTAAGTGTTTCATCCATCATTGTTTTTTAAGGGCGACTCTTAGTCTCTTAGACTCGCTTATTTGTTTTATGTTTAAATCTTGTTAGTCAATCCTTTTCAGGATAAGTTCCAGCATGTCCTTTATAGAAGTTTCCTCGTTCTACAACACATTTTTTACAATCTGGAAATAGAATTTATTCTCATCATTTTTGCTAAGTGCAATTGCTTTTGCCGGTTGATTTTTAGTTTTATTTTTTACGGTTACTTTTTTATTTTCAACTACTGCTTTTGTCACTGTTGAGTTTCTAAGCTTGTTCCCAGTTTTGTTTTTTCTTTTTGTGTCTTGGAATTTTTTGGCAACTGGGCATCCTCTGTAACTAGCAGGATGATTGCCTTGGCAGTTAACACATTTCGATTTCTGTTCTCTGCCCATGGGACAGTTTTTAGTTGTATGCTTGCCTCCGCATTTAACACAAGCAAACTCGTGATTGCAGTATTTTTGTATTTGTCCAAAGGCAGCGCACACATTATGGAACAATTTTCGACTTTCGCAGTGATTCGATTTTGACATTTATGTCCACAATTGATTTAATACTGTAAATCTTATCGAGAATTTCTTTATTTCCGAAAGTGAGCGTAAATATAGGTATGCATGCTTGCCTTCACATTTAACACAAGCAAACTCGCGATTACCAGTATTTTTTTGTATGTCCAAAGGCTTGGCAGCGTTTACATTGTGGTACAATTTCCGACTTTCGCAGTGGTTCGATTTTAACAACTATGCCCATAATTGATTTAATACTGTAGATCTTATCGAGACTTTCTTTATTTTCGAAAGTGAGCATAAACAAAGGTAGAGGCATCTTTTTTGTCGTTGTTTCCCCAGTGGAGTCTTTGATTACCTCATTTTTAATAAGATTTTTGGCATCGAGAGTTTGGAAGCCTTTTTGTATAAGGTCTTCGACAATTTCTTTGGCACCACATGAAGAGTGAAGGCCTCTTGCTACTACTTTTATCGATCATGTAGCTTTATTTTCGTACGAATGCCACTGAATTTGCTTTTCATTCAATTCTTCAGTGACAGATCTATACGCATCGGCGTTTTCAACAATGACTTTCCAATTGTTTTTACTGTATGAATTGTATTTACATGCCTTATTCGTGCATTTTTCTACCATGCATTTAGGCTCGCCAAACATTGCCAATCCAGAAATCATGATTGGAGGGGTGCAGTTTGCCTAGTGCCTTTAACATAAGACTTCTTTGGGGATACATCTCCTGTTTCTTTATTGGATGTTTTCATTGTTGCAGCAGTATGTGCTTTTGAAGCTGTCTGCTGACTTTTTTGAACAGTCTCTGGGCTACCATCTGCTTTTCGATTCTTGGACTAACGTTTATTTCGGTTTCCATCAGTTTCAAGGAGGAGCTCTTCCTCATCAGTATGAAACTTGTTTGCAGTTTTTTGTGGCCTTTTCATTACTGGTGACTTCGGACTTGATTTTTTGTCTTTCACGGACTTTTTGTCAAGCAAGCTGACTTTTTCTTCGAGTCTCGTAACTTATTGCTGAAGGCTTTCAACACGGACTTCAAGTCGTTTTCTGGCCAAAATTTCTATTTGCCATTTATCGAAATAATTTTCGGATTCAACTTGGCGGATCTAGTTGTTTTTAGTAGAACACTGCTGATCTTTTATTTCGATCTTTTTATAGGTTTTGGTTCCTTTTTCTTTAATGACTTCTATGTCATTTGATTTTTGTTGTTGTAAATTTTGTTTAGTTCCATAAATAGCTCAGTTACCTCTTCTATTCAAGTTTTTAAATTCAGCCGCCCCTATGAGATCAGACGCTGACCAATAAGCCGCACATTATGCGTTAGACGCTATTGGGTTTCGTGGAGAGCTGGTTCTTCGGAGCGATATCTAATCTTTTGCTCCTAGTTCCTGAGAAGGTAACTCAGGTGTCTCAGCTCTTGGATTCAATAGATCTAACGCTCGTCGTTAGTTCACCTTTCGGCTATCCAGCGGTCACCACTTGGAGGTGACGATGCGATTTTGCTCCGGCTACGAAGTTCTGTTTGGAATCACCATGAGAAAAAAAACCAGATCGAAATATTTGATGTAATAAAAGAGGAACTTGTGAAGGATTATGATGGTGAAAGGGAAAACATTCGGATAGATACACGACGCCAAATACAAAAAGTGCAGGATGAAAACACAAAAACGTTTAATAAAAAGCGATAGCCAGCTACTGAATATGAAATCGGGGATCCTGTTTCAATAAAAAGAACGCAGTTTGCTACTCATAATAAACTTTTTTCTGATTTCTTAGGTCCATACGAAATTGTCTCAAATAGTAGATCTGGAAATATAAGGTGAAGAAAGCATCACCCCATGAATGGCCAAATCAAATGACATTTAGCTGCGATCATATGAAACACTGGCAAATGAAGATGAAAGCGAATATGAAATTGAACATGAGTTCGAATAAAACCCATCATTCGAGGCGAATGAAATTTGAAGGATGGCCGGGTGTAGGATTACCTATGCCTTTATAATTATCATGAAGATTACTTTGTATATGTTCACTCTGTTAATTTAAATTAATTTATCATTTATTTTTATTTCTTGATTTGTCCAATTTTTGTTTAGTTTTTATTATTAGTAATTCAGCAGGCAATTAAAGCAGTATAATTTTTAAATAAGTAGTTAATCGTTAATTAAATAAATTTGTTCATTTTTAAAAACTGTTGCTTTCTTTAAATATACTCCTACATGGATGGTATGTGGAATGCGAATAGAATCTGACTGTTCGTAGCAATCGGATGCAATTCGCGACGACCAATATAGTTTTCTCAAATTTATCTTATTTTGGCGGTTAAAAAATAAATTTTGCTTTCGTAAACATTAATATAAATTTTATTCCTACAATTTTGTGTAAAATTTGTGAAGAATTTAAGTTGGTAAATTGTTTTAAATGGAATTTATTCTGTTATTCGTCGGTCGGTCTCATGTGAATAGTCCTTAAGTTATTAGTTTTTTTATGACTGTAATAATATTTGTTAATTAATTTAATAATTTTTAAACTGGTAGAGTTTACTAATTGCTGTCATCAGGTAAAAGTAATTATCAAAAATCTTCGAAGTGAGGGAAACACCTATAAAACAAACAGGTTGATTGTTCTCAAACAAGGACTCAAATGCCTTAAAATGGACCTGCCATCCAAAATCCCGAGGAGTACCAAAGAAAAACAGCTAAAACCAATGAATTATATTTAATTTTATGCATTTTTGCGTACATCTCTGAAAAGATACATATTTACAATATGGGCCTTCGTACATTTATATACATATATATATGTATCTATTATATTGGGTGGCAATGGCGCAGTGGATAAAGTGCTTGGACGTGTTGGTTCGATCCCCACGCTAGGCGCATTCGTTCCTATACCTCCAATTTTAATTGGATGCCGCCCATTGGTTAAAATGAGACAGTCAATAACTGGTTCTCAAATCCACTATGCCAAACTAGTGCCGTGCAATTTAGGCTGCATTTAAATGACCTTAGGTTTTACAGGCATATAGTTAAAAAAAATTAAATTATATATAAATCTCGTGTCACGTTGTTTTGAATGATCTCCTCCGAAACTATCTAACCGATTTTCATGTTTATTTTGTAATTTTTATTTTGCTGGTGTTCCTAAGAAGGATAGTTTTTAATACTTAATACTTAATAATAATGGTGCTTGTCATTAATTTTTTTAGCAGCTTGATTATTTCGAAAACGGCTCAAACGATTTCGACAAAAAAAGTGTGTGCACTATTTTAGGGATAGTCTACAATTTGGTCAAACATTTTTTTTTACATATTTTGTTATTAAAGGAACCTCCCATACAAACAAATTTTGATTTTCGACTTTATTATAAGCGGCGTGACGGATTTCGATCAATTTTTTTATATATACCAAAATTTTCGAAATATATTTTTTTGGATTTTTGAAAAAAATATTTTTTTTTGAAAATTCTATGTTTCGAAAATGTGTCAATTTTTTTCCGTGGGTGTAAATCCTTCAAAAGGCTCTATGAGGACTGAAAAAAATGTGTCAGTGATTTTTGTTTTGAAATTTCGTTTTTAAGTTTATATTATTAAATGTTTAAAATTGTCGCACCGATATTTTCTGTTTAGATAAAAATTAAAGGAATTTTGCATATAAAAAATTAAGTAAAAACTACCTTCAAAATATATTTAGATAATTAATAGAAATATTTTGTATACGATATAATCGCACATAAGAGCAAGTACGAGCGATCCAGTCTGGCATTTTATTTTATATTTCATTTACAAGAAAAAAGGAAACGTCAAAACAAAAGATATGTACGATTGACTGCGTCGTTGTGTTTTAGGGCTAACTAGGGCTGGCGACGAGACCGAGACTAGTCTCGGTCTCGGTCTCGTCAACGAGACGAGACCGAGACGAGACCGTATTTTTGGTACCGAAATTCGACGAAAGTCTCGCTGGTTTCGGCGGTCTCGGTGGTTTGGTTTCGGTTTTCGCTATAGGAAAATTTTGTTTTTATTTCATTATTTTTTAGTATCTTATCATGTTCAATTTTTATAATATTCAGAAGTTTTTTTTGCGAAATATTATATGCGCGTTAACTCTGTATAACATATATGTATGTACATAGTTATAGAGATAGGCGCATTGCGAAAATCCAGAGAAGAATACGTACGATTTATGTATGCATGGCGTTGCTTCCTTTTGGGAGACATTTGGAAAAAAATATTGTCAAAACGTCAAAATATAGTTCGTTGCCTAACTGTGAAGCCATGAGCTGTCAAAATCCCATGAATGATTTCTCCGATTCAAATGGATTAAAAAATCTCTACAAAAGTCAAATTTTACCTCAGAAAATTATAAATTTTTCGATTTAATTTATTGCTCCGTAAAAAGAAGATTTAAGGCCTTTTGGGTGAGGTTTGAAAAAAAAATATTTTCAAAACGTCAAAATATACAGTCCTATTCTGTTAAACGTTCACGTGAATATTTGTATTCAGCTATCCGACGGAAAAAAACGAATTGTTTCAAAAAGTACATAAACTTCGTTCAAAAATAAATTTTAGCAATTAGATTCTCTTAAGAATTAAACAAAAAAAAAATATTAGTAAAGCTTTGGACTCAAAAGATAGAAGAAATTTGAAAATATCTAAATAGTGAAAAATTGAGTAAAATATTTACGTGAATCGAAAGATAGCAGAATAGGGCTGATAGTTGATTCCCTACCTGCCAAGCCATGAACTGTCAAATTCATTGAAGGGTTGCTCCGATTAAAATGGATTAAAAAAGCTGTACAAAATTCAAATTTTATCTTGGAAATACGGCTATTCAAAGGTGTCTGATAACGTTACTTCACAGCCTATTTTTTACGTTATCACACACCTTTGAAAACTAAATTCGCACAAAATGTAGGCCATTCGGAGCGCTTTCATACGAAAGTAATAAAATTCAACTTAAAATCATAGTTTTCCATTTACACAAGTAAAACTTACTCGTTTGAATTGAAGTCTATGGCCTTAGCTTCATGGACCTACGTACTGCAGAACAAAATTTCTAGTTTTTGATTTGTTTAGCATAAGCAACGTACAAGGATATATCATTATTAGTTTCATGCATAAGTGACAAGCACAATAAAGTTGGAAAAGACGTGCAGATGCCAAGTTTGACCGAATTCTTGAGATCCATATTGTACGTTGATTTTCACCAAGTTTTTTTTTATTGGTTTGAGAGCTAAATGTGAAAATGTGTACCAATTCGTACGATTTTTCACGCTACCAAACACTAAAATCGGAGCAATCCTTCAATGGATTTTGGCAGCTCATGGCTCGACAGGTAGGCAACGAACTATATTTTGACGTTTTGATAATATTTTTTTCCAAATGTCATACAAGAGGCTTAAAATCAACTTTTGTCGGAGGAAAAAATTTCGAGGTAAAATTTGAATTTTGTAGAGGATTTGTAATCCATCTAAATCGGAGATATCCTTAAATGGTTTTTGACATGTTGTGGCTTGACAAAACCAGTTAATTAATTTTTTTTTTAAATCGAGCGTTGTATGTAGGTACTCTTTTTTTTAAATATTTTATTTGTTTTTGCTATGAAATATATTAACTTATACAATTCTTCCAAAATGTTATTTCCACTTAACTCAAAAGACAAAACAGACTCACGAGTTTGTTTTATACATTTTCCCGCATATTTCTTACCGACGAACTGCTGAGATACCACAACCATACTCTATATTTGAAATCCGAACAATGCGTCTTATCTTTATCTGACATCTTTTTACTACCAAAAAAACACGAAGGAAATCAAGAATAAGGATGGTACCAAGACCGAGACCGAGACGAGACCGCACATTAAAATTTTCTCGAGAAAAAGGCGAGACGAAGGCCGAGACGAGACTTGGTTAGGCGAGAAGACCTGGACCGAAACCGAGACGAGATTGAAATTTTTCGATTTTGACGAGACCGAGACGAGATTAACAAAAGTCTCGCCTGATCTCGTCTCGTCGCCAGCCCTAGGGCTAACACTTCATTAATTCTATTTAGTATATATGCAGTTTAATAAAAATAAAATAAACCACATTTTTGGGTATTTGTTTTTGGTCTCAGAATAAGAATAACCAGAAATGTATTTCCGAAGCGAAATTGAGTTTTCATAGCACAAAACAATTATTGGTACATTTATTGGAAATACGTGTGATTGGCAACACTTATCAGCAGCTAGGTTAATTATGTTATTTCCATTAAATCCAAGATGACTACGCCAATGAAATAACCACTCAAACTTGAATGTGTACGTACTCTTATTTGTTTAAAATAGTCATATATTTGGTGATTGTAATATCGTTCTTAATTAATGGAAATCATTGATTGCTACTAATTATAATCTTTGCATATCAGTTCCTTAACAATATCAATTTTAAAATCTAATAATTTGACGCAATTTGAAATTTTATGTTTAGGCATAAAAATAACGGTGCCGGCCATATAACCGTTAAAGAAAATCTTATTTTGAGAATTTTTTTATTAGTACTAGCTATCAATTAATCAGGACCAAATTTACGAGAAAAGTCAATAAATGGTGCATTTTATGTAACGGGTTTTTAATGTTGGTCTTTTTCGGTAACGGCTCCTTGCATTTCTCTCAAATTTAAAAAATGAATAATAAATTTTGAAAAATCAATACATATTTTTTAAAACTAATAAAAAAATTATTTTAAATTTTATAGTCACTTATATATTAATAAACTCTAAAAAATTGCGCTCCAAAATTTAACAAAAAAAAAAAAAAACAATTTTTTCAGAAAACCAAAAATAAATAATCAGGATTTCAACAAAATCCGTCCTACAATTTTCGAGATACTTTCTTATAAAATGTTCACTGATCCGTGGCGTCTAACTGTGTACTTTTTTTCGAAAAAAAAAAAACGGTTTAAGCGATGGTTTTGGCCGTTTTAATAAGCTTACAACACGATTTTTACATCGGTAAAAATATTTGTTGGTATATGGTACTAGTTGTTATTACATCCTTCACTTTCATGTATACATATGTAAGCAGGTATGTATGTATGTACATATTACCCTCCTAATTTCAATAATTAAAATCATTTTGAATATATCCTTGCAATTAGGCAATTTATTTTTATATTCCATTTACACACAAAAAGGGTAAAGTCCAAACTAGAGATATGTACGATTCTCTGTTGTTTTATATGTTCTTTTGACGTGTTTATAGCATCGCGGAACATAAAAATTAATAGGTGGTTTTGTGTTGCAATTAATTCATAAAAAATAAGTAAAAAAATAGTATCCTCCTTAGGCACGCCAGCAATCGTGATCATTTTTAGTAAAATGCCACCAAAAAATCGAACATCAACAATCAAAGTAGCCGTTATGCACGACTTGGCCGTGCTCTGAGGCAATTTACGACAACAAATCAAACCATGGCAGCAAACGCCACAGAAAGATGTACGCAGGAATCGAAATTTCAAGAGCGGCGCGTGAACTAAATGTAGACAGATTTCGACAACAGGATCGACAACAGGATTTTCTGACAGAATTCTTAAATTCTCTGAATATGCCAGGAATGCCGGCACACAAGCTCTGTCTGAAAATTGGTTCACCGGTCATTCTTTTGCGTAAATTAAATCCGGCAAAATTATGCAATGGTGTACGATAAGTCATCAGAAGAATAACCGGAAACGTACTTGAAGCAACAATATTGACTGGAAAGTTTAAAGGAGAAAGCGCCCTCTTACCTCAGATACATATGCTTCCATCAAAATCAACAATACGTTTCCAAATGCTACAATTCCCTATACGTTTGGTTTTCGCGATGACAATCAATAAGTCGGAAGGGCAGACCAAGCCAGTTTGTGGGTTGAACTTGGAGAATCCGTGTTTCTCCCATGGGCAGCTTTATGTTGCATGCTTACGCGTTGGAAAACCATCAAATTTATTTGTTTTAACGAAAGACAGATTAACGAGAAATATTGTTCATCATTTAAATGTTAACTAATGGAAAGCAAAGATGGCTACTTACTAGAATTAATCTAACGTATTTGTTAAATTATAATTAAATTAATAAAACATTATCTATTTATTAAAACTTATTTTGAAATTTATATCATTCTTTATCAATCTTGATTAACAATACCAATTTTAATATCTAATTATTGTACGCAATACAATAAAGTCGCAACAAAGCGCGACCTGGCCTGCTAGTATTTAATAAATGAGTCAACACACCCATTTACACACCCAGTATACCGGTGTGGAGTTGTCAAAAATCAATTGTCAAACAATTCCCAAAAAAATAGTTGAAGTGAAAATGGACGATATTTCAAAATAAGTTTTAATGAATCGAAAATGTTTTATTAATTTTATTATAATTGAACAAATACGTTAGATTAATTCTAGTGAATAGCACTCTGTGCTTTCCATTAATTAAGAACTAATTGATGAGCAATATTTCTCATTAATCTGTCTTTCGTTAAAAGATTTGATGGTTTTCCAACGCTTGAGCATGCAACATACAGCTGCCCATAGGAAAAACACGGATTCACCAAGTCCAACCCACAAATTGTCATTGTCTGCCCTTGCGACTTATTTATCGTCATCGCGAAAGCCAAACGTAGCCTTTTGAAAGGTTTTGTTAATTCTGATGGAATCATAGGTATAAGATGTAAAAAAATTCAAAAATATAAAAATATAAACGTCAAAAACCAAGTAGCAAAAAAATCACCCGTTAATCGAAGGACTTTTCCTTTAAACTTTAAAGTTGATATAGTTGCTTCAAGTACGTTTCCGGTTATTCTTCTGATGACTTATCGTACACCATTGCATAATTTTGCCGGATTTAATTTACGCAAAAGAATGACCGGTAAACCAATTTTCAGACAGAGCTTGTGTGGCGGCATTCCTGGCACATCCGGAGAATTAAGAAATTCAGGAAAACTGGCGATCTCATTGTCATCAGTAATAGTGTCAATTGACTTAAAAGTCATAAAATCACCTGGCAATAAAAATGTTAAAAGAATAAATTTAATGTCTCAAACTTATGTTTTTACGCTGATGAGAACGATGCTGGTAAGAACACACAACCAATGTTATGTATATTAATTTGCTAATATTTTTCTTGGATTTCAGTGTGTCCTATAAGAAAAAAAGTCTCAGTACTGAGGACGAAGCGAGGGAAGAATCTTTAAAATCCGTAAAATAATTGATTGAAATAAAATTAAAGTTAAAGTGTATACCTATGTCATTTTTTCAGGCACACTGTAATGAAAATATATTTTGTGTGTAGTAAGTTGTCTCAAATCGCAATTTTCAAAGTTTCATGAAATTCTATCCACAATCAAGAAAAATATGCCTATTTTGTTGCAGATAAGAGTACGTACGTACACATTCAAATTTTAGTAGTTATTTCTTTGGCGCAGTCATCTTGGATTTACTGGAAATAACATAATCAACCTCGCTGCTGATCAGTGTTGCCAATCATTAAATATTCTTCGCTTTTAAAATACATTTTTGGTTATTCTTCTTCTGAGACCAAAAGCCAATACTCAAAAAGGTGGTTTCATTCTATTTTTATTAAACTATTTACTAAATAAAATGATGGCAACTCTGTGAGAATAAGAAGTAACAGCACATAATTCTAAGTCCCATTGAAAATAATTTTTAATTAAATAATTTTTTTTTTTTTTTTTATAACTTTGCACGCGCTCAAGGGATTATGGATACCCTTTATATGTTTTTCCTAACACAGCGCGGCATCCGGTGGAAGAAGAGAAAGAAGGATAGGAAAGATGTGTGGCGCGATGTTCTGAGACTAGACTAGTTGTTGTCTCAAATTTATCTCCAGGGATGGCGGCTTATCTAATGCGGAGAGAATTACCGTGTCTTATTTATATATGTCCCTTATAATTCGCATTATTTTATTTATTTCGTTGTCATATTTTATGGGTATGCTAGTTTACTCAATCACATGTTGTTAGTGTTATGCCTAAACAGCATGTAATGAGCAAAGCAGCAACTTATTTTATGACAATTTTTAGAATTGGTTTTTAATGGAATATAAGAAAACATAGACAACGGCAGGAATCGAACCTGCAACCAGGAGGTTGACAGGCGAGCAAACAACTATAGCGCCACGGCCACCCCCAAAGTAACAAAGTATATTTACTTAAAATATAAATATAAACATTTATCAAAGTGTGTTACAACTAAAAAACTTCAAAGTTGTTATAAAAACATAAAACGTTCTCGGAAACGGCTCTAACGATTTTGATAAAAAAAATCAGTGCGGGTTTTTAGGTACGACCGATCATATAGTTGAAAAAAAATTAGACAAATGTCTAAAAACGGTACTTTCCATAGAACCGTTTTTTTTTTGCTTTCGACTATCTCATAAATGGCTCAACCGATTCTTTCGAAATTTCACAAAAATAAAGGTTGCCAAAATTATACCGCATACCTACCAATATTTTAATTAATATTTTTTTGTATTTTTAAAATGATTTTTAAAAAAGAAAATTTAAAAAATTTATTATTCGAAAACTGCTCATTAAATTTTTTTCAAAAATTATATTTATTTGTATTTTCTGAATACCTATGAATTGGCGTCCCCGAATCAGCTTAAACAAAAAATTATTTATTCTGTTTATGTTGGCTCCGTTGTATAGAACCTGGTTGGATTAATATCGTGTCTACTCCGACTCTGGTGTTCTGTGTCTAAGACATTGCCTCTCAAACACCCGAATCTTTTCCATTTGAGATGGGGCAATGTTGAACCACACCGGGCATCCATAGGCAATCATCGGCCTGATGAGGGCCATGTAGCAAATAACCTTCACCCTGCTGTCAAGACTATATATGCTATAAAAGAGTCGTTTTGCAGGGCAAAGGCTCCCCTAGCCCTGGCCAGAGCAGCACCTATATGTCTGTCGAAAAACAAATACGGATCCAACCATATGCCAAGGTACTTTACTACGCAGGTTTACTTATACCTAGTCTGGTCAGCTTTAGATAGAGACTTCTAACCATACAGTGTCTCCAAATCAACCAGACAGGCACCCGTACATTGCTTTTTAGTTTTGTTCCATTGGACATCAGAAACGAGTTAAGACGAGGCATGAATTGTGTCGTCCCGCCTTAAAACCGAACTGGTTATCTGCGAATGTATTTTTGCCCTACGCCCAATTGAACAGAGCCCTATTAATAACATTTTCCAATACTTAGATAATACTTGGAAGAAGACTCATCGACCGTATATTCGCCGGATTGCAGCTGTCATTTCCCGTTTTTGGGAGAGGATGCACCACAGGATAATATGCATTATTCAGCGCGTTATTAAACAGTGTGGTATAAATGTCAACTGCTTCTTGAGGCAAATGTCGTAGTACAACGTTTGATAAACCATCGACTCCTGCTGACTTCTTTTTCTTTAATGAATCGAAGATGAGCTGGAGCTCATTCTTCGAAATTAATAGGGGACTGGGCCATTATGGCGTTTGCCAAATCTTCATCATTAAACCCGGTAAAACCAAGGTTCTCAGTTCGCCATTCGGTTATATCATTCCGGAGCCATAAGTGATGAAGCGGAGCTCTGTTGTTTATTACTCATATGATTAAAATTTTATTAATCATATCATTTCATTTCATTTAGCCCAATTTAAATCACCTCTTGCTATCAAACCCATAAGAGCCAACATAATTTCTCTCCCTAATCTACATGTCCGCTAAAGTCCAAAAACAAAAACAAACAAGATCAACAGTTCAAAAGAGAACACGAATGGCTTCTCCACCCTCTCCCACCTACATTGAGGCTACTCTCAGTAATGCCCCCTTTACTTCTGATGTTCTCATGGAGCAGTTGTCCAAACAAGCCGACTCCATCCGTCTCGGTTTCACTAATGAGAGTTCCGCCCTTCGGACTGACTTTCTTCTTAAGATCGAGGAAGTTTCCTATAGCTGTAGCAAACGATTTGACGAATTAAACAAAACTGTCACCAATATCATAAATCGTGTCAATCAACTGGAAGAGAGTTGAAAAATGCTCAACTCCGACATGCCGAAATAACAACCTTACAAAAACAATGCAATGATTTGCAAAAAAAAGTCTCCTGTGATGCCTTACTTTTCGGTTTACCTGCCCGCCCAGATGAGAACCTCACCAACTTGTTCAATAGACTATGTCACACAATCGAATGCAAGCCGCCTTATCTCACAGATATTTTTCGCATCAAAAAACAATTAGTAACAACAATGCTTCATCCTTGTCATCATCATCTTCATCATCGTCATCTCCAATCGTCATCAAATTCGCCAACTCTTATGAGAGGAACTCAGTTTTTATGTCAGCCGCCCACTACCGCAAGCAGAGTGCAAATGAACTTTGTTTAATTGATGTCGGCATTGACGATGTCTCCATCTCCAGAAACAGCTGTTACCTCAATGAGAGTCTGACGAGACAAACAAGATTTCTTCTGAACAGCGCTTTGGGTTTAAAACGTAAGAAACAACTCTGTGCACACTAAACAAGGAAATGTGTATGTGAAGAAGACACCCAATGGCAAAAGCTCACTCATCGAAAGCTGCGGGGCTTATACACATACATGAATTGACCGTCGCCAGGACTATTTTCATGAAAGCGAAAAGGTTGCTAAGGTTTCACATTGAACTTTCAATTTTTTCAAGTTTGTAAGGAAAATTTATTTTAGTTTGTAAACACATACAATCGCGAAATCGTGTATTTCCATGGTTACAGGCACCGGTGAATTCATGCAATATTCCTTGCATTTGAGCGTAAGGTCGCGTGTGTTTGGCACCATGTTAGAAATGAACAGTGTATTGAGAATATTGAAATTAGCCTATTAACCGAGCTTACATGTGCAAGGATTCCCCAGCGCCAGTGGAACGTAAAAACTGACTTGCAAGTGTAAGCTCATGAGTCCCAACTTTTCATGTGCCAGGTGTAAGAGTTGATACGGTTTTCTGTGTACACAGTCCCGAAATGTTTACTTGCGTTTAGCCCATTTCACCCTATAAACAGCTAAGTTTTATTAAATATAGAGAAAGAAAAGAACCTTATTGACCACAAAAAACTTAAAAAAGTTAAAAAGAAAAAACAAAATAAAAAACGTTTTTTTAATTTAAAATTATTATTTAACTTTTTATTTAAAATGAATGCATTTCGAGTCTGATGTGACTCATCTTCAGCAATACACTAATTGGTATGGGAATTACAACAAAATTACATAAGACAAATAGAATACAAAAAAAATGTAAACAAAATAGCTTTACAAAATAAAGAAAGTTAAAGAGTGAAGAGAGGGTTATATTAAGTTGAAGAGCGGTGAAATTATATTCCCGTCGTCACTGTTCATCAAGTTGTTGTTGATGTGTATGTGTAAGCTTTCATACGCATCAAGTCGTCTGGGGTTTGTGACGTGTTTAAGAAGCTTTACGTCTTCGAACTTAACATTGAAATGATTGTTGGTGAGGGCGTGCGAGGCAACGGAGGATTTTTCGGGGCGATAGAATTTTATGTGGCTAGAATGTTCTTTGAGACGTACTTCGATGCTCCTCTTCGTTTGACCGATGTACCTAGCTTCACAGTTTCCACATTTAACCTCGATTTATCATTTGTTTTGGTTCTGTCTTTCGTTGTACCAAGCATGTTCTTTATTTTCCCATTACTAGAAAAAACGCATTCAATGTTTTTCTTTTTGAATTTGGACTTTAACCTGTCAGTAATTGTTGGAAAGAAAGTCATACTTGCTCGTTCTGAGTTTGTTGTTGTCGTTTAGTCGTCTGTGTTGTGTAAATAAAGTTGATAAATTGGATTTTTTAATTTTGTTGGTGTGTTTAATGATTAGCTTATCCACTAAAGATTCGTTGTAGCCGTTGATGGTTGCGATTTCCTTTAGATGTTTATATTCCTTTGAATAATTTGCGATCGATAAAGGAAGCTTGCAAAGTCGATGGACCATCGAGTGAAAGGTCGCTAATTTATGTTGAATCGGACAGAAAGAGTCACTAGTTATATAACGATTTGCTGTTGTTGGTTTTCTATATAACGGGTGATTTTTTTGTTACTTGGTTTTTGACGTTTATATTTTTGACAGATCACACATGACAAATTCCACGAACATTTGACATTTCGATTCAGTATTGTTTGCCATTTCATCATGAATAGACTTACGCCTGAACAACGTTTGCAAATTATTGAAATTTATTATCAAAATTCGTGCTCTGTGAAAAATGTGTTTCGCAAGCAACGTCCGTTTTATGGTCGTCATAATCGACCCACCGAGCAGGCTATTCAGCTCATTGTGACCAAATTTCGCACCAGTTTCACTTTATTGGACATTAATCCACCAAATCGTATCCGTAGAGTGCGTACCGAAGAGAATATTGCTGCTGCATCCGCCAGTGTTGCTGAAGATCGCGATATGTCCATTCGGCGCCGATCGCAGCAATTGGGTTTGTGTTATTCGACCACCTAGAAGATTTTACGCAAAGATCTTGGTTTAAAGCCATACAAAATACAGCTGGTGCAAGAATTGAAGCCAGGCGACCTACCACAAGGTAGAATTTTCGGTGAATGGGCCTTAGAAAAGTTGGATGAGGATCCGTTTTTTTATCGCAAAATTGTCTTCAGCGACGAGGCTCATTTTTGGCTAAATGGATACGTGAATAAGCAGAATTGCCGTATTTGGAGTGAAGAGCAGCCAGAGGCAATTCAGCAGCTACCAATGCATCCCGAAAAATGCACTGTTTGGTGCGGTTTATGGGCAGGCGGCATCATTGGGCCGTACTTCTTCAAGGACGATGAAGGCCGCAGGGTTACGGTCAATGGAGAAAGGTACCGTTCGATGATAACAGATTTTTTTTGCCGAAAATGCAAGAATTGAACTCGGTCGACATGTGGTTCCAACAGGACGGTGCCACATGCCACACTGCACGCGAAACCATGCATCAATTGACAGGCGAATTTGGTGAGCAGTTGATCTCACGTTTTGGCGCAGTCAATTGGCCACCAAGATCATGTGATTTGATCCCGTTAGACTATTTTTTGTGGGGCTATGTTAAGTCTATTGTCTATGGGGACAAACCAAACACGATTGCTGCCTTGGAAGCCAACATTGAACGCGTCATTGGTGAGATTCCGGCCGAAATGTGTGAAAAAGTTTGCCAAAATTGGACCTTCAGAATGGACCACCTGAAGCGTAGCCGCGGGCAACATT
This sequence comes from Philhelius pedissequus, assembly GCA_910595825.1. Lineage (NCBI taxonomy): Eukaryota > Metazoa > Arthropoda > Insecta > Diptera > Syrphidae > Philhelius > Philhelius pedissequus. Next base: position 156,277,594 of record OU343161.1, read on the forward strand.
TAAGTGAAATTATTTTTAAAAAGTAAATGGCAGAAATTGATTTATCGATCCAAATAAAAATTTCATTCACTTTTTACAAGTTTCTGTGTTTTTTTGAATTTTCAAAAACCAAGCTCTTAAAAAATCACCGTTTATATAGAAAATTCGATTTTATTGTTTTTTCTTGTTATCATTAAATCTAAGAAACTCAATGTGTTGTTTGACTCTTTTTCGTAGGTGAAATTGATATTTTCGAATTGAGAATTTATTGTTTTTTTTTTTTTTTTTTTTTTTTACAACTTTTTCTATGGCTGTAGTTTTAATTACAGCGAAAACATCGTCCACGTAGCGATACCAGATTCGTGGAAGTAAACCTCTCGACTTCAAATTGATTTCAAATGAAGACATAAAAACTTCGGCAATTAAGGGTGAAAGAGGGTTACCCATGCTAGTGCCCTTATCAATTTGATAAAATTGTCCTCTGTACTGGAAAAAATTGTGTGATATGCATAGTTTCGCAGTTTGTATGTACATTAGTTTTTTGTCATCATCGACTCTATAATTGTCTAAATGTGTGTTTAGAGCAGCTAATGCATCTGGAATAGGAATACTGGGAAACATACAGTTTTGGGACAACTGGGTTTGAAATATCCAATTTCCATTTAGGCACTCCAAAGACTGTATTAATACTTTTTATAACTTCTTTTGATTCGCGTATCATTTTTGGTAAAGGTGTTTTTGATAGTAATTTTATATTATTTGTGAGCAATGAATTTTTAACTCTCTCATCATAGTCTTGTTTTTGCATAATAACCTATTTCCTTTGTCGGCCTTCATGTAGAACACATCTTTTTGTTGCAATTCACGAATAATCTCATGAGTTTTCACGGATTCCGTATCACATTTGAATTTTAATTTTGCATCTCTAATGATAGGTTTAGCAAATTCCCTTATTTCATCCTTAATTTGTGGTGGTTTGTATTTTATGCAAGTCTCTAAATCAACGATAGATTCGATAATTGGTATATGCAATGGCTTTGGAGTGTAATTTAATCCTTTGTTCAAAACATTAAGTTGTTGTTGTGAAAAAACTTCGGTTGACAAATTGACGACTAAATCATCCACTGGTTTAGGTTTTTTATTGCTTGATAAAAAAGATTCATTATTTTTGCATTGTTCTTGTTTTAATTTGTAGAGTTTTTGGTTTTTGTTTTATTGAACCCTCAAGCCACTTGCAAACTACAACCTTGAAGGTTTGGTTTCCGAGCTTAGTCTTAGCAAACGAACTGATAAAGATGAATTTCACTTTATGAGAATAAAATTATTAAAATCTGTGGAGCGGTTTCCTAGAATAAAGCATATTGTGTATACTTATCATTTGAAACAAAAAATAATGAGCTGTTTTGGAAATATTAAATTATTAAAAAAAAGTTTTAAAATATGCTTTTAAAAATACAAAGAAAAATCTATTAGGTAATTAAAAATATTGGTATGTATCACAAGTTGACGTACCTAAACCTATATAATATATGTAAGATTTCGAAAGAACGAAGGAATCACCTAAGCCGTTTTCCAGATAGTAGAAAGCAAAAAAATCGGTACCGTTCTTAGCTATTATTGGTTATTTGTTTTCCAACTATATAAATCAAAATCGTTAGAACCATTTTCGAGAAAAATGAGCTTTAACTTAATGGCAGTTTCACAAAAAAAACTCTATACCAAGTTTGAAGGAATTCGGCCCACGCATTTGGACTGTAACTGGCTTTACTAACATACAGACGAACAGAATTTTTAGACCATGTTTTTTCGTCTTCGCTATCATCGTAATGCCATGTTTATTGTTATCTCAAAACTTTTTTTTTTCGACGAATGCATAACTTGCCTTTTATTGTATTTACCTATCGCAAGTAATAAGACAATCTCCGGAAAGTCTCCCAAAATGAAGAATAGTTCGTTTTTTAAAAAAATAAGAAATCTAATCATGTATTATGTTATGTTATTATTTCCAATGGAAGGCAATAAATTGAAGTGTCATTTTGTCATCTTAAAACCAAAACAAGCATTTTTTTGTCGACTATTATTTTCGATTCGAAAGTTACAGAACATGGGTATTGAACGACGAAATAAATGAAGAATCTTTTTTCTTACAAAGTTTTTTTCTTTATTTTTCATTTCATTTGGAAGGTATTGCATAAAAAGACTTTTGCTTCGGGGGCCCGGGCAACGCCGGGGACTTTCTGCTAGTAGAATATACATATGCTACATGATCAATAATTAAATAACATATTATGACTTTATATATTTTTTTTTAATTTTAGACTAAACATGCCTCACGATGATGATAGTAGATGTGTTGACTTTAAACGACATGGAAAAAGCACATTACATATCATGTCGAGTACAATGGGCGATGATATTCATCCTTGGTCATGGTCAGATTGTTCAAGACATTATGTATCTGAGTTCCTGGAGTGAGTAGATTTTCCTACTTATTCTGTTCACTTATTTTAAGATAAAATCTCTTACAAAGGAAGGAAGACACTACATGCTTGGAAGATACCCCACCAGTAATTGTTCCAAATTCTAGTACAAAACTACCCGGTGAGATGTACACTCTTGAGGAACAGTGTAAACTAATACACGGCAACTATTCAAAATATTGCTCAGTTGAAGGCGTAATAAAATAATTTTATTAATAAATTTTTTAACTCAATTTTTAATGTTAAAGGATTGTACGAAACTTTGGTGTAAGGAGGAAGAGCAACTTTCTAGTTGTAAATCAAGTAATTTACCATGGGCAGATGGAACACCGTGCGGAAATGAGAACAGTTGGTGTCAGCAAGGTAATTGCGTTCCTCGTGAGGGAGCAAATCAACAAGCTGTAAATGGTGGTTGGGGTTCTTGGAGTGCATTTACACCTTGCAGTATGACTTGTGGTGGAGGTGTGCAGGAATGCCAAAGAGAATGCAATAATCCTTTTCCAAAATTTGGAGGAAAGTACTGTGTAGGAAGTAGAAAAAAATTTAGATCTTGTAACACACAGAATTGTCCTCAAGGTTCTCTTGATCCAAGGGAACAGCAGTGCTATGATATGAATGGGATTAATTTTGGCTTGAAGGTTATTGATGCTTCCGTCCGATGGATACCAAAATATGGACGTGAGCAATAGAAAAGAACTAAACAATTATTAAATATTTACAATTTTAATTCTTGTTGCAGTAATTGCCAAAGACAAATGCAAATTGTACTGTCGTTGGGATAATTCGACTGCATACTTTCAACTTAATGAAAAGGTGAAAGATGGAACAACTTGTTCATTTGACACCTTTGATAAGTGCGTAAATGGTATTTGCCGTCCAGCGGGCTGTGACAATGAATTGAACTCGATCGCTATATTAGGTTTAATGAAATTGTTTTTCAAATATTTGCAATATGATGAATTATTTTGTATATATAGATAAGTGTGGAGTGTGCGAAGGAAGAAATAATACATGTGAAGAATATTCGGGAAATTTTTACAAATCAGATTTGTCTAATAAAAACAACTCAATGTATTATCACGTTACTACTATTCCTAAAGGTAAAATACGAACCAAAACTTTTGTATACTTTATTTATTTTCTGACATTAGTATGATATACATATTTACATGTTTTTAAGGTTCCTCAAATATTGTGATAACTCAACCAGGCTACCACACTCAAAACTATATTGGTTGGTTATAAATACAATTAATATAAATAGTTATAAAAATAACAAATAAATAAATAAAAGAATTTACTAAAAGATTTATATTTATAGTTCTTCACAGTTCGGATAAAAAATCTCTTTTAAATGGCGACCGCGTGATAAACGTATACAGATACGTTTTCTTTTATGCTGGAGTACCCTTCGAATACAATGGATCAAACAATACTGTCGAAAGAGTCAATACAACATATTCCAGAAAATTAAAAAAAGATTTAATTGTTGAAGTAAGAATCCTTTTTTTAATTCTTTTTATATTTACCATTTATACAAAACAGCGTGTATAGATAATTTCACTGAACTTAGAATCTATGACGGATGATGCAATACTTTTGTCGTACTCCTACTCTGCCGAAAAAAAATATGAAATAGAACCATATCAATGGGAAATGAAAGATTGGAGTTTATGTGATGCACTCTGTCAAGGATCTTCATCTCGGGCTGCAGATTGTATAAGCACTATATCAGGACTCAAAGTCGCACCACCCTTTTGTGATTCTTTAAAAAAACCTCAAAATCAATACAAAATATGCAACACAGACTGCAATGTAACGTAAGTAATCAATTTGTTGTTTTAATCAAGTTGATAATATTAATTGATTGCTCGAATCATAACACATGTCCTTCCCTTCAACAGAATAAGCTCAAACATTTGCTAAGGTACTTTGTCCATATTTCCAAACCTTATGCGTTAATGTTTCATTTTTGATGTTAACTGTTTAATGCTAACTGTTTGATGTTGAGAAAAGAAATCAGTAACAATATTTTAAAAAGTAACGCATATGAAAAAATGCAATTTTTTCTTGCGTCAAATAAATAGACACAAATAATAGACCTTTGTTAAAAATGATTTTTTATATTCGGTGTGGCTATTGAATGCCATTCAAAGTCATCAAATGATACGAAAAATGGTTTTAAAAAGCAAGTATGTAATCATACAAAAACTGAATATAATACAAATAAAAATGACCAGTGTCAAAATCTTTCACATAAAAAATCTCCCTCCTTATATGAACAACACAAATGTTGGCTTATAAACGAGTAAGGAGAAAATAAGAAAGAACCCGAATAAACAACAACAAACTTGTGTGACTAATAAAGCGCTAGTCATTTCAATGCAATTGATAAACAGAAAAAAACCTGCATTAGGTTGGATCTGATCATGTGGGCTCGGTGGCGTGATGCGAAGTGCGTTGGCTACTAAGTGGCTAGTCATGGTTCAATACACGATGAAGGCACAAGAAGTTTTTCAATTAAAATGAAAAAGTAGATCAGCACCACCAGAGCAAAGGAATCTGATGATCGACCTTGGCAGGTAGTGAAATAGCTATAATTCCAGCCAAAAATAATTGAAAAAAAAACTTGGTGGTAGCACACTCAAGTTGTTGTTGGGCATTCAAAGTCATCAAATGATACGAAAATGGCTTTAAAAAGCAAGTATGTAATCATACAAAAACTGAATATAATATAAATCATTTAAATTAATATTAATAAAAAAAAGGTTTTTGCAATTTTATTTCGAATCATTGTTTTGGTCCTTCGATCCGGATTAAACAATTAAATTGGACATTTGTGAAGCCGAACTAAACAATTTTTTTGAACAGTTTAGAAAGTAATCGTGGTAAGAGATTTAATCGAATTATAATTAATTTGGTTAATGGTGCGCCTTCTCATTGCATATGGCAATTGATGATATGGACGAATGGATGACATGGTAGATTGTTGTTTTTCGTTGTTTTAAAATAATTGCATGCAATACATCTGATCATTATCGGGATATACATATAAATATAATGAAAATAACTGTTAGATTAAATGAATAGAATTTAGTTGAAAGTGTGTTAAGTGACGAAATAATGTTGCTGATAAGCCACCCACATCACAACCCACAGATATGTAGGAATATATAAAATCAGTTTTTGACTACCTTCTATCATAGTCGGTTTGTTTTGCCTCTTATAGTCGGTTTATTTTGCCTTCGTAATGTCGAAAACTTGCGCTTAATGCGATCAAAGCATTAAACGTTACAAAGAAATAAAATACGTTAAATGTGATTACATTTGCGGTCGTTTTTTCACAAAAACTTTGTAGAAATTAGTGACAGTGAATTTGATATAAATTTTAACAAGATTATTCTGGAAATGTAACTCATGTGTCAGTACTAATCTCTCTCAATCCGTATCAGACTCTCTAGAAATCCTAAATGACAATAATATTTTAATCGATGCTAACAAACAATACCCTTCTGTAAACAATATCGAAATTGATCTGCAAAATAGTGCACCTTCATTCTCCAACTCTATCCAACACCCAACCTTTAACAACGAAATCCCTTCGTTATCTACAAAATTGAATGATAAAAAACCAACAACAGCTTATGAAGTGGATAAACATCAAAACAATAATAAAATCAATAATAACAACAAAAATTCGAAAAGAGAAATGAGAATAATCGGCACGGACTCTTCCAATGCTCTTACCCAATATTAAATGGCTTCATCTTCCCGTTTTTCATCTTCCCACCTCTGAAGACATTATAAAATATTTATCTAATAATACAAACCTTCCATCTAATTTATTTAAATGTTTTATGCTTGTTAAAAAAGAAGCAATCATTTCCGACCTACGTTTCGTTACAAATTTAGTGTGCCGCAAGACTAATTATCTAATGTTATGGATCCTCCAATTTGGCCTTCATGTTAATGCAAAATATTTTTTTGCCATGGACAAAAAAGAGAAACCGCCGGCAATATTTCCTCGGTCTCTAGACGAAAAAGAGAATCCATTGAATAGATCACCTGTATTGCCACTCACGCTACCAACGATTCAATCTTAAATTCTGTAATCTAGCCATCGACTCTTCCACCTTCACCAACATTGATATCATCATCGTTATGCGCCTCAAAAAGTTATTCTCTCTTAAAAAGCTCACCTACACACACGCAAACCTCGTCAAATAATCCGTCATCATCTCAAACAACGTCATCATCTTCACCATTATCATCACAAACGCATTCCACTTCACCACAATCTCTCTTCGCTTGTGCATCGCTCTTAAAAAGTACTTCTCACCCGCCCACCCAAAATTATTTGAACAGTTTCCTTGGTTATTATCAGAATATTGGCGGTATGTGCACAAAAATGCAACAACTTCTAATTTCGTCGTCTTCAGAACAATTTGATTTTTTTGCTCTTAGGGAGACATGGTTACCTAACCGAAAATCACCACAATGCTGAGATGTTTAATTTGCAACAATACTCTGTATTTCGCAAGGACAGATCTTCTACTTGGTGTTTTTCTTTTTTAGCTCCGAGCAAAGAACTCAGCTGTCAAGAAAAGATCTGTGTTTATTTCTTAGCTCAGACACATTAAATCTCTCAACTCGAGTTTCTTTCTTAAATCAAAGCTAAATTGGGGCATGAACCATTAGCTCAAAAAAAAAGTCAGATCAAATGAAGCAAAGTGCTGGGCGCGGCTAACTTTACTCATAATTTTAACAATTATGACTAAAGTAAAACCAATTAAAAACAAAAATGAATTCGGAAAACGAAAGCTTTGGATTTGGTGGTCAATAAGTTTTAATGAAAACAATTATAATAATATATGACAGTTCTGCGCTTAAGTTTATTTCAAAATTAAATCAGATATATCTGACCTACTCAGATCTAAATCAGTTTACTCAGGCTCTGCTCAGAGACCTGCTCGGAGATAAAAGAGAAAAACGCCAATTGTAACTGGATTAGACAGTGGTGGAGGGGTACTGCTCGCTGTGCGTTCTATACATGCATGTACACAAATGGTGTTACCATCGTCTCATTGTTCATCATTTGACGTTGATCAAATTATAATTAAGATATCATTTAAATGTAATAAAGATATTTTTCTTATAGTTAGCTACATTCCTCCTAAAAGCTCGTTAGATTTATATAAGGATCTATAATGAATATTAGTAGTTATATATCAAAATTAAGTAGGAATCAGCATGTGATTATAAAGGAGATTTTAATCTTCCAAGTATTAATTGGGTATTTGATGCAGATGAGTCATATCTTATACCATTTAATGTTTTAAATGAATGTGATTCTTTAGTAATTGAATCAATAACGTCCCATAATTTGGTTCAAAGGAACAATTGTAAAAATAATTTAGATAGTATACTTGATTTATTATTTGTTGATATGGAATTAGATATATCTGTATATAATTCCCTTTATCCTATTTTTTCGAATTCTATTCATGTTCATATAGCCTTAATATTTGAATTTAAGATTCTTAACTTTTTTTAATCTAATTACTTACCATTATTTAAATAAAATTTTTAAAGCTGCCTTCGACCTTAATTTGCGCTGAAGATTTGTCCCGCTATTATAACTCGTTTCGTAGTTCTCTAAAGGAAGCGATTGATTTTTATGTCCCTAAATCTGAAGTTAAAAATGCGCCCAAGCCACCTTGGTTCAACAAAAGGCTTATTAATTTAAATAACAAAAAGAACAATGCTTACAAAATGTTGCGAAAAACGAATTGTGATGCCAATTTGCATGTGAAATATCTTGACCTCGAAAAGAGATTCAATTCAAATTCCTTACAAAAGTTATATATTTTCCATGGAATCTAAACTAAAGAACAATAGCAAATGTTTTTGGACTTTCATAAAAAATAAAATGAACTCAAATGGAATTCCCAAAAGTATGCAATATTTGGAAAATTCTTACGCGAGTTTACCGACCATTTGTGATGCCTTTGCTGATTTCTTCAAGTTCAATTATTTGAGTCCTCCCAACTTCCACAACTTTTTTTCAGGACCATCTAAGAACTGTGTTAGTATAGGCCAATTGAGTTTTTCAATATTAGATATAGAAAAGGCCTTATTGGGCCTTAAGGAAGAAGCAAATGCTGGTCCAGATGGGATCCCTCCTATACTATTAAAAAACTATGCTACCATGCTATCTGGAATACTGTGTCCTATTTTTAATAGCTCTTATATAATTTATTCCAGAATGAAAAATTTCCTTCGTTTCACCTATTCATAAAAGTGGGCGCAAACAAGATGTATCTAATTACCGGCCAATATGCAAATTATCTGCAATACCTAAGGTTTTTGAAAAAAATAGTTTCTGATATATTAACCTTTTTATTAAAAGAAATAATTTCTCCTTTTCAGCATGGATTTGTTTCTGGTAGATCGACATCTACACATCTTACTGTTTTTACAAATTACATCTTAAATTCCCTAGAAAAGGGTTACCAAGTTGATGTTGTGTACACCGACATTGCCAAGGCGTTTGATAGGGTACATCATATAATATTATTATCAAAATTAGAAAAAATAGGCTTTCATTCAAATATACTAAAATGGTTCACGTCATTCCTTAAAGGACGAATTCAATATGTTTGCATTGATTCTCATATTTCAAAACCTATTTTTGTTTCATCTGGTGTTCCCCAAGGAAGTCATCTTGGTCTATATTGCCTATGTAAGGTCGGTTCTTGAATACTGCTCAGTAGTATGAAAACCATTCTATAACGTTCATTCAACTAGAATCGAAAATGTTCAAACAAAATTTACGCGTTTCGTTTTTAACAAACTGCGATGGAATATTAAAATGCTGTCATATGATACCAGACGTAAGCTCATTGGCATCCATTCATTGGAAAACCGTCGCAAGATGTTTGCCATTATTTTTATTAGAGATATTATATCTTATCACATAAAATGTCCTTATCTCTTATCTTTAATTGACTTATATGCCCCTTCACGAGAGCTAAGAAGGCGAACAATGTTTCAAGAAAACCCCCATAGGGTAAACTATGCCTTGAATGAGCCTTTAACTCGCTGTGTTAGAGAGACTAATATAGCTTCTAACAATATTGATGTAAACTTTCACTTGAGTAGGGACTCATTTAAAAATATGTTAGTCTTATACTTTTTAACGGCTTAGTTATGGACACATTTTGTAATTATAATTTAATATTTGTAAAATCCATAGTCTATTTGAGTTCAATGTAAGCTCTAATTGATGATGTTAATAAATAAATAAATAAATAAATATTTGCTCTGTACCTGGTCACAGCTACTGGTTGTTATCCATGGGGAATCTATATTCATCTCAGTCCAGATTTCTTAAACCATACATATATTTATATGTACATATAAATATACATCATGCCGGCAACGCAGAAGCGCAGTAGCGCGATTCCGGCAACACTTTCATCCATAGATTTTTTTTGTTTTTAATTTTTCTTTCACATTTATTTTATATTATCTATTTGTTTTTGTTTGTTTGTTTTTTCTTTTCCTTTTGGTTACAAAATCTAAAAAAAGAACAATTTTATTATTAAATTAGCAAAAAAAAGTGTTTCAAAAGAATTGTATTGCATTAATACAATATTTATTTATGTAGGTACGAAAATATTTCGCCAAAATTCGAATGTTTTCACATTTTGTTTACATTTGACATTATTCTTTTTAGTTTAGGTGATATAGCTGCCTGGTTTCTTCTGCGCATGCGAAGGTAGCTTTGTTTCTTTTCGCCTAAAGGAAAAGGGGGCAGACAATTTACTACTAACACATGTGCAGAAAACTTTATAACAGTTTAGTTCATCCACAGGATGAACTTTAATGAGCCATATTGAATTTATGTTAGGTTTGAGTTTAAGACAGTACTAATGCATGTACGGGAATTTTGGTAAAAGGGAAATTATAGTGAGCAAATATAGTTTTGTTAGTTTATAGATAATAGGATTTTATTGAGTAATTAGGATAAATAATAGAATTATATTAGAATTAGTGGAGATTAGGTTTGTAGAAGAGAATTAAGACTGAAATAGGTATGTAAGGCTGGATTATTAGTGTATTGTGATTATGTGTGTGCAGTTTCTTGGTCGTAGATAAGAGGGTGTTTATATTTAATAATAGTGGTAACTATTTACTTATGTAATAGGTAAAGACTAACTCCTTGTCTTCTTAAGGGATCTTATAGTCATTGTTTCGTTTGATATCAACTGAAAGTGAAGTGTCTTGGAGAAAAGTTTTTTTAACGGCCATTGAAAAGTTTTAATATTCAAAAAGGAATTTAAAATTTGAATTTTTTTGTTGTTTTGGAATACGTTTCCAATTTTTCTATTCTTTTGGAAGAAAATTACTTCATGTGTTTTTTTGATGTAATTCAGAAAAAAAAGAAAAAATATGCATATATGTATATATAATTAAATATATGTGTAAGTTTAGATTCCGCTAGAAGGAAGATTTCTTGAGGATTCGGTTGAAAGGACTACCATTTTACGAACATTGGTTTTAAGCAGAGGTATGTGATCATAAGGTGGAAATTTTAAAGGTTTTGCCTGACGTGTGGTTTCTGTTTTCCTTACCCAGGTTAAGGCCAGATCTTTCAAAAGATCTAGAAAGATCATAAGCAGAAGCCTAGGCCTCTGCCCTTCTTTTATTCTATGTTCTTTGGTTCTCCACATTGGAACAGACTTGAAAGGCACAAAGACAAGCAAAAGGAGTGCATATAAAGAAGGAAAGAGCAGTTAAGATAGAGGAGAAAAAAGGGAAAAATTAACCTAGAAAAAAAAGTAGTGAAAGAACTTTAAAGAATACATTTTTTTGTTTCAAATAATTTCTTTTAATGTGAATACCTACCTTTTCTTTTGTTAAATTTTAGTTCTTCAAGTGCCTATTTTTTTATTGATTAATATTTTTAAAGTTGAATCAGATCAGTGTGATTTTGATACATTTCTATTTAATATTTGATAAAATTTAAAAACAAACTGTACCAGTTCTACACCCTGCTGCCGGAAATTACCTTGGTTATATCAAGGTCGAACGTTTTCTTTTTGCTTCAAAGATATTAAATATATATATCCCTATGTATTTAGTAGGGAAACACCAAATTATTAAGTTTAGCGAGTTGGAGAACTCGGATTATTGTTTTGTTTTTTTTTTATATTTTTTTTATTGAAATGAAGTGTGAACTTAATAAAAGTATATTCTGCATTATTTAAAAATTAACAAAATAGAGTGTTAATTTGCTAGCTAAGGGTGTGTGGAAGCTCTGATAAAGCCGTCCTGAAATTTTCTGCTGGGTAAGAGGACGTGACTGACAACTTACGATACAGACTAAGATGTAACTGGTTGACCAACTTAATGTTTTTTTTTTGTTTTACATTAACTTGAGTTTTCTTTGAGTGAAAGATTTTTAATTTAATTTTTTTTATAATTTATTTAAAATATCAGTTCGATTTTTTTTGTTTTAACTTTCCTATTTTGTACATTGTTTATTAACATCAGTTAATTTATTTTTTTTTGTTTTGGGTTTGTTTTTGCTTCCTTTTTTTGTTGGTATCTTTGTTTTGAAAAGTTTTGTTTTCTGCCTTAGCTGCAATATTTAAAAAAATATACAATTTTAATATTAATTAATAATATTTAGGAAATATGTCCCAATTAAATAAGAAGGCAACAGGGTCAGTTCCGAAGGGAACCCAGAAAAGGAGGGTTACACGGCAGGCACGAACAGTAGATGATGGAATCGAAGAGTCTGATACAGAACTACTTCCTACGATACCACAGCAGTGACGGAACTTAGACAAGACATATCAAGAGATTACGAATATAATTCGTAGTTTCGAAATAGCCAGAACAGGTGACAACAACATACAAATCACTAACGTACAAAACGCAAAAGAACCTGACAACGAACAAGAATTTTTACAAATAGAACAAGAACAGTTAACACAACACAATTTAGAACGCGAACGACTACGAAACGAACAAGAACGAATAACTCAACGACACTTGGAATTTGAACAAGAACGGCTACGAATAGAACAAGAATAAAAACGACTACGTAGATAACAAGAACAACTTACTCGACAAAACTTAGAACTTAAAAGAGAACTTGAAAGACTTCCCAAGACACATTTTTAGCAGTAAAAGAGCATTAATAAAGCCAAAGCTTTCAATTTCACTTGTTTGGAGCTGCAGAAGTACAGTTTTGCATCTAATAGCTGTGACGATGTTACTTGGGTTACTAAACAAAAGTACGACACTGAACAAGAACCATTATGAACAGAACAGATTAGACAGGACACAGAACGAACTACGAACGTTCCAATACTTAACGTACTGACCGACCTCAACTAAGACGAACGGATGCAAAGAATTGCATCTCTGACTGTCAAGTAAAGCCAGACTTAAACTGTGAGTATTCTTGTAGATGGATTGTCAGAAATGTACAAGATGTTTGACAAGAAATGAAAGAGGTCAACTCAAAGTTGAATAGTATAGAACAGTCTTTGACAGTTCAGAAAGACACGACTTACGAACGAGACTCTACTCAAAACGTCACGAGTACTAAACGGACCAACAGATAGACATTCCACTCAACAAATGGTCAATCAGCAGTGCAACCGTCAGATAGACACTCTTCAGTTGAAAGTATCATTTTCGGGTGGAGACATTGCAAAAAAAAGAGTGGACTGACGGACGATCAGCTCTTCGTGTAATTCCACTATCTGGTTACGGGCTCTGCTGAACGTTGGTATTGGGATGTCTGTGAAGAGAACCAAAACGATAAACTTTGCAATTATCATGATTTGAAGGCTGAATTGCTTCAACAGTTCAAACATAATAAACACCATGAAGTCCCGAGGGCGATCATGAATCGAAAACTGCAATCCCAAGAAACATTACAATTTTATGCTGGTATTAGAGGCCTGACCTTACAAATGCAAGTAAGGCCGACAGAAAGTGATTTAGTATCGATGGTAGGAAAGAATTTAAAGGAAAGGATTAGCACGTTGATTTTTGGTTGTGCCATTAATAATATTCGAGAATTGAGAGAGGAGTGCAAGAGAGCAGAAGAGCATCTAGCGCTCAGAGATTTAAAAACTAAAAGATTTACGCATGAGTTAGATGGCAACAAATACTATAGAAATAGAAAAAATAATAGTATATCTGAAGCAGAAGGAGAAGAATTAGAAATAGTGGCTTTGCAGGCTATAAGAACAGAAAGCAGAAATTTTGGAAAGGAATGATAAATTGATTTAAAGGTCAGGAAATAAAAAGAGATGATGATGATGATGATGATGATGATGATGATGATGATGATGATGATGATGATGATGATGATGATGATGATGATGATGATGATGATGATGATGATGATGATGATGATGATGATGATGATGATGATGATGATGATGATGATGATGATGATGATGATGATGATGATGATGATGATGATGATGATGATGATGATGATGATGATGATGATGATGATGATGATGATGATGATGATGATGATGATGATGATGATGATGATGATGATGATGATGATGATGATGATGATGATGATGATGATGATGATGATGATGATGATGATGATGATGATGATGATGATGATGATGATGATGATGATGATGATGATGATGATGATGATGATGATGATGATGATGATGATGATGATGATGATGATGATGATGATGATGATGATGATGATGATGATGATGATGATGATGATGATGATGATGATGATGATGATGATGATGATGATGATGATGATGATGATGATGATGATGATGATGATGATGATGATGATGATGATGATGATGATGATGATGATGATGATGATGATGATGATGATGATGATGATGATGATGATGATGATGATGATGATGATGATGATGATGATGATGATGATGATGATGATGATGATGATGATGATGATGATGATGATGATGATGATGATGATGATGATGATGATGATGATGATGATGATGATGATGATGATGATGATGATGATGATGATGATGATGATGATGATGATGATGATGATGATGATGATGATGATGATGATGATGATGATGATGATGATGATGATGATGATGATGATGATGATGATTGATGATGATGATGATGATGATGATGATGATGATGATGATGATGATGATGATGATGATGATGATGATGATGATGATGATGATGATGATGATGATGATGATGATGATGATGATGATGATGATGATGATGATGATGATGATGATGATGATGATGATGATGATGATGATGATGATGATGATGATGATGATGATGATGATGATGATGATGATGATGATGATGATGATGATGATGATGATGATGATGATGATGATGATGATGATGATGATGATGATGATGATGATGATGATGATGATGATGATGATGATGATGATGATGATGATGATGATGATGATGATGATGATGATGATGATGATGATGATGATGATGATGATGATGATGATGATGATGATGATGATGATGATGATGATGATGATGATGATGATGATGATGATGATGATGATGATGATGATGATGATGATGATGATGATGATGATGATGATGATGATGATGATGATGATGATGATGATGATGATGATGATGATGATGATGATGATGATGATGATGATGATGATGATGATGATGATGATGATGATGATGATGATGATGATGATGATGATGATGATGATGATGATGATGATGATGATGATGATGATGATGATGATGATGATGATGATGATGATGATGATGATGATGATGATGATGATGATGATGATGATGATGATGATGATGATGATGATGATGATGATGATGATGATGATGATGATGATGATGATGATGATGATGATGATGATGATGATGATGATGATGATGATGATGATGATGATGATGATGATGATGATGATGATGATGATGATGATGATGATGATGATGATGATGATGATGATGATGATGATGATGATGATGATGATGATGATGATGATGATGATGATGATGATGATGATGATGATGATGATGATGATGATGATGATGATGATGATGATGATGATGATGATGATGATGATGATGATGATGATGATGATGATGATGATGATGATGATGATGATGATGATGATGATGATGATGATGATGATGATGATGATGATGATGATGATGATGATGATGATGATGATGATGATGATGATGATGATGATGATGATGATGATGATGATGATGATGATGATGATGATGATGATGATGATGATGATGATGATGATGATGATGATGATGATGATGATGATGATGATGATGATGATGATGATGATGATGATGATGATGATGATGATGATGATGATGATGATGATGATGATGATGATGATGATGATGATGATGATGATGATGATGATGATGATGATGATGATGATGATGATGATGATGATGATGATGATGATGATGATGATGATGATGATGATGATGATGATGATGATGATGATGATGATGATGATGATGATGATGATGATGATGATGATGATGATGATGATGATGATGATGATGATGATGATGATGATGATGATGATGATGATGATGATGATGATGATGATGATGATGATGATGATGATGATGATGATGATGATGATGATGATGATGATGATGATGATGATGATGATGATGATGATGATGATGATGATGATGATGATGATGATGATGATGATGATGATGATGATGATGATGATGATGATGATGATGATGATGATGATGATGATGATGATGATGATGATGATGATGATGATGATGATGATGATGATGATGATGATGATGATGATGATGATGATGATGATGATGATGATGATGATGATGATGATGATGATGATGATGATGATGATGATGATGATGATGATGATGATGATGATGATGATGATGATGATGATGATGATGATGATGATGATGATGATGATGATGATGATGATGATGATGATGATGATGATGATGATGATGATGATGATGATGATGATGATGATGATGATGATGATGATGATGATGATGATGATGATGATGATGATGATGATGATGATGATGATGATGATGATGATGATGATGATGATGATGATGATGATGATGATGATGATGATGATGATGATGATGATGATGATGATGATGATGATGATGATGATGATGATGATGATGATGATGATGATGATGATGATGATGATGATGATGATGATGATGATGATGATGATGATGATGATGATGATGATGATGATGATGATGATGATGATGATGATGATGATGATGATGATGATGATGATGATGATGATGATGATGATGATGATGATGATGATGATGATGATGATGATGATGATGATGATGATGATGATGATGATGATGATGATGATGATGATGATGATGATGATGATGATGATGATGATGATGATGATGATGATGATGATGATGATGATGATGATGATGATGATGATGATGATGATGATGATGATGATGATGATGATGATGATGATGATGATGATGATGATGATGATGATGATGATGATGATGATGATGATGATGATGATGATGATGATGATGATGATGATGATGATGATGATGATGATGATGATGATGATGATGATGATGATGATGATGATGATGATGATGATGATGATGATGATGATGATGATGATGATGATGATGATGATGATGATGATGATGATGATGATGATGATGATGATGATGATGATGATGATGATGATGATGATGATGATGATGATGATGATGATGACTAAGCTGCCAGCTGAAGTGGTGGTGCTCTAAATTTGGAGCACACTTTTTTTTATAATCTACACGCGCTCAAGGGATTATGAATACCCTTTAAATGTTTCAACACAGCGCGGGCGTGAGGGTGAGGTTACGGAAGAGAAAGAATGATAGGAAAGATGTTTGGCGCTATATTCGGAGAATTTTGTCTCAGATTTTATCTCCATGGATGGCGGCTGAACTAATGCGGAGAAATTTCCGTAGCTTATTTATCAATTCGCATTATTTTTTAAAATTATTTTTGTCATATTTTATCGGTATACTAGCTTTACTCAATCACATGTTGTTAGATCTATGCCTAAACAGCATGTAATGAGTAATCCAGCAACTCATTGTATGACATTTATTTTTAGAAATGGTGTTTAATGGAAAAATACCAAGACATAAACTACGGCAGGGATCGAACCTGTGACCATGAGGTTAACAGGCGAACACAACTATCGCGCCATGGCACCCCCATTCTCACCACTTGATTCTCTTCCTTCTTTTGTTAAATACATCGTAAGAATTTGCGGCTATTGTTACATCTGCTGATGTTGGTACATCGGCTGATGTTTTCGTTGTTACTGCTGTTGTTTGTGCTACAGCTGTATTTGAAACTGGAGCATCATTCGATGTCCCGGCAACTGCCGCTGTTGCTTTTTTCATGTTTCTTACTGGGACACCTTTCGATGCCCCCATGCTAAGACTCCTCCTTATTTTTGTTTTCCCAATCTATAAAATTTTCCAATTCACGATTGTGAAAAAAAGCTTGAAGTATGTCCGGATGGGAGTGGGTAAAATCGCATCGTCACCTCCACGCGGTGCCTGCTGGATAGCCGAAAGGTGAACTAATGACGAGCGTTGGATCCATCGGATCCATAGGTTGTAGATACCTGAGTTCTCTTCTCAGAAACTAGTAGCAGCAGAAAAGATGCGCGCTGAAGGTCCAACCACCGAAACGATCTACACGTCATGCAAAGGCCTCACAAGCCGGTCTTGAAAGGGAAACGAAATTGTGCTGAAAAACTCAAATTATGCCTCAGATGACCAAACAAATAATGTTGACGACCTCCCATGCAAACGAAAAACGGACAATGATTTACGGATTTGTACATGGAATGTGCGAACGCTAAGCAGGCCACGCAAAGCCGAACAGTTAGCCGAGACCCTCGCCAGTTTCCAAGCTGATATTACAGCCCTCCAGGAGAATCGATAGGATGGACCGGCCTGTGAATTACAGAAGACTGTAATTTCTATTATGGAAAATGCCACCTCGATGGGAGATCGCGCTTCTTTGGGTGCGGATTCGCTATCACAGGAAGACTAAGGCAAAACGACTTGAGCTCTCACGAATCGGAAAACACAGCCTGTAGGACACTACCTCCGATAACGGACTCAGGCTCATTGATTTTGCAGCGGGAAAAAACACGGTGCTGAGCACACACGATTCCCACGCCCCCGACATCTACAACGGCACATGGCGATCCCCAAACGGTCGAACCTGCAATCGACCATGTTGCGATTGATGGAAGATACTCCTCTAGCATTATGAATGTCCGTACGTTCCGGGGAGCAAATATCGACCCGGACTAGTACCTAGTCGGTGCAAAACTTTGAGTACGGATCTCCATGGAAGTTCTTAAGCGAATACCGACTACGTCGAGGAAATTCAAAGTTGGACGACTTCAATCGGAAGAGAAAGTCGCTGCCTATGCCGACCGCGTATTCTTTGAGCTTGCGAGAAATCCTTCGACTGATGATATGAACCCGATAGACCAATGGCGGCTATGTACTGGGCTTCTCACAGCTTCCCTCCAGAAACCCCTGGTTCCACTCCGAATGTGCTCAGGCAAACAAAGCTAAAACGGAGGCGTACAAGTCGTGGCCCCAGAGAGATACAAGAGCATCCAGAAATCTCTATGTTGAGCGAAGGAGAAATAAGAAACATACTCCGGAAGAAGAAAAAAGAACACCAGCAACGCGAAGTCGAGGAGATGCAGAGATGTTATTGCAGAAAAGAGGTGCGAAGCTTCTACAGATGATTGAAAAAGTCTACATCAGGTTTCACAAGCCGCCCTGGGCCCTGCAAAGATCAGGATGGAAACACCATAGTGGAAACACAGGCGATGTTAGTCATCTGGAGAGACTACTTTAACCAGTTGTTAAATGGCGATGACAGCCAAGATCCCGCCCAAGATCAATTTGTACCAGTTAATCTAGATGACAACTATTAGCTACATCCACCCGACCAAAATGAAATCAAAGTAGATATCACCAGACTAAAGATGAACAAAGCAGCTGAATGCGATGGTCTGCAAGCGGAGCTTTTTAAAGAAGGTAAGGATGACTTGGTCAGGAGCATACACCAACTCATCTGTAAAACATGGTCGGAGGAAAGTATGCATGATGAGTGGAATCTCAGTACCATCTGCCCGATCCACAAAAAAGGAGACCGAATAGTTGCGCCAACTAAAGAGGCATAAGTCTTATAAACATCGCTTATAAGATCCTATCTAGCGTTTTATGTGAACGTCTCAAGCCTTTTTGCTGATGATCTAATAGGTCCTTACCAATGCGGCTTCAGACCTGGAAAATTTACAACCGACCAAAAATTCACATTACGCCAGATCCTGGAGAAAACTCAAGAATATAATATCGATACCCACCACCTGTTCGTCGATTTTAAAGCAGCCTACAACAGTGTCAATAGAGTTGAACTGTATTGTGCCATCTTCAACTTTGAAGTCCCTACTAAACTGGTACGCCTTATCAGGATGACGTTGGAAAATGCTCGTTGTTCCGTCAAAGTTGGTAGGGCCTCTACTGAATCCTTCGAAATCACCAGAAGCCTAAGACAAGGTGACGCACTCTTATGCAGCTGTTTTAACATTGTGCTTAAAAATGGCATACGAAACACCCATGCCCGCACATCGGTCACTATCTTCAATAAATCGAGACAATTACTTGGGTTTACAGACGACATTGACGTGATAGGAAGAACAAAGCGAGCAGTGACCGGTGCCTTCACTACTATGGAGTCAGCAGCAAGCATAATGGGACTGAAGATAAATGAGGACCAGACGAAGTGTATGCTTTCATCAACTAAAGTCCAATCCCAACACCGACTTGGTCAGAACGTGACCATTGATAGGCATAACTTCGAGGTAGTCAGTGAATTTATCTACCTGTGCACTGCTGTAAACACAGGCAACAACATCAGCGCAGAAATCAAACGCAGGCTAACTCTGACTAATCGCTGTTTCTTTGGGCTGAGTAAGCAATTGAGGAATAAATCCCTATCGAGAAGAACCAAGATGACACTGTATAGAACACTTATCATTCCGGTCCTGCTATATTGTGCAGAAGCATGGACCCTCTCCCAAGCTGATGAAAAGTCACTTGGGGTCTTCGAGAGAAAAGTTCTGCGTACGATCTATGGTCCTGTCTGCGTAAATCAAGAGAACAACATATGGCGAAGAAGATACAACGACGAACTACACGAACTGTACAGCGACATAAGCCTAGCCAGAAAAATTCGAATTCAACGACTTAGGCGTTGTAGAGCGGATGGACATCAACGCTCCAGCTCGTAAAGTCTTCAACGCCAAACCAGAGGGAGCCAGAAGCCAAGGTAGACCTCATCTTCGAAGGAGCGACCAGGCAGAGGGAGACCTCCGACAACTTGAAGTGCAAAATTGGAGACGGCAGGCTAGAGCTCCAGCCGGCTGGAGGGGCATAGTAAACAAGGCCCAGGAGCACCGCGCTCTAGTAGCGCCATCATAAGATAAGATAAGATGTCCGGCTGGGACTTGAACTGGCGCCCATCTGCACTGCGGTCCGCCAGTACCACTACCGCGCTACCGCACTAACTAAATTTTACTTGACTAAACTGAAACTTGGTCACACACCGTTTTAAGTTGAAATTACTGGTAAAGCCGATAAAACGTCTATACACTTCCACAGTTTAAGATCGACTGACAGAAATAAGACTACCCGTTCCGGCAGTGCACTTATATCGCACGGAACGTAGGAAGCGATCAATTGGGTGTTTTTTTTGTAAAACACGTGTTCGTAAGACTACAATAAAATTCCATATTCTGTGCAGTGCGCTTATATCGCACGGAACTTCGAATTCGAATTGTAATCTTATACGACACACACATGTCAACATACATGTAAACATTCGAATTATTATACCATTTTTCGTTGATGCAACACTGATCGGAGATAGGTAAACAGTTGTTCATACTCACATGCTCTTGCTTGATTTATCTGACCATCGGTTTTTTCATGGCTGCTGCCATTCATGAAATCATTTCATATTTTGTTTTCTTCCCCTATTTCTAGAAAAAAAAAATTGTTGGATACAGAAATAAAACGAAAAATAATATGAATGACTATATGTATGTTCATACATATCTTTATATATAAAAAAATGTTGTCGAAAACGTATGATGCTAATGATCTCAGTTGGCATTCGACCATTTTCAATATACTTTTTGTGATGAAAGATATGGTCGAGAAGAAGGTTTAAAGCTATGTGCTATATGCTTATGTGTATTGTTTTTCGATTTATGGCTTTTTTGGGAGCTACTAAAATTTAAAAATGCTTACTAAAATTGTTAAATCTCATGAACTCATACACATAAACATAAACAATAAATATAAACATAAACAAATATATATATAAAAATGTTCTCAAAAACGTATAATTCCTGATTTCGCTTTTGTTAGTTCAGCCGGTGTATTTATTTGACATAAACTACTTTGCGTTTGTTGAATACACATCGTTTGACCGCTGAGTGAAATTTCGTTTTTGTGTTGCGTAAAAAATTAAAACGATTTCTAAATAATACGTTTTGAATACAATTATATGGTACGTCCACGTAGTAATATGGGCCGATCAACTCGGAAAGTTGCAGAGAAGCCAGAGCTACTCAAACAGATCATGCAAGAGCTGATGTTAATGCAATAAATCGAATCTCCCGGTGGGACATGCAAGCCATTCGTCATTTAATTGATTCTAGCAAAAATTCGGTCAAGATCTGAAATTTAGTTGCATGTTTCATCTTATAGCATCTATGGGATTGCTGCCACACTGTTTGAAGGCGTTCAAACCACACCGCTTTGGAGCTTGCGATGAATTTTCTCACGGTTGACAAGCCAATAACGTGCACAATGACCAAGAATTCGGCGACAGCGAAATTGATGCGAGAATGCAAAATCATAATTGGGGATGAATGCACGATGGCGCGTAAATGAGCTTTAGAGGAAGTTGACCGAACAATGAAGGACTTACGAGGTGGTTCGAAATGATTTGGCGGGAATATGATTTTGCACACTAGAGATTTTCGTCGAAAGCTTTCCGTCGTCCGGAAATCTACTGCTGCCAATGAATTTAGTGCATGCTTGAAATCGCCGTCTTTGTGCCGGCATTTCAAGAGTTGAAATTGACCACAAATATGAGAGTCGGATTGCAGTGGTGCTAAGCAATGGCCAAATTTCTCTTGATGTCTCGACTGAATTGATATCATTCCCGACAATTTTTTGCGATTTAACAACGTCCAAGGAGAAACTCATCACCAGAGTAAAGTGTTAACCGGCATTGTAAAAAATGATCAAAATCTCAATTGGATTTGTGAACGGGCAACACTTGCGCCGGAAAACAAATTAAAAAACATTGTTTATCATATCATTATCTACTGATTTTTATTCCATTCAAATAAATAGAAATGTTTGCTACAAAACAATATAACAAGGTTTTTTAAAATACCTAACATCTAAGTGTTTTTATAATTACATGCCTATATCTTTCTTCTCTTAGAAGATTGTGCACGTGCATTATCTTCCTTTATGACTCGTTATCTTTCACATTTGTGTCGGTTTCAAAAGTAAGTCTTGGGTTACTGATTCATCCCACTATGTATTTGTTTGTACATAGCTGGATTCAGGCAATCGTCTAACGGCCTGGGTAAAAGCATTATTCCCATTTCTTAACATGTTTTTTATTTGATTTAGCTTACTTTCAAAGGGATAAGCAGTGAAAATTGATAGAATTCTCAAATCTCTGACGTCAACTACAACATGTGAAAGGTTATAAACGTTACTTGTAATATGATCTTCGCCATCAATAAAATAAAGAAATAAAAATGTTTGCTACAAAACAATATATCAAGGTTTTCCAAAATACCTAACATATAAGTGTGTCGAAGATAAAAGGCACAGAAAGTCAAACTGACAAGTACAAATCTTTTTACTACTATCATATTTATGTTGTGCTCTTCTAACTCATATCTCTTAATCATTTTCCTTGTTACATTCATTTTATGTATACAATTTTTCTACTCATTATGTTTAAGAAGTCTGATCTGGAATTTTAACACGAACGCATCGGCGATTAAAGAAAAATATATGAAAATACCTAAAAAAAATCTGTGTCGTCTTTCTTTTTTTTTAATAAACTAACTAAGTTTACGAATACAAAACATTTTTGGTGAATCCTGTGAGGAAAATTCAACAGTGGTTGAATAAAAAACAACGAAACTTTCGAAGTTCTACCTATATATCAAAATAAAAAAGCAATCGAATGATGTGTAGGCGAACGGTTGCGCTCATACGGTTCATATGTACATATATACATAAACAGGCAACAAATACAGTGATCAATCCCCCTGAAGAATTAAATAACGGAGAACGATAGAAGTTTTTTTTCCATCAATCATACGAGAACAAGAAGTACATAAGGAAAACGGTTGTTTTTAAGAACTCTCATAGAGGCGGGACAATAGTTGTTTCTTTTTTAGTTAGTTTTTTATTTTTGGCTTCTCGGCTTCAATTTTCGAGCTGGCGTAAAGTTTAAATTTGACTAAATATAAACTTAGATAATTTGAAGAGACTATGGCTGAATTAAATCTACGGATGAGTGCTGTGACGGCTATTTCGAAGTTGGCGATACAATTGAAGGATGGACAATTGACTGAGCTAGACCTATCTTTGAAACGTGCCATTTTGGACAATTTAGAAGGCCATTTCACACGGTTTATGGATGCACACTTTATTTTGGTCGGTGGTGCGCAGGATGGCGAGATGGATGCAAATACAACTTTGTTCGAAGATGTTGAGGAAAAATACACAGAGGGGAAGGCCATGCTTGCGGGTGGCTATGCAGGAGCAGCAGGCATCGGATGTAAGTATGCGGTGACCAGCTCACGGTCATCAAAGCGATTTGAACGACTTACGTCTCGAGAAAATTGTTATTCCGGAATTTCATGGAGAATTCAACAAATGGATTGCATTCCGTGATATGTATGATGCAATGGTGCCTTCCAAAGAGCATATTTCAACAGCTGCCAAATACACCAGGCTTATGAGAGCACTGAAAGGCTCAGCTGCTCAGGTAGTAGCTGGCTTTCTACCAACCGATGAGAATTAAGAATCAGCATGGCAGACATTAAAAGCGAGATACGACAACGACCGTCTCATTCTGTCGGCTCATTTAAATATTTTCCTTAATATGGATTCTATTGATTAGGAGACTAATACAGGCTTGCGTCGAGTAGTCGACATTACCAATGAAACTACACGCTCATTAGCGGCAATGAAACGACCAGTTGAAACGTGGGACGACATCCTTGTCCACATTTTGGTGTCAAAACTCCCAACGACCACTATCATACATTGGGAAATGCAGTTGAAAGGAACAGGGCTCCCAAAATTGGCAGAATTACTAGCATTCATCGAGGGTAGAGCACGAGGTCTTGACCACATGGGAGGTGCGATGGCAGAAAGAATGAATAATGCGGGCTACAATAAACGATATACATCTAATCCAAAGGCACACACGAGTACGAATGCAGGCACAACTCAGAGGCTGACACGATCCAACTTGCCGACAGCAGATCGTGGTCACTGTTATTACTGCAATGGTGACCACTACATTGGACTGTCCAGCTCTAGAATCATTAACCCCATCGGAGAGATTCGGTAAGATAAACGATTCTAATTTATGCTATAGTTGGCTGACTCCCGGTCACGCAACACGAGCTTGCTTATCAAAACGTAGATGTGGACAATTACAAGGGATGCACCACACAATTTTATGTCGCACGAATACGACATCATCTACTACGACAACGGCTGCTTCGGTGGCACCAACACAACCACAGGCTTCAGCATGACTCAATAAGGCCCTAGCTGTGACATCATTCGTATACAATGGTCACACTACGTTGTTGGCAACCGCCACTACAATTTTACTCGATAGCCAAGGCAATCCTATTACGACACGTGCGCTATGCGATACAGGCTCGCAAATCACTTTTATTACAGAACGAAGTATGCAGCAGTTGCGAATCAAAAGGCAGACATTTGACATATTCATCGCTGGTGCAGGTGATCTAGAAGGGCCAACAATACGAGGTGTAGCAAAATTCCAGCTACGATCTCGATATGAAGCAGATTTTTCGATTCAGGTAAATGCTTTCGTCCTGACTAAAATTACAGCAGATTTGACTGCTTATCGTATATGCATGGATCAATGGTATCATTTACAAGGCTTACCTCTGGCAGACCCAAATTTCGGTAATCCAGGCGAAATAGATCTATTGATTGGGTGCGATGTTTGATTGTTAAAGACGGACTCATCAATGGTGAAGCAGGCCAACGGCATGCGCAGAATACACATCTGGGTTGGGTAGTATCAGGCCAAGTCTATTTGATACATTGTAATTTGGCACAAAGTATGCACACACGAGGCAACGAAAATTTAGAGGAGGCTCTTATACGATTCTTGCAATTAGAAAAACCAACCTTTTCAGGAGTCAAGGGCCAGGCGATTGACGAATGTGAACAGCGATATAAGGAAACAGTGCAGCGGCAAGAAAATGGCCGGTATGTGGTTAGCATACCCTTTTTAACAGACGAACCGAAGCTTGGTGACTCACGTCGAATTGCAACGCAGCAGTTTTACAGAAACGAGAAGCGACTGCATTCTGATCCCGATCTATTGGCAAAATACGTCGCATTTATGAAAGAGTACGAGGCATTAGTTCACACGATGTTATACGAAGAGGTGAGTAATGATGCCCAGGCCTACTACATTCCTCACCACGCAGTCACAACTAAATATCGTGTTTTGTTCAACGCGTCAGCGAAGTCAGACAACGGTGTGTCACTCAACGACATACAACATATTGGTCCAGTAATACAGGATAAATTGGCGAACATTATTCTACGATTCAGGCTTTATCGTGTGGCAATTGTGGCGGACATTGAGAAAATGTTTCGCCAGGTACTGGTGAATCCAAATCATCAAAAGTGGCAGCTAATATTATGGCGAGAGAATCCTACCGATCAACTAAAACTTATCGGCTAACAACGGTGCCTTATGGCACACGTTCTGGGCCATACTTGGCAGTGCGCACACTTCATCAATGTGCTCGAGATAATTAAGCTATTATCAAACCTGAAATGGAGGTAATTGCGGCGATGCGCAGTATCGATAAAGATTTTTACGTCGATGGGTACCTTTCCAGCGCTCCCAGTCCAGCGATCGCCATCCGTCGATCGAAGAGTGTTGATTGGCAATCTAACATCAAGGCAGTTATACAAGCAATAAATGGCGAAAGCAATTCAGGTAAGCCCCCATTGCTAATAAACCCAAAAGAAACGTCTATTTTAGGCTTACAATGGAATAATGAGTTTGACATGCTGTCATTCGAAATCATCTTGGAGAGGCAATAACACGCACTAAACGTAAGTGTCACAGCGACATTGCGAAACTTTACGATCCGACGGGACTGTTAGCACCAGTCGTCATCAAAGCAAAAATATTTATGCAGAGGCTGTGCTTGGCAGGCATTGGTTGGGATGAAGGAATGCCAGATGATCTACTCAGCGAGTGGTTCACTTTTCGTCAAGGCTTGTTCCAACTATCAAACCTGGCGACATATTGGAATTCATCCAGGCCAGAAAACAACCCTACATTGTTTCTGCGATGCATCACTACACGCATATGCGGCCATGATTTATGTTCGGACCATAGACGAGACAGGAATGTCAGCCGTTCATTTGCTCACATCTAAGACAAGAGTAGCACCGGTGAAGACGGTCTCATTTCCAAGGCTCGAGCTTTGCGGAGCACAATTATTAGTGACTACAATGAACACGGTACGAGAGGCAATGGAAATGTTGAATCTGGAATATTTTCTGTGGTCCGACTCAACAATAGTGCTAGCATGGCTACGGCAACTTCCTGTCAGATTTAAGCCATACGTAGCGAACAGGGTGAGTTACGTTCAACAGCATAGTGAACCCTCAACATGGCATCATATTCCCACGAAACATAATCCAGCGGATTGCGATAGTAGAGGACTATCGCCTTCTCAGCTACAGGCTCATACACTCTGGTGGACGGGCCCTGACTTTTTCCAACAAGGCGATCTATACAGTTCGTTAGGCGAACCAATATGCTCACCAGATGATCTGCAATAATTACGAAAAGAAAAAAGGATACCGGTTGTGACACATACACGCATAGAACGCACAGGCTTGCTCTTGACGAGACGACCAGCTGGCCAGACGATTAATTTCCTGGATCGAACGAATTCCCTCACGAAAATAAAATGGATGATGAATTATATTCTTTACGCTCTTTATGCTGGCAGTAAGAAGCGTATTCCATATGGCTCCGACATATGCAGCGTGGAAAGATTACATCATTCAATGCAAGTATTGACACGTTTAGATCAAAGGCAATGGTACAAACGTGAAATCGAATTATGCAATCAGGCGAAGAACTTATCAGGCTCCAGCACACTCAGTTCATTGAATCTATTTCTCGATGAAAATAACATTTTGCGAGTTGGTGACCGCATCAAACGGGCAACATTGGACGCGAATCACAAGTTTTCAATCATCTTATCGAAAGAAGGCAGACTAGCATCTATGATTGTTGCTGAAGTACACCGTGAAACTTTACATGATGGTGTTCAATTGATGCTGCATATCATTCGACAAACGCATTGGATAATAGGAGGTCGGGCACTTGTAAAATCATGCATACACAAATGTGTACCATGTCGCTTACCACTCAGCACGGTAGCGAAGCAGCGAATGGGTGACTAACCAAAGCATCGTGTTACTCGACATCGTCCATTTCTCATAACAGGCGTAGATTATTCCGGTCCATTCCTGTTACGATTATAGCAAAATGATCGAAAACAACAACCAAGAACTACGCGGCCATTTTTGTATGCTTGGCGACAAAAGCGGTTCAATTTGAACTGGCGACGGATTTATCAACGGAAGCATTCCTAAACGCATTTGCACGATTCACCAGTAGAAGAGGACCGTGCCAGCAACTTCATTCAGATAAAGGCACGAATTTCCAGGGTGCAAATCGTCGACTCCAAGAGGACCTAGAAGCATGGCAGAACGAGCACGTAAAGCAACAATTGGCGCATCGTGGAACAACATGGTATTTTATACCGCCAGCAGCACCACATCAAGGTGGGATTTGGGGGGCTGCTGTCAAGTCAGTGAAGAGGCACATCCTACGAGGGGTTGAAAATCAAACTATACACCTTGCTAATACGTATCGAGGCTTGCTTAAACTCCAGACTATTGATGGCTTTATATGACGATCCAGACGAAAAACTAGCATTGTCCCCAGCCGATTTTCTTACGGGTGGTCCCATCATTGAGCTACCTGAACCCACATACATGAATTTACCATTGAATCGCATCAAGGAGTGGAATTTAGTGCGGCGGTGGACTGAAGAAATATGGCAACTTTGGCACCAGGAATACCTAACAACACTACAGCAAAGAAGTAAGTGGCGCAAGGCAGGAGCAAAGGTCAAAGTTGGTGATATTGTGCAATTAAACACGAAAATATGCAACCGACACAGTGGTGTATTGGCCGGATAACTGCTGTCCATCCAGGCGAAGATGAACTGGTTCGAGTTGTTACAACGAAACACTATGATAATGTGACAGGTCGAACATTTTCTCGACAGCGACCAATTCAGAAGCTCTGCATCCAGCTCGCAGAAGATAATTCAGAAACGGGTGTTTCAGAGAAGGCCGGTATGTCGAAGATAAAAGACACAGAGAGTCAAACTGACAAGTAAAACTCTTTTTACTACTATCATATTTATGTTGTACTCTTCTAACTCATATCTTTTAATCATTTTCCTTGTTACATTCATTTTATGTATACAATTTTTTTACTCATTATGTTTAAGTAGTCTGATCTGGAATTTTAACACGAACGCATCCGCGATGAAAGAAAAATAAATGAAAATACCTAAAAAAAGCTGTGTCGTCTTTCTTTTTACTTAATAAACTGACTAAGTTTACGAATACAAAACAAAGTGTTTTTATAATTACGTGCCTATATTTTTCTTCTCTTAGAAGATTGTACATGTGTATTATCATCCTTTATGGCTCATTACCTTTCACATTTGTGTCGGTTTCAACAGTTAGTCTTGAGTAACTGATTCATCATACTATGTATTTGTTTGTACATAGCTGGACTCAGTCAATCGTCAAGCGACTTGGGTCAAAGCATTATTCCCATTTCTTAACATGTTTTTTATTTGACATAGCTTACTTTCAAAGGGATAAGCAGTGAAAGTTTATGGAATTCTCAAATCTTTGACGTCATCTACAACATGTGAAAGGTTATGAACGTTACTTGTAATATGATCTTCGCCATTAATATCTCTGTAGACTTCAAATAAATGCAGAAACAATTCTTCGGCCAAATTAATGTGCATATTTTATGCCGTTGAAGAACATATTGTGACAGCACAAAACAAAATACAAAAAAGTGCTGGTACATTTTTTGTGTCAAATGGTCATTCAAAATTACAATGCCAATATAATATAAAAATATTCGATATTCCAAAGCTTTCCAATTGGCAAGACAATCTAATCCTCTTACAGCTCTGTGGAGTTCTGATAGAATTTTTAAGTTTACTGGACGTTGTAATAGACATTCATAATTTTAGTTTTATTCATTACATTACATTGTCACTGTAAAACCTATGACCATCGGTCGCAAATAAGGTTTTTCGAAAATTTTGATTAAAATGGACCAAAATTCTTGTTTTGCGCTATTGAATATTGGCAAACCATCAATGTTTATATTGATTGAAATGCATATTGCTTCATTTAAATCGCTAGAGCATTGTTTTAAGGAAAATCCAGGACCTTGGTACCAATACTGCCTTTTACTACCTACTGGTTGAATGGTTGAAGTAAAGTTCTTGGGTCTTTTGGCAATGAATTGGGAATCCTTTTATTGCATAATAGTAACAAAGTTTTCATTGCTAAATAGCTTATATTAAACTGTATTGACCAGTTAAGTTCTTTCTATAAATATCATTTGTTATATAAATTCATCCATTAAGATATTATTCCTTTCATCATTTTCACTGCATGAGGAATCGTAATCATGAGGCTAATCATTTATTCACGTAAATTTTAACATTTAGCTTATTCTTAGAAAAATATTTGTCCGAATACTTTTTTGCATTTATAAAAGGAAAAATAATCTACTGAATTCTCCTTATTTCATTTTAAATTGAAATTTTAGACAATATGTGAGAAACTTGAACTGGAGAATTAAATCCAAACACACTTCAATCCATCTTTATACTTCTACGGGATATATGAAACAACCATTCAAATCCAAAGGAGTAGATATTTTGGGCTGTAGAATATAATGCAACTCCGTGCAGGTTTTGTATTTCTCTTTCGCCTTTTTTCACATTTAATATTTTTATTTACACTTTTAAACGATGTTAAGCTCTTCAGTTTTTTTCAGTTTAAATTTTCCATTTTGATTCTGAATATAGGAATAGGATACAAAAGTGAAAGAAATAAGTATATCTATTTGAACTTTGAATGTAATACTCAAAAAATATTGAGTTGGTACTGAAGAATTTGAATTTCAAGCATGTTTTTCTTCCTTTCTTTCCATCTCTCGTTTTAACAATTTGATCCATTAATTTCCTACGTTTTATTATTGACGGATCTGGGTATGGGTTATTTTTTAACACGTATTACAAAAACAACACGATATATCAGGAGATCTAATAATAAAAGCCAATTATTACTTAGTTTCGATCTTAAATCTATATTTTTTGAATTTGAAGTAATTTTTTTAGAAAACTGCCCCTCCCGCCTAAAAGAAGGGAGGGGCAGGTAGGTTAATTTCGATGGATTAAGTCCCTCTACAAAAATCCGTTATTATGTTGCGGTACCGTAGTTATGGTACTCCCCCCTCAAAGTGAGATCACCGTAAATACAAAAAACAAATCTCATGAAAAAAGTAGTTTTAGTAATTTTCAATTTTCTCAAAACTAGAACACATAGATGATATGGTTTTCAGTTTTTGATTAGGAATTAATCAGAGCAACGAGCTTGTGAAAAAAAAAATTATATAATTTTACAGTTTTGAAATTACACTTTAAACATTTTTTTTATCTTTTTCTTCCCAAAATTTGAGATTATAACCCATTGTTTCTAAAACTATGCATAGATTCCGCTTGATTTAAAAATAAGCTAATAGATTAAGGTATTGGCCTTAAAAAAAGTTATAACACTTAACTGTAAGTATTACCGTTATTTTTAAATATTTTTTCCATTTTTAGTACTCTCTTTTATGAATTTGCCCCTCCCGACCAAAATGGGCCCCCACCCCTATTAAAAAATACTTGTATTAAGATCCTCTAAAAAATCCATTTTGCGGCGCCTCAGTTATCGTACTCGTGCCAATTCGGCGAACAGAAGGTACATTTAAGTACATAACCCAGATGGTTTTATTTTCACGGTGTGTACCGTTTAGCGTTTGCACTCTGAAACTGGCCCTAAGGATCTTGTTAGCATCCTACTGGCAGACTTTTGTTAATTAAAATCCAGATAGTTTCTTGATAAAGAAGGCAGATCTTGTAAGTATAAAATTATTAAAACTCTTTAATATGTCTTGTTATGAGATAAGAAGGATTACAAAACCACATTTAGAGCAGCATTTTCACAAATGGATAAGTTTCTGTAATCCCATTTCAAGAAGACAAATTGGTTTGGCTATAAATTTTAAGTATATTAAAGCTACAAAAGTGTTGAACTCTTAAAATAAAAATGTTATGATACACATTTAAGTTTCATAAAAATTAATTCTTAAATATTGAAATGGGATATAACAGGGTCTTATGGGCAGTGTGGCCAATTTAGCATTTTTCTGCTAAATTCAGCAGGAAAAGTTGTCTTATAGCATTTATTTTTTTCAAATCCTGCCGGCATTTTTTTTATCAGGAAATCTATCAGGTTTTCATATTTCTCAAACCCAAAATAAAACTCAATCAAACATAAATGCGTATCACCCATTACAAAGCTCCAATCGTGAACTCCATACAATCTACGAATCTTGGAGCAAGTAAGCTTTTTTTCTGTTAAAAAAAAGTTTTGCGGATTTATAAGCAACCATTAAAAGATTTTCTTAAAGATAAAAACATTAATTCTGAACTTATTTCTAAAAATGAATCGCAATGGAACAGCATGAATCAACATAAATAAATGGCAGAATATTGAAATACTGTTGAATTTTGGTGCGAGGCAAATAGGTTCAACTATGCATCCATGAAAATCCTTACAAAGAGTTGTCAAAATTTGTCAATTCCTTTTTAGTTTTTCCTATCTCAAATGCTAAAGTTGAAATAGTGTTTAGTTTTTTGAATCTTGTAAGGGATCAACGAAGGAATCGAATGAAAATATGTTAATATGTATAATATTACACTTTTTATCCGAGATATTTTTTCTGAAAAAAGTTGTAATGTCGTCATAATTCCTCCTAATATAATCAAACAAGTTGCTTCATCAAAATATAATTTTACCGTAAAAGAAGAACACGAAACTTGTGATATTTTTGAAGAGGTTTGAAATGTAGCAGAAAACTAGTACAGTAAAAAAATTATATAAATAGCTTTTACTTAATTAGACTAACAAATTCTGATACCTGATTTTTTTGTTTCTTTTGTTGCGAAATGGATTATGGGAGTTTTTTAAATTTTAAAATATCGAGTGCTTAGCTCTGAAGAGTTTGTTAGTTGGGGTATAATGTAGTAAAAATACGTAAACTGCGATATAATTAGGTAGAAATAAATGGATTATACACGTAATAAAATCTTTTTAGATTGCTTTGGTATTAAAGTTTGAAAAAAAAATCAGAAATCGTTGGACCGGTTTTTTTAAATAGTTTTTTATTTCTTAAATTTTGGAAACATTTTAGAAAACAAAATTGAAACACCATTTTGAAATAATTAATAATTTTAAAAAATCGATTTCTCAAACAAAATTCATTTATTTTCTTTTATAGAAAAACTAATTTTTCGAAAATTTGAGTATGGAACAATTTTTTGAAAATTTGAGTATGCAACCCTCTTAGGGGGAATTTGCTTTAAAAAAAAATAATTGTATTCGGTTCATCCAATACTAAAAAAGTCGAAAATTTAGAAAGTGGTTCTACTGTAAGTAACGTTAATAAGTACGCAAATTAAAATATTTGTTTTACTTAAAAGTGGATTCGATTTATTATTTTATTTTATCAAAATTTTTGTAGCAGTTTTTGAGAAATACATTTTTTTAGGGCTTTCTTAACCAAGGCAAAAGTATAAGCACTCTGCCATTTAGGCGGCCCATTCTACGTTTATCGATCTTTGTGACGATCCTATGGATTAGAAGGGTTGGTAAAGCACTTGTGTTACTGAATGAAAAACATTTTGCGTTACGAAGTTTGCGTTTCTGTTTTCGCCTTCTGTAGCATCCAAATATTTTGATTCTATTACAGGCGATAGAATTTCACAAAAATTGCATACAAGTAGGCTTTTCTTAAAACCATGTTTTATTTTCTATTGTTTTTATTATGTAAAAATTGTATTCAAATGAGGGGAAATAATATTGGATTGGGTGTGTTGGATTAGAAGTGATTATCAAGCTCCAAATGAAAATATGGATGTTGTGTGCGTATTTATATATGTATGTACATATGCTCAATATAGTGGCTGATCGAATATTTTTCTTGAAATTATTTAAATATTCAAACACTATTTTTGTAGGTTAAACATTTCAAGCGTTTCGGAGTGTTCTGCTTCATGTGGAAAGCTTGGAAGAAGGCACAAGTCTTACAATTGCGTCCAAACATATATTGAGACAAACATTTCCCAAATAGTTGAGCTCTCTTTTTGTGAGCCAAGATATGAAATTATTTTATACGAAGATTGCCGAGAAGGATGCTGGGATTACTCTGACTGGTCACCGGTAAGATTTAAATATTATTATATTATAATACTTTCAACTAATAAAGACGTATGCTTATTATTCAAATTTAAAAGAATTAATATTTATGAAAAAAATTATGGTTTTTCAAAGGGTGCTGCTCAAACCGAGAGTAAGCGGGAATGAAATGCGACTATTGAATTTTGGGGCTTTGATGATCGCCGATCTTATAAAAAGCATTCATTAATTCATTTTATACTGCTACGGCAAAAGTGTGTTGATGCAAATAAAATCAAAATGCATTTATTTGAGGGTGGCCGTGGCCCAATAGTTGTGTGCTCGCCTATCAACCTCGTGGCTACAGGTCCTGCCGTTGTCTATGTTTTCTTATATTCCATTAAAAACCAATTCTAAAAAGTGTCATAAAATGAGTTGCTGGTTTACTCATAACATGCTGTTCAGACATAACACTATCAACATGCGATTGAGTATAAACTAGCATACCCATAAACATGACTAGGAAATGAATAAAAAATGCGTATTATAAGAGACATAAATAAATATGACTCGATAATTCTCTCCGCATTAATTCAGCCGCCATCCCTGGAGATAAATCTGAGACAACAACCAGCTCTAGTCTCAGAACATCGCGCCACACATCTTTCCTATCCGTCTTTCTCTTCTTTCACCGTATGCCAACGCTGTGTTAAAAACATATAAAGGGTATTCATAATCAATTGAGCGCGTGCAAAATTAAACAAAACAAAATGTATACAAAATCATAAAGAAAACAATTCCGAAGCTCGGAGAATGTTTTTTGTGCCAGTTTTGTACATAATATGAACTGAACAAATATTTACTCCAACAGTATGTTCAGATGAAGATTGATTTCTATTTCTCTTATAAATACATACAGTTGAAAAAACAATATGAGTAATAGTAATAAAATATCTACATATATAAGAACGAATGAGACATTCATGGCCTTTTCGATTGGCCGTCCAGAACTGTTCTGACCCCCACAAAATGACAGTAGTTACTCTGTACAGAACAGAAAACGATTCTGGATTTCATTTCAGAATCGAAAACAGAATCACTAATACACTTACACAATTAAAATGTCAAAATAATCGGCTTGATTTGTTGTGTAATTTCGTTGTGTTTATTGAATTTAAACTCATTTTCTGGTAAAATAAAATAAAAAGAAACAAGTTATAATTATTATTGATACAAGAAAATGTGTATCTAAATTGAAATCAAGTGTTTTGGAAATTCTTTTTAGCCGATGTGATTTTCTATTAATTTAATTTTCACAAATACAGTGATATATATAATTCAGAATCAGTCAAATTGCTTACGGCTGTTTTATTGGGGGAACCTGTTCCGGACGGTCAATCGAAAAGGCCATCAATAAAAATTGTCTTGAATGCCATTTCAGAATTAAAAAAAAAACAATACTTAATTATGTATAGGTGGGGTACCCAATGCCTTATATATTATGTTTATTATTATATACAATAATATGACATTTAATGTATTTAGAATAAGCATAATGCTACAATTAGATTTAAGAAATAGCAACAATAATACATACAAAATGAAGGACAGTAATTGTTCAAAAGTTGAATAATAGAGAATAAGCTAATAAAAATGATTTCAAACCAGAGTACCAGAAACAAATTATGCATAGTCTAATTCCAAAAGCCAGAGTTTTAGTCTTTTCATAAACAAAATAGGAGCAGTAATTGTTCTCAGGAAACGTGGAGGCTTGTTTTAAAAACGATACGTGGAGATCGAATAAAAATTACGAAAGGTCATTCTGCGGAATAATGGTACTGTGAAACGATTAGAAGAGTTTTCACGTAGATCATAACTTGATATACATCGAAAATTACGATTACCTGAACTCATAAAAAAGGACTTGAGTACTTTTAAACAATAAAACAATACAAATGACGTACAGGAAGACTTTTCAGATAACAAAACAGAGAGAAACTTGGATGTCTTCTAGGCTTACCACAAATCTTTTTTACAGCCTGTTCTTGCAGATTATTGTAGTTGGTAGCTTAGATAAATACCTAAGTTTTTGTTATCCGATGGAAATCTTCAAAAGACACTCGCTAAGAATCGGTACCGAGTAGTGTGGAACTCTTACCGCACTAAAACCACCGGTGAATCATGACCAATCTATGAAAGATCGACAAATGATTTTACTTTCTTAATTTCAAACGACGTAAATGAGGCATTCAATAGAAAATTTAAAAATGGCTTCAAATCAACGCCCATGCCATTCGGAACTACATCAGCAACTACTAAAATCACAATATATTTGTGGCCTATGGAGAAATGCACATTTGAAAAAGCCAAATTGTCTCCATCTGAGTATGGATGGTGTAAAATTGACGGTAGGTATGAATTGCGTTAGTTTGAAAGTGATCAGCTACCTCCTTTGGTTAATGACGATATAGTAAAACCAGAAAATTTGGACGAGAATATAAGTGTTACAGGTATGTATAAGTATGTGTATACAATATGAACTCATTTTTGAAAACAAATTTATTGAATCAATTTGGCAGATAATGAAGAGAATGATGATGCTGATGACGATGAAGGCATTCCTGATGTTCCAATTTTCAACTTTTGATGAGGACAGTCAAATGGCGCAAAACTATACTTAGCAGAATATGTGTAAAATTAAGAACATGATTTCTTTGAAAATTGTTTTTTTTTCACTAATTTAACAAAGATTGTATCTGCCGGAGTGTTCGGCTCAAAATATTTGTCTGCCATTTTATTTACAGGATTTATAATGAAATTATAAAAATTTTAGCCCTTCTTCCAACTTTAATGAAATGACGTAATTAACCACTTATTTTCTGGACCTTGGCCTTTTCTTCCACCATCTTCGTAACACCCAAAGTGTCTGCCTTTTCTATGTGTTACATAAAATATTATTTAGTGTCTTCAAACCAAATTTCAGCTTTAATGAAATCACGTTTTTGTTCTAATTTTTTTTTACCCTTTAGCCCCATACCGACGGCCTACCCACCAACGGATAAGTGGCAGACAATTCATTAAATGTTTTTTAGTATATATTCAATGTTTTAATAATAAAACAGTTCTTAATGAAATGACGTTACCATTTTTGTCGTTGGCTCTCCGTCTAAAAGTCATTCCAAGGTATTTGGCGGTATTGGAATAAGGTACTGCTGTACTGTTTATAATTATTGCAACATTGTTCATGTTTTTGTTTGTAAAGTTTATATGCATCGATTTTGTTTCGTTTAATTTGATACGCCATTTCTGCGTCCAATCACTAACTTTATCGACAGCATTTTTTTTGTGTAGCCTTCGTAACGGATTTATCTGGCACCAATATTGCGATATCGTCAGCAAAGGTGGCCAGGATAGAGTTGATGCCAACTGGAATATCCCTTCTATATAACAGATACAGGTTTGGTCCTAAGATACTTCCTTGTGGTGTGTGAGAATTTCTTTATTTCCGAAAGTGAGCGTAAATATAGGTACAGACATCTTTTCTGTCATTGGTACCCCAGTGGAATCTTTGATTATCTCATTTTTAATAAGACTATTGGTATCGATAGCTTGGAAGCCTTTTTGTATATGGTCTTCGGCAATTTCTTTGGCAACACATGAAGTCACTCTTCAGGCCTCTTGCTACTACTTTTATCGATCTTGTAGCTTTATTTTCGTACGAATGCCACTGAATTTGCTCTTTGTTCAATTCTTCAGTGACAGATATATACGCATCGGCGCGGCGTCTTCAACAATGACTTTCCAATTGTTTTTATTGTATGATGTATATTTAAATGCTTTATTCGTGCATTTTTCTACCATGCCAAACATTGCCAATCCAGAAATCTTGATTGGAGGTGGTACAGTTTGCCTTGTGCCTTTAACATAAGACTTCTTTGGGGATACATCTCCTGTTTCTTTATTGGATGTTTTCGATATTGCAGCAGTATCTGCTTTTGAATATGTCTGCTGACTTTTTTGAACAGTATCTGGGCTACCCTCTGCTTTTCGTTTCTTGGCCTTACGTTTATTTCGGTTTCCATCAGTTTCAAGGAGAAGCTCTTCCTCATCAGTATGAAACTCATTTGCAGTTTTTTGTGGGTTTTTCATTGCTGGTGACTTCGGACTTATTTTTTTGTCTTTCACGGACTTGTTGTCATGCAAGCTGACTATTTCTTCGAGTCTCTTAACTTGTTGCTGAAGACTTTCAACAAGTACTTCAGGTTGTTTTCTGGCCAACATTTCTATTTGCCATTTATCGAAATAATTTTCGGATACAACTTGGCGGATCTCGTAGTTTTTAGTGGAACACTGCCGTTCTCTGATTTCGATCTGTTCATAGGTTTTGGTTCCTTTTTCTTTAAAGACTTATATGTCATTTGATTTTTGGGTAAGGGGTTTCGATTGAGTAACCCTTGGAAATATTTTTGTTGCAGTCCTTAGTGTTTTTGAAATCCATCTTTTTCCCGTAAGCAATAATTGGTTCTCCCCAGAATCTGTAGGACTGATCTCCGAAGAGAGTGGATTTTGCAGTTTGTCTGCATTGTCACCTGTGGTAATATATCTATTCGTTTTACTTTTTGCCATATTTTTTGTTGTAACTTTTGTTTAGTTCCATAAATAGCTCAGTTACCTCTTCTATTTAGATTTTTAAATTCAGTCACCACTATGGTATCAGACGCTGACCAATAAGCCGAACATTATGCGTCAGACGCTCTTGGGTTTCGTGGAGACCTGGTTCTTCAGAGCGATAATTTATTTTTTGCTCCTAGTTCCTGGGAAGGTATCTAAGGCGTCTCAGCTCTTGGATTCAATAGATCCAACGCTCGTCGTTAGTCCACCTTTCGGCTATCCAGCGGGCACCACACCCCTAAGTTTATTGTAGTTGGTAGTTTACAATGAAAAACACCAAAGTAAATCGTTTTTAATACTCGTAGATCAGCTGATGCAATATTTTTTAGGTAATAATATTAATAATAATAATAGTATTAATAATAATAATAATAATAATAATAATAATAATAATAATAATAATAATAATAATAAAATAATAATAATAATGATAATAATAATAATAATAAAAATAATAATAATAATAATAATAATAATAATAATAATAATAATAATAATAATAATAATAATAATAAAAATAATAATAATAATAATAATAATAATAATAATAATAATAATAATCATAATAATAATAATAATAATAATCATAATAATAATAATAATAATAATAATAATATAATAATAATAATAATATAATAATAATAATAATAATAATAATAATAATAATAATGATAATAGTAATAATGATAATAATAATAATAATGATAATAATAATAATAATAATAATAATAATAATTTTTTTTTCCTTTAGGGTTTCAGAAGAAATGCTTTATGCACCATAAGGATGTCATCTTGGCGTTGACCCTAGACAATCCCCGTGTGCCGGACTCTGTATGGTTTCCCCATACTGGCTAAAACTCCTTATAACCCTTTCAGCTTCCCCCCCCCCCCCCCCCGGAACCGCTCTTTGCATTACTTCAGGGGGGTTGTTTATATAAACTTACGGGTTCAACTGTTTCCCGAGTGTTTTCCTCTTCTCTTTTTTTTCTTCTGAGAATACGTTCGATATACATGCAGATTTTGTGCCACGTCCGGTCGTTGGTCAACATCTTATCTACTATGTTATCTGGGCTGAGTGGTCCCATATCTCTTTCTATTTCTTCACGTTGGGCTTCCCATCTACTGCAAGCGAAGAAAGTGTGGTATGCATCGTCGGTTTCAGAGTCACCGTACTGGCAGGCTGGACTACTTGTTTTGCCGATCTTGTGAAGGAAGGCGTTGAAATATCCGTGTCCGGTGAGTAACTGGGTGACGTAATAGTTAACCTCACCGTGTTTCCGGTCATTCCATTTGCTCACTTCTCTGATCAGCCTCGCTGTACAGCGTCCTCTCGTTTCCGAGTTCCAGCGCTCTTGCCACTTTTGTTTCGTGCGCTCCTTTGCCTGTTCGGTTGCCAATTTGACGCCGAGTTCCGCTTTTTTGTCGTGCACGTACTTCCTTTGTGCCGTCAGGAGATCGATGGGTGTCACACCTGCGATAACAAGGATGGCTGGTTCCTACACAGTTCTGTACGAGCTTGCAACGGGTAGAGCCCCGCGGCTCTGCGCTGCTGCCATCTGCTTTCGATACTTTTCCTGCGGAAGTGCGTCTGCCCAGATCTCGCATCCATAGAGGAGAATGGCGTGCGTGGTCGACATCTTCGCTTACTGGCCGTAGGCCCACCAACGTTTGCCATCAGTCTACTCAGTGATGTGGCCACTTTCGCCGCTCGTTCCGCCGCATTCTTTACCTGGTGCCAGAAAGTGAGTTTTGTGTTAATAGTCACACCCAGACACTTCACTGCGTCTTTGCTTCTAATGAGGGCCGTCGTGGAAATCTATTATGGTAGGAATCCGTTTTTTTGTCAGATGAACTATCCGTTTTTTCGGTAGCAAGACAGAGGCCGTGTTCATCCATCCATGCGAAGAATGCCATCATACGAATGTTCCAGAGGTCGGGCCCCAAGATTGATCCTTGCGCTGCTCCGGACGTGATCTGCTTACATCATTGGCGTTCTGTTTTTTCATAGACTAGCTCGCGGTCCTTGAGATAATCTTTCATCATCCGAAGGAGATAGACTGGGATGTTGAAAGTGTTCTCGAGCTGAAAGTCACTCCATCTGGCTGAGTTAAATGCATTTTTGACGTCCAGAGTGGCTAGTAATACGATCCGCCGTGAGTAGTGGTTTCCCTGTTGGGCGATATGGGTAGCCTTCACTACTTTGTCAATCGCCCCGATCGTAGAGTGGCCTTTTCTAAAGACGTGCTGTCTTTCTGACAGATCTCCTGCTGTCGGTACTGCGACGGTGAGTCTCGGTCTCAGCATTTTCTCCAGAAGCTTTCCTGCAATGTTAAGCATACAGAGAGGTCTATACGCAGATGGGGAGTCCGGGTCTCCTTTTGCCTTGCTGATTAGTACTAAGCGTAGCGTCTTCCAGCTCCTAACAAAGACCCTTTCCTCCATGCAGCGGTTGTACATTTTCAGCAGGAGCTGGGGGTATGTGCGGGTAATTTTTATCGCTGCCACCGGTATTCCATCCAATCTAAACTCAACTCTTCTTCGCTGAATGATGGCATTTCCTTTCCTTGGTCCAATGTGGTGACAAGGGGCCTGACAGGATGAGTTGGGAAGAGTGTGTCGACTATGTCCTCCAATTTTCCTTCGCTTAAGATAGGGTTGGCCATCTGGGCTCCAAGTTTCCACAAGACAATCCTGTAGCCTTGTCCCCAGGGGTCGCTGTCTACGTCTTGCCGAAGATCCTCCTACTTTTGTTTTTTGCTCGAATTGATAGCCCTCTTGAGCTCGGATCTTTTTGTTCTGAAATCCGAGATCACCTTCTGTTGCATCAGCGTGTCTTCTTATTCCCCTGGTGACTTGGCGTCTAAGTTATAGGCATCTTTTTCGGAGCTCAGCTATCTCTTCGGTCTACCAATATACAGGATCTCTTTTTCTATTTGGGCCGGTCCTTCGAGGCATCGAAGCTTCACACGCGGGCCTTATGAACTGCATAGTGGCTCCAGCTTTTGTTTCCGCAGTTCCCCCTACTTCAAGAACAGCGGCTTTTCTATCTTCGATCACTGACGATAAGGTCTCTTCGTTGAGCCGTGTACCTTCCATCTCGGAGCTGAAGCTTGGCTCCGATTAGAAGCTCTTTGTCCGGGATGTTCCAGGTCAAATATGATGTACTGGGGGTCGCTGCCTGTGTAGTCCTGGATCACTCTCCAGTTTTTTATCTTTGCGGATGTAGATTCCGTTGCAAAAGTTACATCGGGAATAGTACATTCGCAGCCAGGTCTCCTGAAAGTAGGTTTGTTTCCTACATTTGCTACATTTAGTCCACGCCGCGCAGCCATCTCCAGTATTTGCCTTCTTCTTGAGTCTGTGGTTGGCATTCCCCACTCCTGGGAACTAGCATTAAAGTCTCCGGCAACCAGGATCTCTCATTCGCCGGAACTCATCAATCCTGTCGGATGGGCGAGATAAGAGCTTATTATTGCGATTTACTTACATTTTACCCACACAAAGCCTTTTTCTGCGCCTTGGCTTTTGACAGGGAAGTTTCTTGCATCCGGAATCCATATAGCAGTAGTTCCAAATGCGTCGCAATCCAGTTTGGTGCTCCTTGTTAATTTACTGCTCGGTTATGATGACGATATCTGCTTGTAGCTCGTTTCTAAGTTTTACCAGCACATTGTTGGCGCTTAGACTCCTGTAGATATTGGCTTGTAGTAGTCTGGTCATTGTGGAGCCTTTTGGGTGCTTGTTGGAAGACTTGGCACTTTCCT
This sequence comes from Philhelius pedissequus, assembly GCA_910595825.1. NCBI lineage: Eukaryota > Metazoa > Arthropoda > Insecta > Diptera > Syrphidae > Philhelius > Philhelius pedissequus. The sequence continues at coordinate 156,320,618 of OU343161.1, forward strand.
GAGCCCGCAGCGTGATCAAAAGCGTTCGGATGGGTTTTTAGACCCTCACTCAGACAGCACATTGGCGGATTTTGGCATTCTTTTTTCTTGTGGCCCTTTTCTCCGCAGTTGAAACACAGTCCTTGACCTTTTCTGCCTATGCCATAGCAGGTTGCATGTTGATGGCCGTACCCAAAGCACTTATAACATCTGTGGACTTCTAATATGCGTCTGATTCTGCATTGCACCCACCCAATATTTATTCGGGGGATCTTCAACATCTCACCAGCCGCTCTAGCATTTGTATGAACTATGGCCATTTTTTGTGATCTTTTCCTTCTTCTGACTATGACGTGAAGATCCAAGTTTGGATCAGATGTCATCTTCTTAACAGCTTCTTGAACTTCTTCAGCTGTGGTTAGCTCATCGAGATCCCTAAATCTCAAGACCAACTTTTGGTTCAAGGTTACGGACTGTTGCCCTTTCACCTAGTATGTCTCTGAGAGATTTCCCGAAGATTTCCTTGTCTTTAGACTCTCGTGCCAGTTCTAAAAGAACTTCCCCTGCTCTGGTCTGTCGCTCAGATTTAACTACGGTTTGGGTGTCATCTGGGTTGGCATTTTTTCGAATTTCCCGCAGAATATCGCTATACTTCTCACTACCATTTGGTTTGATCAGAATTACCTCGGGGCGTAGAATTCGATGCCTTCTTCTTTTTTCTTTGGCTCCGTTTTTAGACAACTCCTGACCTCGTTCCTTATTAGTAGGCTTCGGTTTCACTGGCGCTGTCCCTTGCTTTTTCTTAAGGACTTCTGCAAAGCTGCCTTTCTCGGTGCTTAGAGCTTGAGTATCCGCAATTTTCATCTCCTGTGGCTTAGTTGCAGATTCTTTCTCATTCCCATGCTTGACTGGTTTTTGAGACTTCTTCGTTTTCTTACCCGTTTCCTTTGTTAGAGGGCTAGATGGTGGTCTCTTGTTTGAAACTGACGTCAATTGTGCAGATGTTGTTCGTGTTGTTTCTCCTTGTTTCTTGGGCGCATCCATTGACGGTATTTTATCAACGTATTGTTGTAGCAGTGAGTTTTCCACCGTCTAGGCTTTAACTTTCCACTCTATCTTGTCAAGAGATTCCTCTAGTGCTACAATGCCGTTTTTGGTATCCAAGCTGATATTCTATTGCTTTGCGAATGCATTTTTCATCGCCTTTATGGTAACTCTGCATTTAGGCAACTCCCTTAAGAGTATATCCTCCTGGGTCTGCTGTTTTTCATTGATTTTGTTTCTTCTTTAATTTCCTTTATCACCCTATTTTTGTATTCAAGAATATCTCTCTTATTTCCTTTTTACAATCTTTCTTAAGTTTTTTAGGCCAGTTTGCTGATACGAATCATAAATATTTATGGTCAACTTAAAACGCTTAATTTCTACTTTTTCCTCTGCGTAAACTGTCACATAAGTGCTTAAGTAGAACTAAAATGCTTAAGTTGTGTATCAGCAAACGGGCCTAAAACTCAATGGCTTACAATTTTAAACAATCATCCTTTAGAGAATAAACCCAGCTCTTGTTAAAGCAGTCCTTTAGTTGCCAGCTCTTGTCTAAATTTATCTTAATTTTAAACACACTAAGCAACTCTTCTAATTAAAGTAGGTCTTTTGGGCTACGTTAGTCAAACTGTTGTCAAAAAGTTGAATACACATTATTTTTACAGATAGAGTAATAAAACAGAACGAAAATTAAACAAAAGCACAAAAAATATAACTTCTTCTCTTATATTTATATAAAGAACAATCCAAATTATGTTTGTGCGCTATCTTCTTTTTTTCAGCTAGATGGATTTGAATGAAATTTTCAAGAGATCTTAGGACATGTTTGGAGAGTGCATATAAGAAATCTGTTAACTGTCCGATGTCCTGAACCGGAGTTATGACCAAAAATGGACTGTTTGTTTATTGCTTTATTAGTATGAATAATGCGCACTTTATTTTGGTTTCTCTCTGTTGCGGCGTGTATGCACACATCTACAGCATTTGATTCCCACTAAATGGATTTTGATATTCTGTTTTTTTTCGAGCTGTCTAGAATGTTCCATGGATTTTTTGGACGACTTAAAGATGGAAAATTCGTTGTGAAGCTTGGAAAGTTTCGGTTAATTGTGAAATTCATTGTTATAGAAGACATTTTGCGTGCATTTTGGGTGGAGAAGCTTACAAGATATATATAAGATGACGCTGTGCTGCAATCAATGAAACAACACGACAAATTGCGTTATACGCGTTGACTTAGGCTGTGAGCGAGTTGACAGTTGTCTTTTTCACATTATAATGTTCTATTCAGAAAATGTGCTATTTTCCTTACTGAAATTGGTTCAAGTTTTGGGTATTATAATACCAATTCCGATCTTACCTTGGACGACCTACACGTCTTCAGAATGTCCATGATAATCAAACGCAAGAGATACGTGCAAAAGAAATAAATGGAGACGTACCCATAATGCACATCTCCAAACTGCACAATCACCACCACAATTCGACAAAAATAAATTAGAAGAAGAAAAGTGGTAAATGTAGGATTCAATCGCGCTGCTTTGGAATACGATTCCGAAATCGCATTTATTTTCTCGATGCTTCCGGTGCGTGGGACATGCAAGACATTCGTCATTTAGTGGATTCTAGCAACAATTCGGCCAAGATCTCTTTCGTTGCCTGTTGAATGCTATGGCATCTATGGCAGTGCTGCCACACTGTTTGAAGGCGGTCGATTTGCACATTTCGCTTTGAAGCTGGCGATGAATTTTCTTACGGTTGACAAGCCAATAATGCACAGTGACGAAGAATTCGGCGGCAGCGAAATTGATGCGGGAATGAAAAATCCTAATTTCGGATGAATGCACGATGGCGCATAAACGAACTGTAGAGGCAATTGACCTAACATAAAGGCTTACAAGCTGATTCGAGATGATTTGGTGGGGATATTATAATGCTCAGCGGAGATTTTCGTCAAACGCTGCCCGTCATCCCAAAATCTACTGCTGCCGATGAATTTAAAGCATGCTTGAAATCGCATGCCAAGAAGTTTTAATTGACCACAAATATGAGAGTCGCATTGCAGAGCGGCCCATCGGCTTCTAAATTTTCAAGAAAACAGCTGGCGTTTGACAATGGCCAAATTTCTGTTAATGGCTTTACACGATCGATATCCTTCTGGGCAAATTTTTGCCTTTAAATTATGGCTAAAATCTGTTACGATAAACCTACTCACTAAAATTTGATAGGTCCACTGAATCACTTAACTGGTTTACTACTGGTCAAGTTTTAAAAACCCTTTAAAATTTGAGGAATTTAGTTATAAAATTAAAGAATGCCAGCAAACCTTAAAAATTTGGTTCAGTAATCAAATCATTAACTGACAAATTTCTCACATATGTATGTAATTTGGAGTTGTTTATTTTTTTATCCGGTTTCAATTCTTTTTGATTTGATATTCTGATAAAACGGCTGAATAGCATGGCCCTTAAATATTAAATATTTAATATTTCCATTCCCTATGTACAGGAACACCTCTTAAGTCAAAAGATCATCATTCTATGTGAAAGTACTTCTTATAATTGATACACATATTTGACAAAAATCTGGAATCGAATATCTCTAGTTTTCCTTTTTTTTCTTTTCAATGAACTTCAAATCATATCACTTTACTAAATTTAATTTTTCTACAGCAATCCGAAGTGCTTCAAACCTAATTGATATCGACTCTAAGAGATGAATATCTGAACTTTTCGATTTTTTTTTGTAGATATGATTCACTTTAAGTCAAGATCTACCATTATACCGTATTTTATAATCCTACAGCAATCTGCAGAACTCTTTTTAATTGAACCATCAGTTGGAAGAAGGCAATATGTCCTAAATTTGTTACGTCGGAAAAAAATTGAAAAAAAAACATTTTTTAACAGAATTGGCGTTAGGTAATATCGCCCAAATCGATTTGAAAATATCACCCAAAAAAATTCTGACCGAATTGTTTTTGTATTTTTTCCTCCATTTGGGCGTTGTTTCTAATATTTGATATTTTTTTAAGGAACAAAATATGAAAATTCAATTGAAAAGAAACCAAAAATTGGAAATATCGCCTAAATAAGGGAATAACCTCCAAATATTAGGAAATAACGCCCAAATATTAGGAAAAACGCCCAAGTCAAAATATTGTCAATGGCTTGTAATCCTTTTTTGAAATAATTTTATTTGTAAGGCTTAAATGTGAAGGTTGCTTACATTGTCTACATTTTCGACATTATCGACCTATTATCTACGTTGAAATGTAGACATTTAAAGTCGACACGTAGAGGAGCAGCACTGCTTCCAAGTCCGTTTCTTGTTTTTATTTTTCGCAAATAAACTCTTTCCCATACACATACCATGTTGCCACAACCATGTCTTTCTTATCTTTCATTTCTTTCTCCAAATCCATAATTTCCCATTATCAAATCTTCATTGTCTCTTTTAAGACCAACCTTAGCATTGAAGTCTCCTATTATTCACATAAATTCTGATTTGAAATCATGATAAGCTTGGGCCATATCTTTATAGAATTTCTCTAAGTCTTCCATTGAGTCTTTTCCTGTTGGTGCGTAGATTTGGATAATTGATAATTTAGAATTCGAGATCCTAATTTGAAGCACTGCAATCAGTTCGCTTAAGAAACTAATTTGTTCAATGTTGTTTCTCCATTTTTTGTTTATTAAGAATCCAACTCCATAGAGACCTTTAGTTTCTCCTTTTAATCCAAAAAAATCACCGTTTTCTTTTTCTATTAGCTTTTCGCCAAACGTTCTGGTTTCAGAAAGACCAAATCCCATTTGATTTTATTTAATGCATTTTCTTATGCTATATGTCGATCTTCACCTTGTAAAGTGCGTACGTTAAATATGCATATGTGGAAATCTTTTTGTTTTATCTTCAGTTTTATTTTCAGTTTTTATTAGAGTTTGGTTTCGGGAGTTTTGATCTACTCTCCCAATCAGCTGGGTTGGGAAGGATTGCTGCTTAAAAGTGTTTGTATGTTTTATAGTGTTTTCTATATTTGTGAGTGCATGTTTTTTGAGATTTACTACAACCAGGCCTACTAACATCGTTGTTTTTTTATATACGAGTATGTTTTTTGTTTAAAAGTTCATTCATAATTTGTTGCATTAGGAACTTTCTAATTGTCTTTGAAGGTTGCTAGCTTGGGTACATATCTGTTGAGACGATTATTGTGATTTTTGTTTTACTATCCTTGTTTTTTGGTTGTTGTGGTGGTGAACCTTCTGTCGATCTATATCTTTTTTGTTTTCATTTCTATAGTTTTCTTTTTTTATTTATTTTCTATTACGGTTTCTGGCTTCCAAACTTTACCTTCAACTACTATAAGTTCATCAAGTTTAAAGTATGCTCTTTTTCTTTGTTTCTTGAATTCTAGTAGTTTAGGGATTTGTCGTTATTTTGACAAGGCACATAAAACTTTAAAACTTAAATAACGTAAATGAACTTGAACAAATTTAAATTTAATTATTGTGAATACTAAATTTTTATAATATTTGAATTTCGTGCCCATCCGTCCATATTTGTTTGTAAATTAAATTTGAAGAAAAAATAAGAAGAAAACAAAGAATAAAAATTCATTCCGAACCGTAGCTGAAAGCAATCCGCACGTCTTTTATTTAAAATCATTTTTCGCTCTTTTTTATAAAAAAAAATTAAAATTTTCGTAGGTTAAAAATTAAGCTAATTTGTAAAACTTATTACAAATTTTTCATGGCGCCCGAGCAGGCACAAATTATATTTAATTAATTTTGTTTAAATTTTAAAATTAAATTGTACTAAAAGTACATACACATTTTGTGTATTACAATATATATATATTTAAATTCGCAACGCGATTAAGCATTGAAATCGGTGGAATCATTTAAATAAGTGCGCGATAAAAACAATAAAAAACGAGCCCTAATAAAGGAGCCAGTGAACACCACTAAAAGCAAACAAAAAATTTGTTACACAGCGCCGCGCCGCCGAAGCAGCAGCCGTCGTAGAAGTAGCACTTCATCAATACCTACCCAGAGCACAAAGCCACAAACCCACCCCCATGCACGAACACTGTATCTGCAAGGAATGCACCAGGGAAGTTGCTTCAAAAAAAGAATCAGAGGTATAAACAAAAACTGAAAGACTTTTAATTAAATTAATTGCCAAGTAATTGCGGCATTTTGTCTTCAATCGACAATACCATCAGTTTTTGTCAAAGTTATTGCAATATTATTAAAATATATCTGTGAAACAAACAAAGTGCGTGATTTAAGGAATAATAAAAAAATTTATTTATTGATTTTATTGAAATACAAACAAGTGAATTTAAACTAATAATTTACTTAAAATAACTTTTAAAACTAAATAAAACCGTTCGCCATTGAACTGTTGTTGCCGCCGCCGATACCGTCGTACGTCATCGCTCGAATTATTCCAATCACCAGGAACAATTTCTATCAAAAGCTACGTTGTTATTCTGAAGAAATTTCGGTTATTTCCTTTAACTTTCGTTAAGTTTCAGCTGTATAGGGTGGTTGTAGTCAGTGGGACAAAATAAATTCGAAATTTTTTCTTACGAAGAGTGTGTTCAGCAAATAAGTCTTAAATTTTTTTCTTTCGTTTTTTCGTTGCAAATTATTTTCATGTAAATAATTTTTCGACAATTTATACAATAGTTTATTGAAATTAATTTTCGTTTGTTTTCGTGGAATGTTCGTATGAAAACAAACTAATTTTTCAACGACTTTCCAATTATTCTCAATCAAAAAACTAAAGTGTAAATTTATTAGTTTTCAGATAAACTAATTCTGGGAAAACAATTAACTTTTTACGAAAGCCAAAATAAGAAATCAAATAATAATAACGGGCAAAAAACGGCAGACTTCACCAGAACAAACTGTAGATCTTGATCATTTGATACATCAGCGAACAAGTATTAAAAATAATATAATTAGCATTAAAACGGAATTAGAGAAAAAAACGTTGTCACTCAATTCAATCGAATTAGAATGTCGCTTAGATATTTTAAATTCTTACGCCGACCAAATCATGGCTTGCCAATCTGAAATCGAGTCAGTCGATCGAACCGATAATTTTCGTGGGGAATTGTAAGACATTTGTGTGAGTTCAAAGGCACTACTAATATCGATGGTCAATAAAAGACGCAAATCAAGTGCTGTTGAATATTCCTTCAGCAATCCACATCATTCACGTCTCCCAAAAATGTCTTTACCTAAACTTAGCGGTAAATATTCTGAATACAAAATGTTATGAGTCTCCTTGAAAACTTAGTTGATAACGATCCCATGCTTCCGGACATAGAAAAATTCAATCATCTCACATCATGTTTATCAGGTGAAGCTTTAGGTACAGTTAAAGCTTTTCAAATTACGAAACAAAATTATCCTAAAGCTTTGTTTAAAGAAGGTTTATGACAACAATTGCTTAATATTTTTCGACAACGTTTCTACATTGTTTGATTGAAAGAAATTACAAAACCATCGGCTTCTGCATTGCGCAGCATGATAGACACTGTTTCTGCTATTTATGATTCGCTCCTTTCACTTGGTGATGAAAAGAATATAACAAATGCGATCATAATTCATTTAGTCATGTCAAAAGAAGATTCAATCACAAGATCAGAGTGGGAAGAACAATTAGATTTCAGTAAATTACCTTTATGGAGTGACTGTGAAATAGCTCTCAATAAAAGATATCAGCATCTTTCTGCTGAAGAATCTTCATCGCATAAATTAAAAAATTCTGAAAAACAGTCCAAGCCAAAACATGAATCGAGCAATAAATCAAAGATCTTCATTTACTTGTGTTAACCCACAGCCGAATAAAGGCATTTTGATTTTAAAATGCCTTTATTGTAATTCAAATGACCATTACATTACAACATGTCAATCGTTTGCTTCGATTCCAGTTATGCAAAGATTTGAGTTTTAGAAAAGTGTCCCGGTTTGCATTAACTGCCTTCGGAAAAGACACACAGTTTACAAATGCAAACGAAGTGCAAAAAGGTTGAAGCTTCTTCTTCAAGGAAGAAATAGCACTAAATCTACTTGGCATTGGAAATGCAAGTACCACTGTTAACAAAAAGGTACATGCAGTAGTAAAATCAAAATTGAATGATCATTCGTTTTCTGCTGATTGCTGGGTTATGAATTCGATAACATCTTATCAACCGGATCATGCAATAAATATTTCAAATTGGAATATTCCTTCCAATATTCAGTTAGCTGATCCTCATTTTGATAAGCCACAAAAAATTGATTTGCTAATAGGTGCAGAAACATTTTTCGAATTGTTGTCGGTTGGTCAAATTAGACAAGGTCCCGCATATCCAACTCTTCAAAAGACACTTCTTGGTTGGGTAATATCTGGGAAATATTCTAGAAGTACAAATTTAAATACCAAACAATGTAATTTTGTATGTCAGTCGAAGAATTACCAGACTTAGACGAAATAGTCCAAAAATTCTGGTTATTGGAAGAAATTCCTGGGAAAACGAAAATAATTCAAACGCCAGAGCAACAGTTGTGCGAAAAACACTTTGTTGAAAATATAAAACTCTTACCAACAGGTCGCTTTGAGGTAAACCTGCCCAAACGTTGGTTTCTCGCACTTGAACGAAAAATTTCCAAAAATAGCGATTTGAGAGCCATGTACATGGATTTCATGAAAGAATACCTTTCGTTGGGACATATGTCACCAACAAATAACGAAATCCCAAAAAGCCCGCACTATTTCATTCCACATCAGTGTTTTTAAGACCGCAAAGCACAAGTATAAAGCTGAGAGTTGTTTTCGACGCCTCAAGTCGGACATCTTGATGGTTGGGCCAACTATTCAAGAGGAGCTGTTTTCGATGTTGCTCCGTTTTCGTACACACAAATATGCCATTACGGCAGATATTACGAAAATGTACCCGCAAGTTCTTGTAGCTGAAGACCACACGATTTACCACTTCATGTGTGGAGGCAGCATCCGTCTCAACCATTACAACACTTTCGATTAAATACTGTGACATATGGTACGTCTCCAGCGCCATTTTTAGCAATACGGTGTTTTAAAATGTTGGGCGATGCTAACGAAACGTCAATTCCCACGGGATAGAATGTAATTCGAAGAGATTCTTACGTTGATGATCTCTTAACCGGTGCCGATAACCTTGAAACCCTTAAGATAATAAAATTCGAAATTCAAGAAGTCCTTAAAAAAGGAGGGTTTCAGTTGGCTTAATGGTTTTCAAACAGTCCAGAGTGTCTCAATACAGAGGGTCCTGAAAAATCAATAAAATTTAATGATTTAGACACGACAAAAATTCTGGGAATTTGTTGGCATCCTAAAAAAGACACATTTAGCTACAGTTTGGATAAGAATTTCCATGATCTCCGAGCTACTAAGAAAAACATACTATCAGTTTCCGCTCGTCTCTTCGATCCTCTTGGTTGGTTATGCCCCATAGTAACCAAAGCAAACATCTTATTACAAGAGCTTTGGATTGCAAAAATTGATTGGGATGAATCGATTCCATTGCGCCTTGATACAAGTTGGCAAAACTTCAAAATCAATTTATCTCAACTTAGTGAGATAAAAATTCCAAGATTTGTCGAAACTCACTCGAACGTAAAAATTCAAGTTCACGGGTTTGCCGATACATCATTAGGGCTTACGGTTGTTGTATTGACATCCGAAGCCAAAGCACGGCCGGCATCAAGTCGACGCTCCTAACAGCAAAGTGAAAGGTGGCCCCCTTGAAAACGAAATCGCTTCCGCGATACTCTTGCTAAATTATGGACAAGAGTAGAGGCAATGTTGAATCTAGATGTTGAACAAGTAGTGTTTTGGACCGATTCCGAAATAAACCTCCATTGGATAAAAACGCATTCAACTGCGCTTTCAACGTTTGTTGCAAATAGGGTGTCCGACATCCAAGAGTGGCAAAATCCAGCAGACATTGTTTCAAGAGGTTACAATGTTGACGAACTCAATGCGTCAATTTGGTTCAGTGGTCCACAGTTCTTACTAGAAGAACCATCATCGTGGCCGGTTAATTTGCATTTCGAATTGTCTCCAGAAGATAGAGCCTTAGAAAAAGGAATACAAACATGGCTTTAATACCGGCCGAAAAACCTCGAACTAAACTTCTAGATTACATCGAAGAAGAAACTTCATTTACTGACCTTGCGGCTACTTTTGCATATATAATGCGATTTTTTAAAAGATCGAAAAATAGAACAGAACTTGTAGAAGAATTAGCCACGGCAAAAGAGTTGAATTTATCGTTTCTCAAAATAGTTGAAATTGTTCAAAAGTATGAATTTTCCGATGAAATTCAAAAGCTTAAAAAGAAAGTTACGTTGCGAAACAGTATTCAAAAGCTTAATCCATTTATTTACGATTATACTGACGACAATTGTTCATTCTCACTAATTCGCGTGGGTGGTCGTCTGTTAAACGCACCAATTGAGTATGATGTCAAATTCGCACTTTTATTGGCCAAAAATTCGCCAATTGTAAAAACGTACTTACACAGGAAAAAAGCTATGGTGGCATTGCTTCGTGAAAAGATTTGGCTAATAAACGCCAAAGATGCATGCCAAAAGATTGTGCGACAGTGCATACATTGTTTTAAATATAAACCAAAGTTGCTCACTCAGATAATGGGCAATTTACCAGCGGATCGATTGCGATTGCAACGACCGTTTTTAAAATGCGGTGTAGATTTCTGTGGCTGGGTATATACCACTTTTAAAATTCGTGGCCGGCCACCGAACAAAACTTATATTGTTGTTTTTGTTTGTTTCACCTTAAAAGCTGTACATTTTTAAATAGCTTCTAATTTGTCTTCTGAATGTTTTCTTCTCGTGCTTAAAAGGTTTATCTGTCGCCGAGGAGTTCCCAAGACGATTCACTGCGACAACGGGACGAACTTCGTAGGAGCTCAGAGGATTCTGAAAGAGGCTCAAGAGGAGTTCGAGAGAGGCAAGGTAGCAGTTCATCGATACGCGGCAGAGGAAGGGTTCAGCTTCGAATTCATACCACCGAGAGCCCCTCATTTCGGAGGCCTATGGCAGGCGGCAGTGAAGGCGGCGAAAATGCTGTTACAGCGTACCGTGGGCAACGCCCTTCTCACAACCGAAGAGCTGCTCACCGTTCTCATCGAGGTCGAGGCAATCCTCAATTCAAGGCCAATTGCCCCTCTCAGCGCCGACCCCAGTGACGACGAAGCACTCACCCCAGCTCATCTGTTAATGGGCAGCAGCTTACGATCGCTGCCCCCAGAACAAGTACCGGAACAGCAAATGGCCTGCTTGAAAAGATGGCAGCTTCTATGCTGACTCAAGTAGCAGTTTTGGCAGAAGTGGTCCAAGGAGTATCTGCTTGGCCTTCAAGCTCGGTCCAAGTGGGTACACGAGCAACCCAATATCGTCGTGGGCAAACTCGTTCTTATTCACGAGGACGACGCTCCTCCACAACAATGGAAAATGGGACGAGTCGTGGCGGTAACGTAAGTGAACTTGAACAAATTTAAATTTAATTATTGTGAATACTAAATTTTTATAATATTTGAATTTCACGCCCATTCGGCAATCTTTATTTGTAAATTCAATTTGAAGAAAAAAGAAGAAGAAAACAATGAATAAAAATTTATTCCGAACCGTAGCTGAAATCAATCCGCACGTCTTTTATTTAAAATCATTTTTTCGCTCTTTTTTATAGAAAAAAAATTACAATTTTCGTAGCTTAAAAATTAAGCTAATTTGTAAAAATCATAAAAAAATGTTCAGTGGTTTTCATGCTTCGACAATTGATTTCTGTAGATAGTCTGAAAAGCTGAAACCAAGAGTCAGATTTTTTTGCACAAAATAGCACTTTGTTTTTTCTCATAGCTACTTTTGGTCTAATTTTGCCTTCCGACTTCTCTCCTAAACGGTTGCAGCTTCAGTTGGGATTAGTTGAAAATGTTTGGTAGTATTATTTAAAATAAATGAGCATTTTTAAAAGTTAATGTGCATTACTTTCAATCTCCTCTATTTTGAAAATTTTTTAGGGTATTTCACCTTAATTCTTTTTCAAGTTGAACAATCTGTTCAAGCTTTAAAATTTTATCGGATAGAATTGCAACTTTCTCATCAGTATTTTTTATAACGCTTTCGCTGGCTTCATTAATATTTTTGAAAATCTTTGATCTTTTAAAAGAGCTTTCAAAGTTTCTAATTGCCATTACTACTTTTTGCTCAATTCCTAGTACTTTTACCTTTTGTTTGATAACCCTGACAACTATAAGTTATATCTACTTGTCACTAGGTGATGTTTGGGTTAGTGATCCTTAATAGTTGGTGGCTCGATGATAATTGTCTGTTCTGCTTGCAGACTGAAATTTATTGTTGAGTATTTACGGGCTGCATTTTTGATAAATAATAGTTCTTCCTCCCTTGAGTGTTTATAAACTAACGTTAACGTTGTTAACTTTCTCGTTTCAATAAATTTGTTTTTCATTTAAGAAATCACAACTAAATAATAATATTAGTTTCTAGTGATCAAAACTTTTTTTTTTTCGATAAAACTTTTTTTTATTATTATTTATTTTATTCCAATTTTAAAGTTATTTAGCAAACATTTCTCAAAAAGTAATATATATTTAATAGTTAATTCTAATTCAATTAAAATATGCATGATAATACAATAAAAAGAGATATTTACAATATAATATACTACGAAACTCTGGGATTATGGAAATAATGATAATACACTTTGTGGTATAAACAACCAGTAGCAAGTGTATAGCTATTTACGAAAAATTCATGATTAAAAGCCGAGAAGATTAAAAGAAAAGAAATGCGCGATGTAAAACACACTACAAAACGAAAGTAAATGAGGAAAAGAATTTTTTGATTTTGAATGAAGCATGATGCTGGTGAAAGAATTACTAAAAAATTATTATAACGAAACACATGTTACAACTTGGTTAAGAGACCACTCGAAGCAGAGTTTCCACCTCAGACCGTGAAAGTAGCCAAACTTTGAGTTTTTTTAAAAATTGATTTCTTTGCGATACCAGATTGGATATATCAGCTGGCAGTTTGTTGAAAATGAATGGGGCTATAGAAGTTATGAAACGTCGACAGTGCTCTTTATTTACTCTAGGGATGTCAACTACCAGGCAATTTCTGAAAAAATACACTCCATTTCTTCTATATTGAATATTACCACTTCTTGTGAAAAATATTTTAAGAATTTTAAAGATATAGAAATAACGTAACGGAAGGATTTTTGCAAGGTGAAATAATGGTAGAGAAGGCTCATATTTATTTTTATGTAATAATAACCGAATTATTTTTTTTGTACTGCAATTATTGGATTCAGGTTACTTATGTAAGCGCAGCCCCAACATGCAAGACCATATTCAAGTCGTGATTGAACCAATGCATAGTAGACTGCAGAGAGCAAACTTTGTGGAACAAGCTTGCTAAGAAGACACATTTTATTCAAGGAAATATAAAGAATTCTTTTTAAGGACATAATATGCGATTTCCAGTTCACTTTGTTATCTATTATTACTCCCAAGTATTTAAAATCTCTGACAAACTCAAACGCAAAGCATTCATTTCTGCAGTTTACTTTGTCGCAACTAAGATGATGGGAGATAATGTTATCAATAGCAATATTTGGGTTGGATAGTGAAAAAAACATAGCTTTAGATTTCTTGCTAAGTAGGAGTTGATGATAGTTCAGCCAGATATTTATCATGTTTAAGTCATAACCGATTTGTTCACTTAGCGTTATCAAATCATCATTTGCATATGAAAGTGCAAGATCGTCAACATAACCAATTAGATGGCCCTTTAGTGGTAGGTTGAATACTGAATTTATGTAAACGAGGAAGAGGATTGGTCCTAAAACCGATCCCTGTGGGACGCCAGTGTTTGGACAGCCCTCTTCATGACTTAAAAATCAAGCATTTTAGATACAATGATTTTTTCAAAGATCTTAGAAAACACCGATAACAAGGATATATTCGTAGGTCTATAATTATTTGGATCACTCGTATCCCCTTTTTTGAATATTGGTATAATTATAGAGGTTTTAAGGCAATCGGGAAATTGTCCGCATTGGAAGATTTCATTAATGATGTACCGTAATGGATCAAGTATTGATTTTGCAATTTTTTTTTATAACCGTATTACTAATACCATCTATACCACAAGAGTTCTTATTTTTCAAACTATTTATGATAGCTAAGAGTTCTATATAACTAACAGGCCCATAGAAAAAGGAACCTGGATTTGTTATGTCTAAAAGAATTCTTCTATTGCTGTCATTTAAATGTATATCAATGTCAGGCTTAACATTGTTGGCAACAGTTTTAAAGAAAACATTGATGCCGTGGCCTAGATCCTCATTGCTCTCGAGTATTATGCTATCAATTTTAAGGGACTTTAAAACGGGCTCATTTTGTTGCTTTTCTAATATATCATTTACGATACGCCATTGTTCTTTTGGATTGTACCGACTTTCTGAAAATTTGTTGCTATGATACTCTATTTTTTGTTTTTCTATGAAATCGCGAACATTAGTTTGAAGCTCTTTATAAGCCTGTTTAAATGGAAGTTGGTTAATTTTTTTTTTATTTTTTGTATAGAATTTATTTTTTTCATATATTTTTGAACAGATTTCATCAGTGATCCATGGCTTTATTTTATTAATTCTACTATTATGTTGAACACTTTTGCAACCGTCTATATATTCCTTAAGTTTTTTCAAAAACGCTGCAAATACACTAGAAGGGCAGTCAGAATTGTAGACAGAAAGCCATCTCTGTGATGAAAGACACTCATTCAATTTGGCAATATTTATTTTAGAGGTTTCTCTTTTAAAAGCGGCATGATTAGGAGTATCGTTACCAGTTACCTTATTTAAAGCACCCTTAAATGCAAAGCCAGTAGCGTGGTGATCTGTAATACCTAGTTTCAGAAAAAACGGGTAAAAATTGATAAGATTTGCGGACTTGAGAAAAATGAGGTCAATGCATGTTTTCGTCGTATCGGTTTCTCTTGTTGGTTGGTTTATAAGTGAACGAAACCCTAATGAGGACAGAAGGGGCATGTAATCATCACATTCCTTTGGAAGATTAAGTATATCTATGTTAATATCCCCCACCAAACAAATATTTGCACATTTAACAGAGCACAGTAGACGATCAAGGTCATCGAGAAAAATGTTACTATGAACAAACTGTAGTCGATATAAACAAACAAAAGTCACAAAGAAATTCTTACCAAGTTTTATTTTTCAGAATCGGCACTTTCAAAGTCTGGAAAAGATGCCTCTTCCACAACAAGTTTATTTTTCACAAAAACAACCGTGCCTCCCGAAGGATACTTTTCATTACAATGAGGGTATATGGAATAGCCAGGCAAAGAATAATTAAGAACTTCGTTTTCAAAAAACCAGATTTCCGTTAAAATAATAGTTCTTCGCAAACTTCTTATATTTTGATGCACAATTGTTACGTGTTATATGGAGCAAAACAGACTTAGAAGCCCTAGAGAGGAAAATAGGAACACTTATGACAAAATACCGTTAACACCACTCCCAAACTGCTATGATAAGGATCACTCTCCCGATATATAAGGGAGTCATAGTTGAAAGACAAAAACCACAACTTTTTCATTATTTTTCATGAAAAGCTGAAACTTGTATGCTTCACAAAGCCATTCTGAATTCTGATGATAACTTCACACCAGCTAACATAAAGAACAGGAACCAACTAAGCGAATAAGCAAACACAGACGAAAACCCTTACCTCAAATGGCAAAGCAAACCCTCCCAGTAGGAAATTTCGACATCAATGAATTTTTTTCGTGAATTCACCAATGGATTCATCTTCTATTTCCATCGATGAGCAGTATGTAATGATTTCATAAGAAAAAGGTTGAACATTGTTTCATAAAATAACTAAATTCAAATGAATTGAAGCTTACAATTCACTACAATTTCAGTTACAAAATCATAAACGCTGATTCCACTTATGAAGAGTTATGCATAGTTTCATGAGTTCGTAAAAGATGTTTGCTTCTTTGCAGTGGTTGTTCTGTTTTCTTCCTGAGAACAAAAAAAAATTAAATCAAAAAAAACTTCAAAAAAAGGTTTTGTCTGCCACGAGAATAGCGACGAACATAGCGTTTTTCTACCTGTCCCGAGAAATGCGCTCACCACTCAGTCTTCGCTGGTCATGACATGAGTTCGTGGGTTTTTTTAGAGGAAGTGAAAAAACATAGCTATAAACCAGCAATTCCAGTTTTGTTCGCGATCATTATCATCATTTAACACATCAAAAGAGGTATATTCAGTGTCTAATCATTGTCTTTTTTGTTCAGAAATTGTATTGAGCCTACTGAAAGGTTATAATTATTAACCTTAATATATTTGGGTACTGGTGGGTATTTCTTCGGCTTTATTCAAAACAAAATTTAAAAATGCCAATATTTCTTTTAGCGCATATATACTCAATACATAATGCTGGCGCCTGAAAGTGCAAAACCTTCACAGAATTAAAAAAATGAATTGCTAAAACCTACATCAGATCAAATTTAAAAGAATCAAATCATAAGGTGATAAAGTTTACTTTCGCATCAAGATTTTATCAAGACTACATTTTAATTATTATTATCTAAACGTATTTTTTTCTTAATTGAATGTTTATATTATTGAATAAAATCGTCGAATTAAAAAATTAAATTAATAAAATGATGTTTGGGGGTATACCATTCATATACAATGGGTCTGTTTCTGTTTCGGTAAAGAAAAAACATATTTCACATATTTCACATTAAAAATGAGGAGAAAAAGAAATAGGTATCATACTGGCTTTACCTAGTGATTTCATAATTGAATATTCATGGCATTTTTCATCATATATAATTCGTATGCGAATTTACGAGTTATATTAACAGAGTGAATTAATTGAGGAGCATTCATGTCATTTTTCACCTGCTGAATAAGTAAGTCTAAGTTATCTAGTGATTTCACAGCTTATCGTCCATGCCATTTTTCATCACATATAATTTGCTTATGAATAAACTAGTTACCCCTTCTTCGTGATTTCAATGGAAAATATTAACCTCGAGAATCACTTGGTGAACGCCTGACAGTCCCATGTTAAATTCATCGATGTTTTCATACCAAATTCATGGACTGTAGCTTCCACTCTTTGATGAAAAAGTTGGTGATTCATGCATGTATTTTTTGAAATTTTCTACTTGGCTTGCACGGAAGACATCCAAACGAACGGGAGCTTCTAAAAAAGTGTGGACTAACACCAACACCTACAGCGTATATCTCATAATTTAAGTACACCCCTGAATCGGTTACGGAAAACAGAGACTATGTTATATTTATAAGGTAGGCGGTATTAAGGCCTATCGGTTTATAAGGCTTAAGTCACAGAAAAACTATTTAAAATAATCGCAGTAGCCTGAGAACACATTTCTGTGTAACTAATACCCACAAATGAGATTTGGAACTTGTTGCTACCTGTTCCATTGAATCCGCAGACTATTCCAGAAATAGCCTTTGCTCCTTCTTTACTGACAGAAGCTCCAGCTCCTCCTGTATCTGACAATATTGCAACAGAGAATTGGCAACCTTGCATCTCCCTCAGACCAATAACACCAGAGCCATCGGCATCAACAATTCGAGAAAGATCTGACCATGCTCCAAACCAGTCTTACCGCATGGCTTATGGTATTTCTAGTTCGGATGATAATGAAGATGATGTGACTCTCGCTAAAATAAAAAGAACACCATTTCAATAGCGATTGCTTACACCGGTCAAAAGTACGGAAAAACACCAACACGAAGAAGAAAAGCCATTAATTACAAAGGAACTTCATTTGCCAAGGACCTGTTTGACAAAGCAGAAAATAAAATAAAAAAGACGTCAACCCCCAAAAGGAGATGTGGTAAAACTAAAGTGAAGAGAGGAGGGTTGGTACCGTCACATTTGTGAGTTCGATGATATCGGTGATATGAGGCAAGTTCTATCATGAGGAGTGCGTCGGTTTGTCACCGGATGATAAAGGAAATTTTGAATATGATGGCTGTTAAAAAACAAATTATTATTTTTAAGAGTTTATTAGCATTATAAATGCATAATTATTCTTTTAATCTCAATTACCATATGTACAAAGTATATTTTGAAGTGTTTTAATAGTACAAAGTTTTGGGCCTATTACCCTACTGTATTATTGTAAGTCCTACTGACCAGGTTTTTTTTAAATGTGAATTCTCCTTTTATTTTCGAGAGAAGTTGCCATTTTTTGTTTGTTTTTAATAATTTTATATATTCTACCTTATTTACCAATAAATTTCTTTAATTTCGATTAATAGTTTTTGTTTCATTTAAAACCGCCTTAGAGCATTTGATCTTCCAAGTTTAATCTTGGAATACCCTGTGATGTATTGAGTACGGTGTGTTCCCAACAGCTTACGCTTTAACAACCAAAACAAATAACATCAAGAGGCAGCACTGTCTATGCACCAATACAACCTGCGTGGCCAGTCCAAAGGTCTTCAATAACATTTTAAGATCAGTTTCCCGGTAACCACGTACAATGTAATTTATTGCCAAACGTTGGGGTGTACTCTACATAATTTTATTACGCGGAATAATCCGAAAATATATTTTTACCATGTAAACAAATAACTGCACTTAAAAAATTATATACAAAATTAATGGCTTTTTTTACTTTAACGCCAATTCTAAAGAAAGGCATCTTGAGAGGAATAAATAATATGTATTATGTAGATGAAGTTTTATTAGTTTAAAATTTATTTATTTTATTTCAGTGTTCCCAAACCTGTGGAAATGGACAACAAATAAGATCAGTTATATGCTCATTCAATGGAAATCAGGTAGAAAACTCTTACTGTGATATAAATACAAGATCCAGCTATAAAGAGAATAGAACACGTTCTTGCAATTTGAGACATTGTAGAGATTCATCAATTTATAAGGAGGTGGAGGTAAGCTTTATTTCGAAAGAATACCTTAATTATTTTTATTAGCGGGGTTTTAGTACCCATCCTATATCTCAAAATAAAAAAACAGTATCCTAGTGACAAAAGCATTTTACACTAACTGTTGTGCCAGAGAAATAATACATAATATTCTATTTGAAAAGTAAATTGTTGCGCTCGGCTGAAAGAAAGAAATTAAGGTTCATTCGTATCCGATGCAAAAACTAATGTGCGGTGAATTTTCTAAGTTATAAGCATATATTGAAAGCAAAATCAATATTTTTTTCTGCAGCGCAAAGAATTGCTAGTCAGTATGAAGGGCTCCTTCAATTAATGCAAAGTAACGGAGGCTTTACATGTATCTTCATCTTCATCTGCATCGACATCTGCAAAAAAAGAAGAAAAACAATAAAAAATCATACTTGTGCGATAGAGAGCGAAGACGAAAATGGAGATCATCTTCATGTATGAAGATTATAGGAAGTATGAATCTGAAGATTGCAGATTATAGTGAAGATGAACATGTTCATCTTCATTATAGCATTGTCTTCTGCACCATAATTTGTTTCGTTCAGGCAACGAATTTTCAAGTTTTTTTTACCATTTCACCTCCGGTTGCTTAAAAACCAACGAAAATAGCGAAAATTTTCGTCTCAAGACTACATACGTGCACGCAAAGAACATGTGATTGTGAGATGTGGCAAGAAAGTTATAGCAGAGTTCGATTAAGTTATAAGTGTGTACCCTGTCTTACTTTTATGTTTGTTTTATATTATATTCCCGCTCTACTTTTCTTCAAGTCTGCAGATGCAGATCCATGTAAAGCCTCCTTAAGCCAGACATCGCCAACATTCGCTGCCTGACTGGCTGAACATACTGAACGTGCGGTCGTTCGCGCACATCGGCCGCCGCCGCGAGAAGCAACGCTTCCAAAAAAAATTTAATGCAATGGGACGCGCGTTCATATCAAAACAGCGCAGCGTTGGGAAATTGTTGTTTTTAATTTATTTTGTAATTATTGCTTGAAACTTTTATTTTGTAAATTTATTGTGAATGTGTAGTTGTGGATTTTAAAAATAAAAAGATCTTCGGCTCAAGATCAACAATTGTGTATACAACAACTAACAAGATGTTTTTTTTTGTTATTTATCAAACGACGCACGGAAAAACGGAAAAGGTTAAAAGTTAACCAATGTCGACCCGGCCGCGGGTCCATTGCATTCACTCAATAGAGTTTCGATACATTAACTTTGACAGAGCGTTTTTTTCAAGTGCCGCGAGATGGACCGCGCGTCCATTCTGTAAAGCCAGGAAAGCTGTCGGCAGAGCGGCTCGACCATGCCAATTAACTGTGTATATATAACCTTATGTTTTCGCTATGATACTTTAATGAATAAAGCTGTCTTTGCTTATGTTCACTCTGTCATACCATACTCTTTATTTTTGTACACAATTTGAAGCTACCTTGTTTTGTATACAAAAATGTGTCGTTACGTTTCTCATGCAATCGCCTTATAAGTCACTGCAAACTCAATTTATCAGTTGGATATATAATTAATAATATGCATTATGACTTTATGATGATGACGGTGGATACCCATAATTGACAAACAAATTCCAGGGCAAGCAAAGCGGCACTACATTCATAATGAGTGTAGTAAAATAATCGAATGTTATGATTGTGTCAGAACATAGTAACAATTTATTTTATCTGGAGCAATGACATAGTCGATGAAATTCGAAAATATGTTGCACCATATTTAGGGCGATTCCAGGGTGGCTACTGTCTACTTTGTATAACAAAGTATGGAAGGGACGATAAGTGAGTTTCGTGGGAAACGTATTGGACCGCACTCTTTATATTTGAATTGAATTTCAACGAATAAATTTTATTTTTATATTTTGTATTTGTTAAATTAATAAAATTATTTCTACTCCCAAAAATTGAATCTTATTAAAATGTTTCTATTTTCTCGCGTGAGTAGAAGACGTAAGCCCCAAGACGTTCAGTTTGAAGAAGCGAACCGAGGAAAAGAAGTACGTTTTAGGAATCGAATTCCAGCGCAACGCTAACCCAAAGGAAAATCTTTTATTTACCCAAAATCTGCCTTAAATGGCACATCAATGTACCAATTAAGGTTAAATGGAATTGACCACCAAGTGTGCAGCCACTGGGGATCAATGGGAATCTTATTCCTCAGCAATCACCAAAACCTAGATCAAGGTATGCTTCAGACTGTACAAGTTTCCTCCTCGTTGCTTACAATTTCAACATACCAGTCACTGCTTTCCCGACCTGCTCGACTCCGCAAACTCCGCGCCCACAGCCTGCCCCTGCTTGTTACAGTAGAGAAACTCCTCGACACATTCCTGATGCTGATTCTTACCATAAAGAAACCCATTGTTAGA
Organism: Philhelius pedissequus; assembly: GCA_910595825.1. Lineage (NCBI taxonomy): Eukaryota > Metazoa > Arthropoda > Insecta > Diptera > Syrphidae > Philhelius > Philhelius pedissequus. The sequence continues at coordinate 156,342,101 of OU343161.1, forward strand.
ATTGCAAGAAGCGAGATCATCGTAAAGAGACGTGCAACCGAGCATTTCGGCTTTTCTGTTCATTTTGTGGTGAGGATGGCTGTGATTGCCCGCCAGGTCATGATACCAGATACTTCATGACTATCGAATAGCAGAATTGCAAGTATCAAGCCTCAATCGATACGGGTTCTTCGTCGGACCAGCACTTAGGCGGAGGTTCATCGAACTCGAGATGCCAATGGAAGTACAATCCCGGCCGGTCCACTTAGCAAACGACAAGCCAGTAATGACATCGGAGCATTACAAGGTTATATTCATGTAGGTGGCATGAATTTGACCGGAGAAGTCACATACCATCCCGAGTTTGCAGAAGACGCCATTATTGGAACGCATCTGGTGAGCCAAGCGAACCTACAAATCCTCATGGCAAACATGCAAGTGACTGGAAGGAAACAAGACCCAGACGAAAGGATTCCTTCTTGTCAAACACCGAATCACATCTCCAGTCAACAACTGAAATCTCTTGACGAATTCTTAAAAAACCCAGCTGCCGAAATTCGAAGAAATCACCGGAATTTCCACCGTACCGCCGCACCGAATTCGCCTGAAGACCGAGGAACCCTTTTGGCAACGACACTATCCTCGCAATCCCGCCTTGCAAAAAATCATAAATGACGAAATAGATGACCTGTGGAAGAAGGAAAAAATCACCCCGTCAAAAAGCCCTTACAGCTCGCCAATCGTTTTGGTTAGGAAGAAAGAAGGATCGTGGAGGGTCTGCATAGATTTCCGGCAGTTGAATGAAGTATCATTTAAGGATGCGTACCCGTTACCTTATATAGTAGCTATATTCGATAAGTTACGAGGGGCTTAGTTCATGTCTACCACGCGATATGGGATTGGAGTTCGCCCCAGCAAGAGGCTTTCGACCAACCTAAGGCGAAACTAACCGAAGCCCCGGTCCTGGCCTGCTCGATCCTTAATTTGCCTTTTATGCTTCAAACTGACGCCAGCCATTTCGGATTAGGGGTAGTACTCATGCAAAACGTGGACGGCGACGAAAAGGTTATGGCCTATGCAAGTCATACCCTTACGGACCAAGAGCAAAAATTCGCGGTCACAGTGAAAGAATGTTTAACTATATTATGGGGAATCAGGAAAATGCGGCCATATCTCGAGGGATACCATTTTAACGTAGTCATGGGCCATCATTCTTTAAAATGGCTTAACTCATTGGAAAACCCCTCAGGTAGACTGGCTCAGTGGGAATTGGAACTTCAACAATACGATTTTAATATCCAATACCGCAAAGGGGCTATGAACATTGTCACTGACGCCCTGTCCCGAGACCCGCTCCCCATAACCGAAGTAGACAGACTAGCCGCCGCGCTTTATAATGCTAAGCCCGATTGGGTACAGAAATTAAGAAACGAGATGAAAGGAGATATTACGAAGTACCCGGATTTTAAAATAAGCGAAAACCAACTATACCGCCGTTTTGCAGTTAACCAGCCGCTCGAGAGTATGAATGGAAATTATGCATACCAGATTCCGACCGCGCCCGTTACCTAAACGAAAACCATGATGCTGTCACGGCCGGCCATTTAGGCATTGCTAAAACCACCTTTCATATGATGAAGCGATTTGATTGGCCTGGCATGTTCCGTGGCATAGCCAAATGCGTGCGCAACTGCCAAACATGTAATCGATATAAGGTGCCGCAGCAAAAGCCTAGTGGTTTTATGCATACCACGCAAGAGGAACAACCGTGGGAGATTATTTGCGCCGATTTCATTGGCCCGTTACCCGCTCAATGGAAGGTAATACCACCATTTTGGTTATGGTAGACACATTTACCAGCCGTCCTGATAAAAGCCGTCAGCGAGCAGATCATCACCCGTTTTGGAGTTCCTAGGGTATTTCTCTCGGACAACGGGGCCCAGTTTACGAACAAAAAATTCGGCGAGTACTTGAGGAGTCTGGAGCTACAGCAACGTTTCACCGCACCATACTCACCTCAGGAAAATCCAACAGAGAGAGTAAACCGTGTACTCAAACCAATGATTACTCAGTATGTGGGTGAGAATCAACGTACCTGGGACAAACGTTTGCCAGAATTAGCGTTCGCCATTAATACCAGCCGTCATGTATTTACCGGGCATTCTCCGACCAAATTAAATTTTGGCCGCAAGCTCCGAGCACCTGCCGAATTTATCCCGTCATTCCCCACCGACGACCCTGCATAGGAATGAAGCGCCAAGCAAGAGCGCACGCTAGCACTTTACAAGCTGGTGCCCCACAACCTACAAAGGGCCAGCCAAACACAAGCCAAATCCTACGACGTAGAGCATGGTGTCCGAGTATCGGCGAACAGGTCCATAAGAAGTCAAGAGTTTTCTCATCAGGGGTAAATTATTTCGCCGAATAATTGGCACCCCGCTACGACAGTCCCTTTGAAGTCGTTAAGTTTATTTCCCCAGTCAGAGTCGTCCTCAAAAGGAAGGGAGAAAAGAAATTGAAAACGCCACCTAGGGACCACTTAAAAGGATTTTATTCACACAAACTAGCAAATAGTATAAATACCGGTGAGCATTTATCATCGTTGATCATTCGGCCACCGATCGCGGACAGCAGTAAGTTCAAGCTCGAGGAAAAAAAAGTAAATTTATATGAAACTGTTAAAGCACCACGCATCCAAAGCCCATATCGAAGTGACGGAGAACGCCGCAGCACTCGGAGTTATCATCAGAACAAGCGCTTCAACTGTCTTTCCTCACCATAACGGTTTGCACCAGCACTCGCTGCAGCAACCTGGCCGGCGGTACTATCCGTTGTTGTCCCGCCATTAAAGCAGCCACCAGTCCAGACCGTCGTCAGCGATCCTAGCGTCCGGCAAAGGACATTGGCAGCAAAAATATCAGTCCCACGTCGCGGAGGGGAGATGAGTTTCAACAACCTGGAACCTAAACGCGTCAGCCAGGTAAGGGGGATGTACATGCCGCCGGACCGATCATGCCAAAGGCATCCGAAGCGTTGAAGATGCAAGGCGTTCAGGAGACCCTGAAAGCAGCCGAAGAGTTATGTTGCGCAAGGAATGCTTCAGCCAAAGCCGTAACCAGGGATCTCCGTGGCACCCAGGATGCCGGGGCCCTCGACAACTCAAGCCAGCAGGTCAGCGCATCGATAACAAGACCTGACATCGGTCGCAACACAGTGCTATGAAACTTCGATCAGTCGGCGTTCGATTACTATGCGATTCCGAAAAATGTAGCCAGCGACACCCCTTGGAAAGTCGCCGCCGTCTCGCTGCCGGGACCACCATCGTCCGTAGCACCGCCAGTTGCACCGCCAGCGTATCTAGCGTCGCAAGTCCAAGAGCCATTACCACCACTATCCCCGCCAGCACCAGGAAATTCCCGAACGGCAGGTAAACCCTTCGACCCGTTCGTAGGCATAACCCTAAGCGGTACCGGTCACCAAGGCAGTTTTATATTCATCGCCCATGGGGGACATAAAAGTCCTGCTGAACGGCAGTGGGAAGAAGGCCGTACTAAGGTACGGGACTTATCGCAAAACCATTGTGGTATCAAAGTAGACGCATCACCGATTATCGTTATTAACGAAATATTATGAATTATTTTTGTTATTGATGAATTATTGCTATTATGTTACTGGAAGTATTATAAGTTACTGTAGTTATGAAAAAAAAAACAATATACAAAAAAATATATATAAAAAAGTAACATCTAAAAATAAACAAAATTAAATAAATAAAGAATAGTCGATCGATATTGTGTCATAAAATTAAGTTAAAAACAGAGGTTGTTGCGATAAATCACGCCCTGGCAAGAAATCCGATAGGGTATGACCGATGACCCCTAACAATAAAAATTTAAAAAAACCACGTATTTCAGGGGAATTAAATAAAATGAAAAATACAAAAAACAATTAAAACCAACGAAAAAATAGTACTGCAGTACAACTAAAGTACTGCTCGGGCGCCAAAATGTGATGCTTTTTGTCTAAGGCTGAGGTAAGCTCGTCGTGTCCAGGGTTTGTCCGAAGAGCGCAAGGTAAAACTCCACCAAGTCCGCACGACCACCACATAACGACAATACAGCGGCATCATGCGACCGCTACCAGCACCCTAATCATGCGACTACAGTGGAATTCCACTACCAGCAACAAACGCCAGCAGCAACGTACTATTTTAACACCACCCTAACATCTACGTTCGTCATCCTTACAATTCACACTGGCTTAAAGTAAGAATTATAATAAGTGGATGTGAGGAATTCCGATACGGGAGGAGGAACCTTGTTCACTCTGAAGCATACCTTGATCTAGGTTTTGGTGATTGCCGAGGAATAAGATTCCCATTGATCCAAAGTGGCAGCACACTTGGTGGTCAATTCCGTTTAACCTTAATTGGTACATTGATGTGGCATTTAAGGCGGACTTTTGGTAAACAAAAGATTTTCGCTTGGGTTAGGCTTGGGCTGGAATTAGATTCCTATACACCGCCGATTTCCCTACTTTTCCCTTCAGGGTTGGTTTAGGGCAAAGTAATTTTCCCTTGGGTTAGCCTTGGGCTGGAGTTAGATTCCTATAAACCGCCGATTTCCCTACTTTCTCCTTCAGGGTTAGTTTAGGGCAAAGTAATTTTCCCTTGGGTTATCCGTGGGCTGGAATTAGATTCCTATATACCGCCGATTTCCCTACTCTCCCCTTCAGGGTTAGTTTGGGTTGGGATTTAAAGTAAAGTAAAATTTTGAAAATTTATATACTAGACATAATTTGAAAAATTTATTTTTACAAGCTAAAATTTGTTTGTGTTAAGCTATTTAAAGATTTATTTAATGATGTGAAGTATTATGTTTATATAAATTGTAATTCATAATTTGGTCTATAAGGTTTAAGAAGGTTATTATGTATTTCTTTACTTATTCCATTTTTATCAATAACTGAATTGAGTCCTTTTCTTTCAAATATTTTTAATGGATCAATATAAGGTGATTGATTTTTCTTTCTATTTCCTACTTTGAGTAATACTAAATCACCTATTCCTAAATCTAACCTATTATTGTATTCCTTATTTTCTGTTGCTGTTCTTTTTTCTTTTATTTGTATGGTTATTTCTCTGGCTTTGTTAAGTGCATAGCGTAACTTGACTCTCAGTTCATGAGCATAGTTGTCATAGTCATAAATTTTAGTATTATTATCTAGGGTATCTGCCTGTAAGCAAGGTAATTTCTCGTAAACGAGTTCGTATGGTAAATACCCAGGGTCTATATGTGGAGATGTATTGTATGCAAACTTTAAATATGGAACCGATTTGTCCCATTCATTGTAATTGATACTTGATAATAAAAATTCGTTAAGTGTCCGATGATTTCTTTCAAGAGCACCGATGTTTTGGTGGTGATATGGGGAGGAAAATGTCTGTTTTATATTTAATAGCGAACATACGTCGCTCATAAGTTCATTATTGAATTCTGTACCTTTATCTAATTTTAGAATCTTAAAGTGTCCATATCTAAGAATGAATTCTTCTACTAAAATCTTTGCTGTAGTTGTTGCGTATTTTGATGTCATTGGATATGCGACGACGAATTTAGTCAGTTTACATTGCATGTTTAAAATATGTCTTTTATTATCTGATATTCGTAGAGGTCCTACTGTGTCAATTGACACCACTTCAAAACTGTTGCCTGGAGTGTCTGTAATCATTTGTGGTTCTATTGAATTTTTTGTTTGTTTATTTCTTGCACATGAATCACAATTTGTTATGAATTGTTTTACCATTTGATTCATCTTTCTCCATATGTATCTTTACTTTAACTTTATAAGAGTTTTCCGTATACCTAATTGTCCTCCGTGTGTAGAGTTATGGAATTCATCGATTAGTTTGTATTTAGTTAAATCATAAAGTATTTGGTTTGGGGATTTATATATTATTATCTTTAGCTTAGGATTCTGGCCATTTATTTTTATCTTTGCATATGTTTCTTTGAATTCATCTTTTTCAAAATGCTTAAATATTTCATCATGGCTTCTAAGGGCTAGCTTGTTTATATTTTCTTTATTCATTCTGGATACTAATTTCTTCAGTGTCGACTCAGGTGTCGCTGAATTATCGTTAGATCCCGTATACGTATACTTATTATCTTTGTTTATATCTGATGCAATCTTCATCTGGTTCGAATCTGGATTCGCCGATTTGTCGCTACATCGCACGTGCACAAAATGTTCATCAATATTTATTTTTGAATTCATAGCATTTTTATCAATATTAAATTTTAATTTCTTTATATTTTTGACGTCGTTAATGGATATGCATTTCCAGATTTGAAGTTGGCCTGGCTTCTTTTGAGAGTTGCATTTCCCTTTGTTGTTGTCCATATTCATTTTGTTGGACATGTCCCTTGTGATAACGGCCAATTTCTTGTTTTGCTCTTCTATCACTGCACGCAGCTCTCGTTCAGCTCCATGGAAATTAGTCCCATTATCACAACGAATTTCATTTGGAACTCCACGCCTGGCGATGAATCTTTTTACAGCAAGAATGCAGGAATCCGATGACAAGGAAGCTGCCACCTCAATATGAATGTCCCTCGTAGTCAAACAGGTCAACAATACACCCCAACGTTTATTCGTGCGGCGACCCATGGTAACTGTCAATGGCCCGAAATAGTCCAGGCCCACGTAGGTGAATGGCCGAGTGAATGAAGCAAGTCTGACTTGTGCAAGTTGTGCCATTTCTGGTGGTCTTGGTTTTGCCCTTTGATTTTTACATTTTTTGCATTTACGTTTAATGATTTTTACGACAACTCGCAGCCTCGGAATAACGAATCGCTGCCGCAGCTCATTAACGACGGTTTCATCGTTTTCATGATGGAAGCGAATATGATAAGAGTTTACTATAAGACGAGTGGTGTAGTCATCCTTGGGCAAAAGTATAGGGTGTTTTACACAATGTCTTATTCCAATGGCTGCACCGATACTACCACGGCTGCGTAAAACTCCTTGTTTATCCAGGTACGGCGTCATCTTGTAGAGAGGGCTAGATTTGTCCAAACGCACTTTGCTGTCGAAAGGCAAAAACTCATTTTTTTGAATAATTGAATAATAAATAATTTAAATAAATAGTTTTCAGCTTTCAAATATTCACATTTTTCAATAAACCCTGTTTTCTTCGCAACAAAATTCTTCTTTGCCCAATAAGTATTCCAAAGAAACCTATATATCATCGCCACAACTCTCAACAGCTTCCACCAACTTGAGAATCTTTCAACTTGGACTATATTTCCTTGCAGCTTAACATGAAGGAGAACGTGTGCCCTGAGGTCCTGAGTAGTAGTTTCGTTGAGTAAACTTTCTGGCCACTCGTCTTCGCCTTGTTTCAAAAACGATGGACCATTGAACCACCGACTGGATGAGCCAAATTCAGGAGTTCCACTCCATTTAATAGCGTCATCTGCTACGTTTTGCTTACTGGGTACATATCTGCACTGGTTCATGTTGGTGGTATCAAGAATCTCGCTCACCCTGAATGCAACAAATTGGCGATATTTCCTATGATCAGACTTTATCCATGAGAGAACTGTTCTCGAATCTGACCAGAAGAGTTTTTGCGATATGGTAATGCAAAACCCTTCGAGCCTTAGCTAAACGAGTCCCAAGCCTGGCTGCCTCCAGTTCTAGTCGTGGAATCGATGCCAACTTAAGAGGTGCGACACGAGTTTTGGACGGCACTATGCTGCACTCTATTTTGGTGCACTTGGAACCCCTGAGATAGGCAACGGTTGCGAAAGCATTTTCGCTGAAATTTTTTTGAAAACATGCAGCTGTAAATCCACCTTTTGGTCACCGAACTGTATACATCTCAGATAACATCTTGGGATGCGAACTGTATTTATATTTTTTTAAAGACTCACCCAGTTACACCATTTATGGTAATGGTCATCGAAAACAGGATCGTCCCAGCCTAATGAAGCTCGCCATATTTCTTGCATCAAGATCTTAATGTATACGATGAAATGGGCAATAAGCCCAAGCGGATCAAAGATGGTCATCATAACACGTAGAACTTGCCTTTTGGTGGGACGAACATTACAACTTATAATGCTGTGTAAAGAAGACTTTGGCGCTAAAGTAAAGGTGAAACTGTCGGATGCTGTACACCAATACATGCCCAGGACCCTTTCCGTTGATTCGACTTCGTTGTTAATGTTGATCATTTTTGAGTCCTGCTGCTTACCACCAAGTTCCTTGATAACTACTGGAGAGTTCGATATCCAATTACGAATTTCAAATCCGCACTTGGAATGGATGTACCGCACATCTTTCGCTAGCTGTACCGCTTCGCTTTCCATATCGACGCTGTCCAGTAAGTCGTCAACGTAGTGATTTTCCACTATGGACCTGACTGCACGCGGAAATTGTTGTTCGTACTCCCGTACATTTTTATTTTTTGTGAATTGTGCGCAGCTTGGAGAGCATGTTGCTCCAAAAGGTAAAACTTGCATAACTTAAACGTCTGGTGTGCAAGAAAACCCATTCGCGCACAGAAAGCGTTGCACATGTTGATCCTCGCTGCGTACCAACACCTGCTGAAACATCTCTCGGATGTCAGCACAAATTCCAAGTCGCCTTTCCCGGAATTGAAAAAGATGTCTAGTAATGAAGACAATTGATCTGGCCCTTTCGATAGCATTGAAATTAATGAGATGCCATCGACTTTAGCGGCTGCATCCCAAACGATGTGTAACTTGCCAGGCTTATTTATGTTTGCGACTGTGAAGGTAGGTAAGTACCGTATTCGACTATGCTCCTGACTTAATTCGACAACAGATAGTCTTCGTATATATCTTTTTTCTACATACATCTTTATTTGTACATTAAGGTTGTCAGCCAATAAAGAATCCTTAACTAACTTCTTACGAAGACACTCATAACGTATCATCGCCATTGGGTAGCTATTCGGCAATTGAGGGTCATCGTACTTCCACAGTAATGGCATTTTAAATCGATCTCCTCGTCTGATAGTCTGAGATTCAAGCGTTTGGATTGCAAGCTCTTCCTCAGCTGACTTCACTATAGCTGTCGTTGAAACTCCCAAACTGTCGAGCGAAAAGTACTGCTTCATCATGTTGTGGAGGGAATCACCATTTGCTTCACCCTCACAGATGTGATAATGACAAACACTTTGCTGTGGTCGATCACTCCCACCAAACACAACCCATACTAATCGTGTTTTTGTTGCTGCTGGTGCGTCTCCAATTCAATCCTACGAGGAACCGCATGTTCGTAGGATTGAATTGGAACTCTTCGCAAGTGCGGATGTTTATTTGTAAGCTCATCTATTTGAAGAGAATGCTCTGGTAAGTGGAAACTATTTACAGTTCTTTTGTTGCGCAGTAAGTACTTTATGTGTTTGTGAGAAGCTGAAATTTCAGCTGAGGCAATTTTGGAGTTGTTTTCGTCTCGATGTGTTTGTCCTGTCCACTTCAGACATAGTTGTTCTTTTGGACCGTTGAGGTTCAGTTCGTCGGCGAGTGAAACATACATTAAAGTCAGCGAGGATCCTTCATTAAAAATGCGAAGGTATTTACTTTTTTGTTGAGGCCGTACATTACCACAGGGATGATGCGAAAAAGCACTGATTGTTGAGTGGATCTGTGTGAGTTGCAGTTATGTTGAACAGATGGTGTTGCATTTGAATTATTTGCTAATGAATGGGGTGCATCGGCTGAAATTTTGTGCAGCATTGAGTGATGTCTACGAGTGCATCCGTTGACTCCACATTGCTTATTGGAGCGGCACCGTGAATTAAAGTATGACATCAAACAAGTGCGACACAGGCGTAGCCGCTTCACGGTCTCCCATTTGTCATTAAGGTTCATGTGGGTGAATTTTACAGAACTTGCTATTTGTTTGCATTCCTGATTGCAAACTTTTCACTTGCTCGTACGTGTATTTAATGATCTACTGTTATTTTGTTGACTAGTGAACTCTGCTCCCTCCGAATGCGCGTTTATTCGACCACTTCCTCTTGTTGAACGTCTATCACCTTTGTTTTCAAGAAAATATAATGGTGTTGAGGCGACATCACTTATCATTTCAGCTAACTCAAAGAGCCAGTTGCTAAATGAGGACAGGTTGACAATTGGAAGCGAACGTCTATGGATGACCCACTCCACCTTGAACTGAGTTGGAAGTTTTTCAACGATCTATTGAAGAAGTACTGGGTTCGCTAGATAATCCTTGAGGCCCGAAGCTTCCATAGTTGCACACATATTTTCGATAGCCAAGGCGTATGTGATTAACGTGTCCAACTTGTCTAGACGTGGTGCTGGTTCGCTGCGCACCTTTGTCATCATAGAGTGAATTATTATTTCCGGGCGTCCATATAGCATGCGCAGTATTTGGATGATGCGTGGAACATTTGATGGCAAAAGCATTCTACTCCTTACGGCTTCTATTGCTCGTCCTTTCAGGCACTTTTGTAGTCGCATAAGGTTTTCTTGATTGTCGAATCCGCACATCCTTGTACTTCCTTCAAAGCTACTGATAAACGGCGGCCACTCCTTTGGATTACCACTAAATATTGGTAAGTCCCTAGCCATTGAATTGCGTGTTGCGAGTTGCCGACTGCTGGGTAGACCAACTATATCTGCGTCTTGTTCCTCTTTTAGAACATTGTCTGTTTGTATATTGGTAGTGACTTGTTGACCTGAGCCGCTGATGGTAATTGGAATTGGACTGGCTGCTGATGGAAGAAGTTTTTCAACACCTCTTGTACGAAAGACTGCCACAGGTGTAGTCGTTCTGAAAATACGATTATTATTTCGTTGTTCAGAGATATCAACAAGTGGCTCTGGTCCTTTTGCATTAGCGGTGGTGAGAGCTCGATTCTCATTATATTGCATAGAGGAGGGATAATTTGCTGACTCGTTTTTATCTGCAGATATGGCTACTAATGTTGGATTCACAATGGATGTAGCTGCTGATGAACTTTGTTTGTTATTATTGCAAACATCGTCTGTGAGTTCATTGTTTTCATCCATAAGAAGTTCAAATTTCCTGCCTAGGTATTCAGCATTTCTCTTTGCCTTCATCGTCATCTCCTTTTCCAATAATTGTAGTTGGACTGCCTTACGCTTGGATAGATGTTCTTTTATTTTTTGTTGGCCTTCATCTGCTGCTACTTGTGCTTTTTCTTCGACGCATCTTTGACATAACCAATCTTCTTTGGCAATGTCTACGGTTGTTCCAGTACATACAAAGTGGAACCATGTGTCACATTCATCACATGCCACCCTGTAGTCGTTGTCTGGTTCAGAACACAGTGGGCAGAATTTTTTTGTACTACCAGCGTGTGAAGTTTGCCGAGAACTTTGGCCTTCAATACTTGGATGATTTTCCATTTTATTTAATTTATTAAACTTAAAAAGAATTTTGTAGCTTGCTTGACGCTTGTGCAATATCAAAAAAATGGAAAAGAAAGTCAAATTCAGATTTTGTAGTTACTCTGTTTTTAAACGATTGGTTACTTTATTAGTTGTGACCTTTTGATGTGAATTCTCGAATTTTCTCCCTTCTTCTATTTAACGTTTGTTCAATTCAAATCTTGGTTTTCAGCACCATTTGAATAATGGCTGTGTTTAGCAGGATCGATGTCCAGTGGCATTGTTGCCAACAATAGCCATTCCTAAATCAAAATCTGCCATTGTATAGTTTATTTCTTTTTTTTTTTCAAAAGCTAATATGTGTTCTTGCAGTTGGTTCTCTAGCAGTTTTTTAGTCGTACTATATATACCTTAGAATTCTAATTTAAGTGCTTTGATATTTTCTTTTTCTTCACTATCTTCTAAATTATTAAATATATCTTTAAGATTGTCTATTTCTTTAATTTTTCTTTACCTGTTTCAAATGTATAAGGTCTACCTTAACTCTTCTTGATATTTGTGAGAATAGTTTCTAAATTGTTTCTTATTTCTTCCATTTAGTTAAGTAAAAAGTACTAAAAATATATTTATTTTTTGTTTTTGTTTTTAATTCTAAAATTTCAAATTAAAAAAAAAATTTTAGGTGTAACTAATTAATTCCATCTTACAAATTCTTATCTTTTTCTAATATTTCTCCTACTGTTATATATAATAAAGTGTATTCTATTCAATCAATTTGTTTTAATTTAATTAAACTTCTAATGTATTCTGTATTTAACAAGCATTTATATATTTTTTTAAATATGTATTGTGAAACTTAAAAATAAGTTTGTTTGTATTCTGTTCCGTTGAAGAATCTTAAAAATTAATGAAACTACATATTTATATTCATTTTTGTTTTTTTTATACATTGGTTATCTGATTTTTGTTTGTATTCTGTTCCGTTGAAGAATCTTAAAAATTTATGAAACTACATATTTATATTCATTTTTTTTTTGTATACATTGGTTATCTGATTTTTGTGTTTTTGTACATGATTTTTTAAATATTTGTTTATTTTGTAGGCAGTGTAAAGGATGGTGATGATAACTGCGGTTGTTACCACTGATTCTGGAATTACTGGCATGTTGTTTTGCTCTTGGACATTATTGTTATTGACTACTGTTTGCGGTTTGCTTTGGCTTTTTCCCATAATGTTGTCTCTTCAATGTTTTCGCCTTGTTGATAAGTTCGTTTTTTAGTTTTTTGTCTGTTGTGAGTGTGATAATGGTGTTTTGCAGGTCGAGGGTTGTCATCAATTAGATCTTTGGAAATCGAAAATTTATAATCGAGAAAATCATATAAGGATGATTGAAAAGTTCAAAATCGTCTACTATAATTAGTAAAGCCTGGAGTGTAAAGCATTTGATTTTTGTGTGCAGTTTGTTGGTAGCAGTTGCGATGTTATATTACAATGGAATCAATTCACATTGTGGCCTCTCGTTCAGTTCTATACCGTGTGCTAAATTTTTGCAGGATCGCCATGTGGTGTGAAGTAGCATACTCGTATTTTTGGTATATTAAGCGTACCACGATATATTGGTATAAAAGCGTACCACACTATATTGGTCTAGGCGATTACTCGCCGTCACTTAAAGCAAAAGAGTGTATCTTCAGTATTCAAGATTTAAAGTGTGTTTTTATCGGTTTTAAATATTCCTTATATACTAATTCGTCTAACTGTTATACTTATTTTCTATCTTACTTTTACGTATTCAATTCACATTCAAAATTATTCTATTTTCCTATTGGCTACAAATCTAAATTAGGATCTTATTACTATTGAGTGAGAAACAATGCAATCAAGTGGAATGCTGATATTATGTTATGACTCACATACTCGATTGCACTTTACATGTTTTGTTATTCATTTGTTAAATGGGCAGTGGCGGCGCATAAGTGGATACACTACATTAGTTATATAAAGAAAAAGAAAAAATGTAAATCACCCGCTTTAACTTTAAATAAAAAAAATAATTATAACTGGTAATTGGCGAGTTCTTCCTTCTGCATCCGAATTTTACTTTGCTTTCTTCGGACAAACCCTGGACATGACGAGCTTACCTCAGCCTTAGAAAAAAAAGCATGACATTTTGGCGCCCGAGCAGGGACCTTTAGAAGGTTCATCCGGACTCCCACTGACCGACTTGGAATCGTTCGAAGGCAATACCCGCCGCCGCCGTAATCCGTTTTCCGTAATTAAGCCCTGCGACACGATTAAAAGTAACCTCCGAAAGAGTACCACCGAACCATCTCTTTGTCACCGTTCCGCCGCCGATCAACTTTATGATGTCCGAATCAGAGGAAACACCGATGACCGAATACAACCCCTATAAGAACCTGGGATTCATATATTTCTTGAAAAAGTCCGAACACACCGAAGTACTTAATGAAAGAAATTTGGTTTCCAGTGGCACGCTACAATCACTCCGCAAAAGGCGAACTCAACACTTTAAGGAACTCCGAGCTCATTAGTCGACCCAAAATCTATGTGAAGAATGAGAAAACATTGTGGAGAAAAGGAATGACGCAGAAGCAAGCGAAGAAGCTCCGACTTGCGCCACACAGTCGTATACAAGCCAGATCAACATTCCTATTCCTCCAGCTCCGCTTCAAGGACCATTATTCTTAACCGTGCCTACATCAAGAAAACCGTTCACCGTTCTCACACCTTTATATTAGCCTATCTTCCAACATACCAGTCAAAATCTGCCCAGCATCCGCCAAATCCTCACTACGAGCATGAACCGCACCGCGCGCCGCCGCCGAGAGCCGAAATACCTTCAACGACTAACCGACTTACAATAAGTTAGGAGGCAGAAGTCATGAAGACAGTCCGTAAATGGGGTTTGAGGTTTGATTCCTCTGGTAATCCTTTGGAATTTCTGGAAAGATTATCAGAGCTGACACAATGCTATAATATACCCGACGATGATATGTTCCGAACATTACCCGAATTATTCCGTGGTGCAGCGCTGCAATGGTTACGCATCAGTCGTGATAATTTTACCAATTGGGACGATTTCTGCGACGCCTTCATTCGTTACTTTTTGCTTGCAAGGTATCTTCGAAAATTGGAGGACGAAATATTGCGTAAGCGACAAGGAGCCCGCGAACGTGCTAAGAAATATATTCAGGCCTTACAATACCTCATTCGGCAACATCCCAGAATGACGATGGCCGCAAATGTTGACCAAATCTTCGATAGCTTGCGCGACGAATATAGGTACTATATTCGACGCCGAGACTACACTACGCTCGAAGAACTGATGCTCTTGGCAGAAGAGTAAGAGTCGATCAAAAAGGACGACCCGAACGCGCGCCACAATGCTTCGCCTTCCTGCTCTACTCCGCAAACTCAGCGCCGACCCCCTGCCCTTGGTTATTACAGTAGATAAATTCCTCGACACATTCCTGATGCTGATTCTTGCCATAGGGAATCCCATTGTTGCAATTGTACGCAGCGAGGTCACCGTAAAGTGACGTGAAACCGAGCATTTCGGCTTTTCTGTTAATTTTGTGGTGAGGATGGCAGGTTGACTAAGGACTGTGATTGCCGACGAAATCCTGCGGTAGCCGTTATTGATTACCCGCCAGGTCATGATCCCAGATACTTCAGGGCTATCGAGGTGGAGAATTGCAGGTATCAAGCCTTAATCAATACGGGTTCTACTCGGGCGTTCGTCGGACCAGCACTTAGGCTGCGATTCATCGAACTCGAGATACAAATGGAAGTACAATCCCGCCCGGTCCACTTAGCAAACGACAAGCCAGTAATTACATCGGAGCATTAGAGGATTACAATCATGGTAGGTGGCATGAATTCGACCGGAGAAGTCACATAGCTTCCCGAGTTAGCAGAAGACGCCATTATTAGAATGGATCTAATGAGCCAAGCGAACCTTCAAATCTTCATGGCCAACATGCAAGTAACCGGAAGGAAACAAGAACCAGACGAAAGGATTCCTTCTTGTCAAGCAACGAATCACCATTCCAGTCAACAACAGAAATTCTTAAAAACCGAGCTGCCGAAATTCGAAGAAATCACCGGAATTTCCACCGTACCACCGCACCGAATTCGCCTTGAGACCGAGGAACCCTTTAAACAACGATACTATCCTCGCAACCCCCCCCCCCCCCCCATGCAAAAAATCATAGATGACGAAATAAATGACCGTGAAAAAGTCCTTGCAGCTCGCCAATAGTAAGAAGAGTAGAAAGAAGGATCATGGAGGGTCTGCATAGATTTCCGGCAGTTGATTGAAGTATCATTTAAAGATGCGTACCCGTTACCTTATATAGAAGCTATATTAGCTAAGTTACGAGGGGATGAGTTCATGTCTACCATAGAGCTAAAGCAATCATATTGGCAAATAGTCCTAGAACCAAAGTGCCGCCATTACACTGCCTTTACTGTTCCAGGAGGAGGCCTTTTTGAATGAAATGCCATGCCTTGTGGTTTAGACTCTGCCGGCGCCACATTTCAGTCAGCTATGGACTCAATTTTTGCACCCGCTATGCTCAAGTATGTGTTCGTGTACTTGGACGACATTATCATCATAAGCAGTACATCCGAAGAACATATCCGCCACCTTACTGAAGTTTCCGACAAACTCCGCGCAGCCAACTTGAAAATCAACGCCGATAAATGCAACTTTTGTCGCGAAAGGTTAAAAGTCCTGGGTCGCGTAATTTGCAAAAAGGGAATCCACACAGATCCCGAAAAGATATCTGCTGTCCAAAAACTAAAGGACCCAACTGTGGATATGTTCCTGGTACCGGCGATTCATCGAGGATTATTCAAATGCAGCTGCGCCATTAACCAAGTTGTTGAAGAAAAACGCGAAATGGGATTGGAGTTCGCCCCAGCAAGCAGCTTTCGACCAACTTGAGGTGAAACTTACCGAAGCCCCGTTCCTGGCCTTCCCGAACTTCGATTTGCCTTTTACGCTTCAAACCGACGCCAGCCATTTCGGATTAGTGGTAGTACTCACGCAAAACGTCGAAGGTGACGAAAAGGTTATAGCCTATGCGAGTCTTACACTTACGGACCAAGGGCAAAAATTCGCGGAAACAGAAAGAATGTTTGGCTATATTATGGGGAATCGGGATAATGCGGCCATATCTTGAGGGCTACCATTTTAACGTAGTCACGGAACATCATTCTTTAAAATGGCTTCACTCATTGAAAAACACTTCAGGTAGACAATCTCGGTGGGCATTGGATCTTCAACAATTCGATTTTAATATCCAATACCGCAAATGGGCTATGAATAATGTCGCCGACGCCCTGTCCCGAGACCCGCTCCCCATAACCGAAGTAGACAGACAAGCCGCCGCGCATTATAATGCTAAGCCCGATTGGGTTCAGAAATTAAGAAACGAGGTGAAGAGAGATATTACGAAGTACCCGGATTATAAAATAAACGAAAATGAATTATACCGCGGTTTTTTTTTTTTTATAATCTACACGCGCTCAAGGGATTATGAATACCCTTTAAATGTTTCAACACACCGCGGGCGTGAGGGTGAGGTTAAGGAAGAGAAAGAATGATAGGAAAGATGTGTGGCGCGATATTCGGAGATTGTAGGCCGTTGTTATCTCAGATTTTATTTCCAGGGATGGCGGCTGAGCTAATGCGGGGAAATTTCAGTGTCTTATTTATCTATGTCCCTTATAATTCGCATTAATTTTTTTATTCTTTGTCATATTTTATCGTTATACTAGTTTTACTCAATCACATGTTGTTAGTTCTATGCCTAAACAGCATGTAATGAGTAAACCAGCAACTTATTGTATGACATTTATTTTTTTTAGAGCTTGTTCTTAATGGAAAAATAAGAAGACATAGACCACGGCAGGGATCGAACCTGTGACCATGCGGTTGGCAGGCGAACACACACCTATCGCGCCACGGCCACTCCCAGCTAAGCAGCCGCTCGCCGATTCACGAGAGTATGAATGGAAATTATGCGCACCAGATTCCCAACGGGCGCGTTACCTAAACGAAAACCATGATGTTGTCACGGCCTATCATTTAGGCATTGCTAAAACCACCTCTCGTATGATGAAGTGATTTTATTGGCCTGGCATGTTCCGTGACTTGCCCAAATACGTGCGCAACTGTCAAACATGTAATTGATATAAGGTGCCGCACTAAAAGCCTAGTGGTTTTATGCATACCGCGCAAGTGGAAGAACCGTGGGAAATTGTTTGCGCCGATTTTATTGGCCAGTTACCCCGCTCGATGAAAGGTAATACCATCATTTTGGTTATGGTAGACAAATTTACTAAATGGGTAGAAGCCCTTCCCCTCCGAGCTGCTACGACACCCAGCCTGATAAAAGCCGTCCGCGAGCGAATCATCACCCGTCTTGGAGTTCCTACGGTATTTCTCGCGGACAACGGGGCCCAGTTTACGAGTAATCAATTCGGCGAGTACTTGAGCAGTCTGGGGGTACAGCAACGTTTCACCGCACCAAACACACCTCAAGAAAATCCAACAGAAAGAGTAAACCGTTTACTCAAAACAATGAATTCACATTATGTGGGGAGTATCAGCGTACCTGGACGAAAGTTTGCCAGAATTAGCGTTCGCCATTAATACCAGCCGTCACGTATCTACCGGGCAGTCCCCGGCCCAATTAAATTTTGGCCGCGAGCTCCGAGGCCCCGCCGAATTTATACAGTCATTATACAACGACGACCCTGCCGAGGAATGAAGCGCTAAGCAAGAGCGCATGCGAGCACTTTATGAGCTGGTGCGCCTCAACCTCCAAAGGGCCAGCCAAACACAAGCCAAATCCTATAACCTACGACGAAGTGCCTGGCGCCAAGTTATCGGCGAGCAGGTCTATAAGAAGGCCAGAGTTCTCTCATCAGGGGTAAAGTATTCCGCCAACAAATTGGCACCCCTTTACGACGGTCCTTTTGAAGCCGTTAAGTTTATTTCCCAGTCATAGTCGCCCTCAAAGGGAAGGGAGAAAAAAGAAATTAAAAACGCCCCTGAGGGCCCACATAAAAGACTTAAAAGGATTTTATTCAGACAAACTAGCAAATCGTACAAATACCGGAGAGCATTTATCACCGTTGATCATTCGGCCACCGATCGCGGACCGCAGTAATTTCAAGCTCGAGGAAAAAAAAGTAAATTTACATGAAACTATGGAAGCACAACGCAGCCAAAGCCCATATCGAAGTGATGGAGAACGCCGCAGCACCCGGAGTTATCATCAGAACAAGCGGTTCAACCGTCTCTCCTCACCAGAAAGGTTTGCACCGGCACTCGCTGCAGCAACCAGGCCGGCGGTACTATCCGTTGTTGTTGTCCCGCCATCAAAGCATCCACCAGTCCAGACCGTCGTCAGCGATCCATGCGTCCGCGAAAGGACATTGCCGACAAGAATATCAGTCCCATATCGACGAGAGGAGATGAGTTTCAACAACGTGAAACCTAAACGCGTCAGCCGGGCAAGGGCGGAGGCACATGCCGGCGTACCGATCATGCCAAAGGCATCCGAAGCGTTGAAGATGCAAGGGGTACGGGTGACCCTGAAAGCAGCCGAAGAGTTATGGTGTGCAAGGAATGCCCCAGCCAAACAGGGATCCCCGTGGCACCCAGGATGCCGGGGCCCTCGCCAACTCAAGCCAGCAGTTCATCGCCCCGATAACAAGACCTGACATCGGTCGCAACACAGTGATATGCAACTTCGATACGTCGGCTTTCTATTACTATGCGATTCCGAAAACGGTAGCCACCACTTGGAAAGTCGCCACCGTCTCGCTACCGGCACCACCATCGTCAGCGCATCTAGCGTCGTAAGCCCAACAGCCATTACCACCACTAGCCCCGCCAGCACCAGGAAATTCCCGAACGGCAGGTAAACCCTTCGACCCATTCGAAGGCATAACCCTTAGCGGCACCGGTCACCAACGCCATTTGTATATTCATCGCCCGTGGGGGAACATAATTGTCCTGCTGAATCGCATTGCAAAGAAGGCTGCACTTTGGTACGGGACTTATCGCACAACCATTGTTGTATCAAAGTTGACGCAGCACCAATTGCCAGGTTATCGTTATTAACTAATTATTATGAATTATTTTTGTTATTGATGAATTATTGCTATTATGTTACTGGCAGTATTATAAGTTACTCTAGTTATAAAACAAAAAATAATATACAAAATTGTGATGCTTTTTTGTCTAAGGCTGAGGTAAGCTAGTCGTGTCCAGGGTTTGTCCGAAGAAAGCAAAGTAAAACTCGGATGTAGAAGGAAGAACTCGCCAATAACCTGTTATAATTATTTCTTTTATTTAAAGTGAAAGAGGGTGATTTACAATATTACAATTTTCTTTTTCTTAAGATAACTGATAAGTTATTTTATATAATCACAAAGCTAGTTTATTTTAGCAGCAGGAGTAAGGTCAGCCCGAAGACGTTTACTTTGAAGAATCGTATCGGGGAAAAGTACATTTTAGGAATCTAAATTCCAGCCTAGGCTAACCCAAGGGAAAATTACTTTGCCCTAAACTAACCCTGAAGGGGAAAGTATGGAAATCGGCGGTTTATAGGAATCTAATTCCAGCTGAAGCCTAACCCAAGGGAAAATTACTTTGCCCTAAACTAACCCTGAAGGGGAAAGTAGGGAAATCGGCGGTTTATAGGAATCTAATTCCAGGCCAAGGCTAACCCAATGAAAAATCTTTTGTTTACCAAAAAGTCCGTCTTAAATGGCACATCAATGTACCAATTAAGGTTAAACGGAATTGACCACCAAGTGTGCTGCCACTGGGGATCAATGGGAATCTTATTCATGAGCAATCAACAAAACCTAGATAAAGGTAGGCTTCAGAGTGTACAAGTTTCCTCCTCTGGTATCGTCATTCCTTACATCTACTTATTATAATTTTTACTTTAAGGCAGTGCGAATTGTAAGGCTGACGAACGTAAATGTTAGGGTGGTGGTAAAGTCGTACGTTATTGCTGCTGCGTTGACTGGTTTGGTTTGGCGGTGGTCGGGTGCATCATTCCGGTTCGGCATGGGATGGGGTGCGTAAGTGTAACGCTTCGTTACAATGTCACATTTGGCCAGGAGGAAAAATCGTCGTTTATTGGCTCAATAGAACTGTTTATGTTCGGTGAAAATGATACGCCCGTAGAAAATAAAACTCCTTTATTTTTAGCATTGGTTGGCCCTGAAGGTTATAAGAAAATTAAAGACTTAGTGGCTCCTGATACTCCAACAAAGAGCTCAAATGAGCTCATTGATATGATTAAAGATATGTTCACCACAAAGAAAAATATAATTGCCGAACGGTACAAGTTTAACGGTGCCAAGCAAAAAACGGATCAGTCAATTTCGAAGTTCATATTCGAAATCAAAATGCTCTTAGTTAATTGCGATTTCAAGAATATTTTGGAAGAAGCTTTTTGTGATAAACTAGGAGTTGGTATACGAGATAAGGGGCTGCAAGCACTTTTGCTTGGAATTACTTCTCTGGACTTGAAAACAGTAGTTAACAAATCAAAAGAATTCGAGTTAGAGCAGAATGATCAAAAAAATCTAGAAACTATGGTGCAATTAAGTTCTCTTAATGTAATTCATGAAGAAGCGGTATATAGAAAACTGTATAAAATGTTCAAAAAGTCACCAGATAAACGGTTGTCCAGCTAGAAATTGGCAGTGTTATATTTGCGGTAAAGTGGGGCATTCGTCGAAAGCATGCATAAATAAACCTGGGGAAAAGGGAAAACAGAAACCAAAGCAACAGGAGTGGACGATGCCAACAGCAAAGAAAAACGCAGATTTACGACTGGGAAGCATAAATTTCATAGAAGTTCCTGGTGGGCTCGAGTGTGTAGAATTTATTGTTGATGGAATTAAATTGAAAATGAAGATTGATTGTGGTATCAGTTAATTCTAATGTTATGTATGATGAAATGTTTAAGTATAAAGAATTAAAAAAGTAGAAAATTAAATTAAGAGGTTCTAACAGGTCATACGGTTGTTGTTATTTGTGAAATTTAGTTGCAGTGTCTGAGTTAAGTGGCTGGCGAAAACATATGTTAAAAATACATGTCGGTCAAGAAATATCCATCCAATTATCGGCCGAGATTGGCTCGACATTTTATGGTCCACATGGCGAGGCTTTTTTAAGACTCAATTTTACTACGCAATTGCACCCTTTGATAAGCAAAATTATTTGTTAGAATTACATAATGATCAAAAAATGAATGCGAATGATGAGAAATTGGTGAATGAAATCAAACCAAAGTTTCCCAATGTCCTTGGAAATTCCACAGAACCGATTAATGATCTTATGGCAGAAATAACATTGGGAGAAAATGTACAACCTCGATTTCACAAGCCATACACTGTGCCATTATCTTCGTGAAAAAGTTGATTCGGAATTAGAGCGTCTCGAAAAGCAAAATATTATAGAAAGGGTTCAGACTAGCTCATGGGCGGCTCCACTGGTGATTGTTGAAAAAAAAGACGGGTCGCTGGGGTTATGTGGGAATTTTATAGTGACCATTAACTCTCATTTAGATATGGTTGTTCATCCATTGCCAGTTATAGACGAGTTGTTGATTATTGCAGGTAAATATAGATATTATTGTGCAATCGATTTATTTGGCGCATATCTTCAATTGGATGTCGATCCAAAATGCAGGAGATTATTGGTTATTAATACCAGTCGCGGGTTGTTTCAATTTTGTCGGGTGCCATTGTGTGTTGCCTGCGCACCAATGATTTTCTACAAGAAAATGGATTCGATACTATCAGGAATAGAAGGGGCAGAATAGTAAATTGATGATAGTCTCTGTGGTGGGAATAGAATTGAACAGTTCAAAGAAAGACTTTTTCAAGTTTTAGGTAGATTGGATTCTCATGAAATAAAAATTAATCTTGAAAAATGTAAATTTTTTGTCGATAAAATTGAATGGCTAGGGCATGAGCTCTTATATAATGGAATTAGTCCTTGTCAAAGAAAGTTAAAAGCTATAATGAACTTACCAGAACCTACGAACGTTAAGATTTTGTAGTCATAACTCGGTCTACTAAATTATTACTCGAAGTTTTTGCCTAGTTTTTCAAAAAGACTAGCACCTCTGTGTAAATTACTAAGAAAAAATTAAGTTTGGTCGTGTATTGAAGAGTGTCAGAGTGCGTTTGACGAAAGCAAAGAAGTCATTCAGAAAAATAATATATTGTGCCCGTACGATCCGAGGCTTCCGATAATTGATGCATGCGATGCAGGTCCAATTGGAGTCGAAGCAATTTTAAGTAACATAGATAAAGATGGTGTTGAGCATCCATATTTTATGGGAATTTCAACCTTGAGTAAAGCAGAAGAAAATTATTCGCAACTCTATCGGGAAGCATTGGCGGTGGTGTTTGCCATAAAACTTTTTCATAAATTCCTATATGGATACAGTTTTATAATTTATACTGATCATAAGCCGGTAGAGGTTTTATTAGGTGACAAGCAGGCATTGTCAGTAGTTGCATCAGTAAGATTACATAGATGGGTCCTGTTCCTGTCAAATTATCAGTGCCAATTGTGTATAGAACAGCGTCTAAACAAATGAATGTTGACGAATAGTCTAGACTTCATTTGAATGAACCTCCAGGAGAAGAATTGAAATTTTCGTTGAATTATTTTATACTGTTTCATCACCTTTGGTTTACAATACTATTCGTTGTAAAACAAAAGCAGATGGTGTTTTATCACAGATAAAAGAATTCGTAAAAAATTATTTGCCAGAAAATGCAAAAAAAGACACAAATTTTTGCCAATTTTATCGAGTTATATATTCTCTTGAATTGAAAGAGAGTTGTTTGTATTATGCTAAACGAATAGTTATTCCGGATAAACTGAAGTCAAATTGCCTGAACATTTTGCATGAAGAGTACATAGGTATGACTCGCATTAAGATGTAAGTACGGTCTTATTTGTGGTGGCCAAAAATGGATATAGATATCGAAAGCTAGGTTAGTAATTCCGAGGATTGCAAGTTAAAGCAAAAATTGAAGAAACACTGCCCAAATTTTACCTGACCCGCTACATGTTTCCCATTTGAGAGAGTACGTATTGACCTGCTTATGTTTGAAAATAAAAACTTCTTAATAATTGTAGATGATTTTAGCAAATGGATTCAGGTTTATATTTTACAAAAAACTACATCATGTAATTGAAAAGCTTAAAAATCTTATGTCGGTTTTTGGATTTCCGTAGATATTGGTCTCGGATAATGGCCCTCAATTTTCTTGCTTTGAATTTTTAAAATTTTGTAGAGTTAATGTAATTGAGTATAAAGCGTCCAGTTTATCATCCAGAAAGTTATGGAATTGGAGAAAGAGAAGTTGGAACAGTGAAAGGAGTCTCAAAAAATGTAATAAAAATCGTTTAACAATAAAGCAAAAACTTATGAATATTTTGTTTAAGTACCGTAGTACGCCACATTCTGCAACTGGGGTTTCACCTGTTAAGTTATTATTTTCTTATGAACCAAGAAATTGTCTTACTTATTTGCAAAACAGTACCATAAGTTTAGATTGTAAGCAGAAAGTGCCGTTAGCAATAAATATAAAGAGAGAAAAATTAATCAATGTACAGAATTTAAAAAGACAAAATATTTTGATTAAGAAGTACGTGAAAAAGTTTTATATTGTGAAGAAGGAAGTAACTATCCGAAATGGAAACCGGGAATTATTACGAAAAGGGAGAGTTGGTTGACTTATTTTGTAAACATTAATGGTTTAATTAAGAGAGTTCATTGGAATTAGTTAAGAAAATATGTTAAAGAACCTTATATAGGTATAAGTAATAAAAGTAATGAAAATGATGAACCAAAAATTAAAGAAATTTGTATAGAAAATATTAATAAGAGTAGTGATCAGAAATAAAACATAAAGAAAAAAGTAATGAACTAAATTTAAACAAGAATGTTAAGACCGAAAAAGCTTATATCATTTAAAGAATAAATAAGATAGTAGTGAAAGAAAAAAAAGAAAATTCAACGATATAACAGTTTATATGAAGTACATTTTTATCTAAATTTTTAGGAAGTGTTATGATGCTCTTTCCATAATGTTAGGTTACGAGGATAGTAGTATGTATGTATTGTATACACATAAGAGGACTACTTCGTAATTAGATTTAATTTAGAATTAAGTCAGGAATATAACAAACCCTTTTCACCTTTTGCAAAGCTATGCCATGTCAAATGTGTCCTTGGGAAGCTGCAATACAATAGAATGCCTATTTGCATTATATTAGTTTTAGTTTAGTTTAGTTTAGTTTAATTTTATTTTCGTAAAGCTTACACAGTAAGATATAAATCTTATAAATTAGTGAAATTTATAAATTGAATTTTAGTTTTGTTTAACAAATATAATAGGTAGTTATAATTAAAAAAAGGAAAAATAATAATAATATAAGTAAAGAAAAAAAAGAATATAATAATAGTACATGAAGGAATCAATTCATATTTATATAATTTTTTTAACAATTTATGGTAAATATATATAAATAAGCAGATTAAGAGAGTTAGGAAAAAGAAAGGTTAAGGAAGAGAGGAAATGTTTTAAGTTAGTTGCTTTAATCAGATAAGAAATTATATAATTTTTTTTGAAATTGGTAATCACTCGCATATAAGTAGGAAGTGAATTCCACAGACGACAAGCAGCTATAAAAAATTGTCTTTCAGAAGTCAAACAGTTAAAACGAGGTAGAATAAAACATGCAGATGTCGAAAATCGAAGTTTTTCATAAAGATAAGTTGGTTGTTGAGTTCTTTGAATTTTAAAAAATAGTAGCAGTGTGCGAAATTTAATGAGATTATTGAATTCCATTTGAAGTAGGTTCTGCCGCAGATGCGAGACATGATCATATCTTCTTAAGCCAAAAATGTATCGAATAACACTATGAAAGGCAATTTTCAATTTGTTTTTACTTGCATAGTCACAGTTTAAGTAGATTTGTTAAAATTTGTAAAATTAAAGTCTTCGCAAACAAGATTTTTGTTTTGAGCGGGGTAAATTCATGAGCAGTCCAAAGTGTTCTAAGAGTACCATAAGTCTTACCTACTATAGAGTTTATATGGTCATTCCACGTTAAAGTTCTATTGAATATTACACCGAGATTTGTATAAGTATTAACATATTCTGACGAGGTCCCATTAAGCATGATTGGCGGAAAGTAGGATAAGTCATATGGCTTTTTTGAAATAATTAGGCACTTACATTTATTTGGGTTAAGAGCCGGACCATTAGACTCTGCCCACTTGAAAATACGGTCAAGATCCTCATTTATGCTGAATACACAGTTTTCGATTAGACCTAGGGAGCAACTTTTATATATTTGAATGTCATCCGCATAAAAGTGCTTCGATGCATTGCGAATAATAGACGCGATTTCATTGATATAAAGTCAAAAGAACAATGGGGCTAAGTTTGATCCCTGGGGAACACCTTTGAGTAAGGGGAGAAATTTTGAAAATTTGTTCTCAATGCAAACTGCCTGTTTTTTATCGCTAAGAAAGGAGGATAATAATTTGATTGCTTCTTCAGATAGATTGAATTCCTGACGCAGCTTGTTTAATAGTACATTATGGTTAACCATGTCAAATGCTTTAGAAAAATCTAAAAGAACTAGAAACGTTACATTATTAACATCAAGTTCAACCCTTATATCTTCTATAAGCTTTAAGAGTGCCGTGGTGCAACTGTGTTGAGGGCGAAAACCGGATTGAATAGGAACTAGGAGATTATTCTGAGTAATATACTCATTGAATTGCTTTTGCATAATTCGTTCCAATACTTTTGAAAGAAATGAAAGAATAGAAATTGGTCGAAACTCATTGCAAAGCGCGTTTTTAGGAATCGGTATAATCTGTGCCATTTTCCACTGTTGGGGGAATCTTCCTGTCATGAGAATTGTATTAAAAACATGAGTTAAATACAGTAGTAACAGGGGCAGAGTATATTTTAAGAAAATAGGGCTAAGTTCGTCAACTCCAATTGAATTGGATTTTACAGAGATAAAACTCTCTACCACTTCCAGGCAGGTTACATTTGAAAAGCTAAAAGGAGTAACAGTAGAGAGCCTATGTAGACTAGTAGAGTTTCCGAAATTTCTACAGGACAGATTATTACGTGTAGAGAGATTAGAGCTTAGATTAAGTTCGTTTATATCAAGAAGGTTTTTACACTTAGGTGTTTGTTTACCTATTCCGAGTTTACGAAGAAAACTTCCGACCATCCGAACTAATCTTTAGGCGACTTGAAAAGTATCGTGTTTTTGCATCTCTAATTGCCTGAACAACCTTATTCCGCAAAGTTTTATAAATTATATGAATATCTTCAACACGATAGTAAACCCATCTTTGATAGGCTTGATCTCTTTGTTTCATAAGCTCTTTTATATGACTTGTAAACCAGGGTTTAGAGACGCGATGTTGCTTCTTAATTTTTAATGGGACGTGAAAATCAAACAAGGATTGTATATTCTTAGTTAAAAACCTTACCTGGTCATCTAGCAAGGTCATTACATAGAGATTATTACAGGGAATCGAGAGAATATCGTATTGAAGTGAGGACATATTTACATGCTTAAAATCTCTATATTTAACCGTTGAATTTATAAAGCTATCCTTCGTGGTAAAGTCATAAGTCAAAAAAATTAAGTCGTGTTTGGAGAAAGCTGGTATGGCAAGTTGATTATAAAAAAAGTATCAGGTTAGTCTCGTTGACAAAGAAAAGGTCTAATAAAGTACTGCAAGTTGGTGTGAAATGTGTTGATTCAGATGTATTAACACAATGTAGATCATAACAAAGCATGTTTTCATAGAGATTTTTGTCAATAATGAGATTACTGTTAAAGTCACCACAAATGATTATATTCGATGAGCTAACTGTTAATTCTTCAATAAGTTGCTAAAACGGCATTAAATCGACATTTCTATTTTGCCTGTAAACAGCACCAAGAAGCAGAATGCTACCGGTGCCTTTTATGTCTAAAAATAAGTACTCACATGAATTCCTGGGTGGCGAAAAACACCTCATTTTGCATGTCAGCCCCATTTTTACATAGATCGCGATACCTCCACCACGTCCGGATCTATCTGATCGAAATAGATTATATCCAATCAGAGAGTATGAAGCATCTCTTACATCTGCGGAGAACCAAGTTTCAGATATGCAAATTGCATCGATTTCCAAATCTCTAAATACATATCTAAGCTCGACGATTTTCGGCATCAGACTTTGTGCATTTATAGGAATTACTTTAAAGCCTTCTCGTTGATTACAAAAAACGTTTAACATTGTTCGCAATATAACATCACTAGCACTGCTGTCGTCCTTGGAATTCACCAAACTTTCACTCAACTCTGTACAGAGTAACTCTTACGCGAGAAACCAACAACATGTTCATATTAACGAAAGGTCGAAAGCAACAACTTGTGAAGGAGAAAGTAATTCTTAGGAAGAAGGGGCGAGCAGAAAAGGCAAAGTAGAGAAAGAGAAGACAGAGGAATAGTAAGACGACAGAAATCATAATAGTGATATTCGCAATAATAAAAAAAAAAGAAAATAATATATGAAAAAGAATTGAAAAACTAAATTATAAATTAAGATAATAATAATTAATTATTGGCATCAGTCATCATCGCAACGCTTAGTAAGTCATCATTTTCTAAGATTAAGGCTGCATCGTCGTCAGGATGATGTTTAGGGTAAACCAGACCACTTCTCGTAAACACCGACACAAGCTTCTCTTGCTTTTTAAGTCTTAATGCCGCTTGCAGCAGCGAATTGTTTTTTTAGTTAAGCATTCACGTAAAAAGATCGGGCTGTCAGTTTTTGTACCAATGTTGACATCTCATAAGCTGAGTGACTTATAGTTGTTTTGTTTTCGGTAGGTGGCAATGGAACGAAGTAGTGTGTTTTTATCGAATGGTGAGATAAATTTAATTATAATCGAGGAATCGGGATTGTGTATATTCCTTGGACGGGTACGAACAATGTTAACAAGAGTTGGTGGTTTAATGCATAGTGTTAAGCACAAGTGATTGGAGATTCCCTTAAGATTTTCGTCGGGCAAAAATGGTATTCCATTTAACACAGCGTCACAAGAAACATTTCGATTTTCCTGAGTCTCTTGCATTTTTGTCACAGTGCATAAAGTGCTTCGAAGTGCAACCATATCATTATCGTGCTCGTTTAATCTGGAACTGAATGAAGATAATTTGATTTTGATGTCTGCAAGCGCATTGTTGAAATTGATTAAATCGCTTTTAAGCAACTTGTTTTCGGAGTTTATTTTTGATTCCGTGGTCTCAATTTCGTTAACACGGGTATCAAGGTGTGTTATATCCTTTTTTATTTTGGAAAGTTGTGAGTTAATCGAGACAGTGATTCGATCGACAGTTTCTTCGAGTTTTTTTTATCAAGAAGGGAAATTATTTCTTGAGTTATGGAGCTTTTAAATTTCATAAGTTTTTCTTCCATTTTCTTCCATATAATGCTGTCTTCCTCAAAGCTTTTTTTCGAATTTTTGAGAGAAGAACTAAGTGGTGAGTTTACTTTTCGAACACTTACATCACTACTAGCCATATTTAATAAAAATTTTGCAATTTATCATTATGATTTTTCTTCTTGTTTTTTAATTAATATTATGTGTAATATGTGCACACAGTGCGATAGTTTTAATTAAATCTTTTATGGATAAAATCACTTTAGGGTCACTTATATTAATGTTTTGAAACAAGAAGATGAGCTTGTGAGGAAACTTATGGTGTGAAAAAACTTGATTAAGGGTGCGCAAAACTAAAACACGTCTATTTGCTTACTATCATAACTGAACTTAATGTTTTAAAATAAAATAATGGAAATCAATTAAGAAATTTTTTAAATCGCCAAATAGTAGATATAAATTTACATATATGTAATACTATGTGCATACATAACTTTCGAAACTTATTTAAATATTTATTAACTAGGAATGACTATATTTACCAGCATTTAATGTTTATTTTATTTTCACAGGATATGAGTAAAACGTATTGGAAAAAGAACAAATGGGGAGATTGCGATGATAACTGTGAAAAGAATCGAACTGTGACATGTTCATTTGGTAATAGATGTACTGTTGAAGAGGAACGAGTTGAAAAAAAGAAATGCTGTACAATTAAATACGTTCCGACATGGTCTGCCGTAAGTTCAAAATTTATTATTTCGGCCAATAATTCGCTACTTTTCAAAATATTTCCTTTGCTACATAAGTATTTGGGGTTCTTCGCTTTTCCTCAAAACCTGATGTATTATTGGTATCTGGTAAGTTGCTTTCCACGCCACCCGGAAGCCAGCTCGTGAAATTGCATTTGGAGATATATTATGTTTCAATTTGACGTTCAATGTATTTCCCATAAGTAAACAAAAGGGTCTGAAAAATAGTAATTTAACTAATTAATTTTATATGAATGTACCAATGTAATGAATGCAATAGAATAATGCAAGTTTATAAATTAAGAAGATATATATCAAAATTTAATTTATATTTCCTTTATTTTGCAGATAAAAATGCAATTTCAAAAAATATATTAACTAAATATTAACGAACAATTTGTTTAATGTAATTAATGTACTAGCCGACCCGTGCTCACGTTGCTTCACAAGCTTTTAATATCTCTTTGTATACTTGTATACATACTTTCATATTATTTCCTTAACCAAATAAAGATTTATATGTTCTCTCACAGAAACAGTTTTCACAAACATAGCTAGACGTCCCAACATGCATATGTGTAACCTTCTGTATATACAATATTAACAGTTTTATTATTTTCACGAAGAAGGAAATAACTACTGATTATTTTTTGAGCCCACTCTTAAAAGGGCTACATACAGTAGACCGTGCGAAAAAATACTTCCCCTGAGATTATTTTGCACTGAAAGATGTCATTTAAAAAAATGTATTATATGAACTTAAATTATCCAGGAATTTCCTAGTTTGAGCATTATCTCCATTGAGCATACTTCCTAAAGATTCAGGTAGCTGGCTATAGAAGGAATGCTGACTTTAGCATTAGTACAACAAATGCTATTAAATTCCCACTTCTGGCTTTGAAAAAATTGCAAATTTTATTAATTTTTCCTATATCTGTTATTTTGTTGTTCGAACACGGAAACTGTGGTACATAATTAAAATACACTCTGCTCCCCAAAAACTGATTAAGACTTGAAATATTATTAATTGCTGTTAACAATGAGCGATAAATTGAGTGGACTAAAATTCAGAAGCAAATAAACAAAAGAAAATTCAAAGAGATGCAGCAACCCAGTCATTGCGATTGAATCGAATTCATAGATGATAAAATACAAAAATACAAAAATTTGATAAATTTATAAATTATGCGTACATTTATTTCTCATCTTATAGGCACAGTTAAGAAATGATTTTGGGCTTAAAATTTGCATTAAACTATTGAAGTTATAAAACAGATCTCATTTTTGTGAAATATCTAGCAGGCTTAAGAGCATAATTAAATATGTTGGTCAACTTCGAAAAAAACTGTACGATTTATT
Organism: Philhelius pedissequus; assembly: GCA_910595825.1. Taxonomy (NCBI): domain Eukaryota; kingdom Metazoa; phylum Arthropoda; class Insecta; order Diptera; family Syrphidae; genus Philhelius; species Philhelius pedissequus. The sequence continues at coordinate 156,373,163 of OU343161.1, forward strand.
TAAAGTTAATAATCCTATTCAACAAACATACTTAACTAACGAAAAATATCCAATTACAATCTTATATGAATAAGAAAATTTACAAAATTTGTTTCAAGTAAATCGGTTGAATACTTTCTGAGATTAGCGCGGACAAACTTAATATTTGTTTCGTCCTTATTAGGGTTGGCAACGAGACGAGCCCAGGCGAGACTTTTGTTAGTCTCGGTCTCGTCAAAATCGATAAATTTCAGTCTCGTCTCGGTCTTGGTCTCTCCTTTTGCCGATAAAATTTGAATCTGTAGGCTCGTGTCGGTATGATCCTTAGTCTTGGTCTCTTTCGTGTTTTTTTGTAGTAAAAAGATGATAGATAAGATGTGAGTTCATATTTAAAAGATATAGTTAGGTATTTCAGAAGTTTGTTTGCTAGAAAAATGAGAGGTGTGGATCCATTAATTCATTTAAATCGGAGCCATCCCGCAATTGATTTTGTCAGTTTATGATTTAATAAATAGGCAACAAACTTAATTTTGACGTTTGGATAATAATTATTTCCAAGTGACCATTAAAAGTCTTAAAGTCAGCGTTTTGGGAAGGGGGAACAAAGTCTGAAAAATGAGCGATTTCTATTCCAACGCAATGCATACATAAATCCTTCTCTGGATAATTATAATTAAGTCAACAAATATTTCTTCTAGCGGAAATCAAAACAAACCACAGAGAATAGCAAGACTCGGTGAATCTCGATACCAAAAATACGGTCTTCCCTCGGATGTTTTTAATGAAGTCTCGTCTCATCGACGAGACCGCGACTATTTTCGGTATCATTGCCAGACCAAGTCTTTAAATAAGAGTAATAATATGTTTTTTGAATACACGTATATGAAAAAAATAAATAAATACATTTTTAGTTAGGTACAATGTTTTATAAAATAATATCCATGTGCCTTGGTACTTTTCCATTATATTTATAACGTCCTAATAGTCAACCTCAATATCCCCACAGATGTTCAGCAACATCAAACCGTTCAGCGCAAGGATGAAAAAGATCGCTCACTTGACGCCACAGATACCGTAAGTTTCGCAACAATCTGCATAAAGCAGTGAACTGTTTTATAAAGGACGAATCGCAAACATTTAACGAATCTACAAAGTTTTTGGGCCGTTTTTTTCATTTGGCATACCCGGAGAATGCTTGCAACCATAGTTAATTTAACAATGACATATTTCAAAACAATTAAAGAAATACATTTTTACCTGCGCAACATCTTCAATTCGACCAGAAAATCCTCTAAGCATACTTTTACATCATCTGGCAGTTCTTAATTAAATACCTCAGCAGACTTTTCTATTTCTACTTTTTCAAGTTTGCCACATTTTTCGGGAAAATACTTTGAACTTTCGAAGCAATCCACGACGATCGAAAAATCTTTTTTTTAATTGCATGAATAAATGGTCGAAGAAACGAACATAAATAGACCGCCGAAAATAATTTTCAGGGGGGGGGGGGGCGTTCAACCACCCGCCCTGCGTTCTCCACTGCCCCGCGTAAAGAGAATGGCCTTTTTTTCCTTCCAGTACAAAAATGGTGGGATTTCTTTTTTTGGAATATGGAAATCTAGGCTGACATCACTGTATAATACAAACGAAAAAACAATGATTTTTTTTAGTTTTAAAACTAAACAAAGTTTTATGGGCACATACAGTGCTCTCATTTTGTTTTCATAATTTGTATGAAAAAAATATTTATTCTTTAAACAAGCGTCCAATTATTTGAAAAGATTAATTTTAAAACAATTTTATTTTCCGTGAAAAAATCGCAATATTAATAATCTTAGCAAGGGGCCTGTCTTGTTTTTTTTTTCGTAACCGATGATGTTATTGTTACTCTCTGAAGACTTTTTATCATATTCCATTTTAAAGCATTATAGCTTTTAATTTCGATTTATTTTACGCTTGATTTGGAATCATGATTTATCAGTCTATAACTGTCAAAATATGTATACCTGTTCATATACAATTAATCAGAAAATGCAATATTAAGAGGCTCTTTTTTTGGTTTTCTCTTATGGGAAATACATTGAGCGATCGTCAAATCGAAAAAAATCTATCTCCAATTGCAAGTTCACGTGCTGCTGCCAGAAGTGCCGTGACTCCATGTGTCAATATATTCAATTTTGTTCTTATAAGCTCTTTTACATAATCATTTTTAACGGATCTCCTTAGACATTAGTTATATCTACATATTCGTATGGGGTTGGCTATTAAATCCCACGTCACGAAATCCCCCGTAACGAAATCACGCGCAACGAAATCCCGCTGATTTACTACCTTTCAAATGGAAGATTGATGAATGGTTGGTTTTGAGGGTGGTTGGTATGGTGGGTGTGTGGTAGTGGTGGATGGCTGCATGTTGGGTGGGTGGAATGGCGTGCACTGTGGCAGAATTACGTTTGCTGTCGGACTCCTCTCACCTGTCAGGATCACTAACGAAAACGTTCAAACAGCCCCTGATGGACCTCCTGTTGTCATTCTCTAGAAGTGGGAATATAGGAGTGACCTTCTCCTTCCTTTATAAATAAAAAAAATTACATTTCAGTTGCTGTACACCATTTGACGTGCAGTTATGTGATAGCGTTGAGTGAGGCCTGGAAAAAGATGTAAATGGCTCGACTCCCTATGTAGGGGCAATAATTACTGTTTTGTCCCCCCTTATCAACGCGTATCACTTGATTACCTTTTTTGTGTCAAACTGCATCATTTTATGCCACACATTACTTTTTTGTAAAATATTACTTGTATTTTGGCGCAGCAATTTATTCTGAAATGACTTGCAGTAATAAAAAAATGTCATAAAGTAGTCAGTGGACTGGGTCAGTATACTGACGCTCTTGTCAAAAAAGTGTGTCAGTAGTCCCATGCTTCAGTGACTACTTGTCACACTGGCTATTTTTCACTTCAGGTCACGTTGGTGATTTGGATTCGTCAGTGCACACGCTCACTAGCGGGCGTCCCAAAACTGGCTATAGCAATAGACATGACTCTACTGACGATCTTGTGACGTAATTTTGACGTTACAGCCCGTCAGTGGTCAGTGAATTCACTGGAAATGTAATATAGGCGTTAGTAGCATGGACCCTTTTGTAGTGAAGAATATCAAAGTCACAGATCTTTTTGGTGAGAACATCTACCACGGAGACTAAGTCAGTTACTTAAGCAGTTAGTTAGTTAGTTAATAGTACATTATTATTCGTGAAATTTCATCATTTTAAAAATGCTTGTACATTTAAGCATGACAAAGCCGTCTGCCGGACTTTAGTAAATAAATAGCTCCCTAACTTGAAATTGAGAATACTCAAAGTAATGAAATAAGAATTTTGAATTAGATTTTCTCCGATTTTTTAAATAGCAGATTAAGAAGTCCCAGTGCAGATATTAGTAAATGCACTTCCACAAGATATACCGCTCTACTTCCCTCATCAAGTAGGGGATTTATTCATCTTGCATACTTTATGTTAATGCGGTAGTCAAAAGGAACAGCGGTGTCTTAATCTCTCCTTTTTTCCGCATTTAAGTTATTTTTTCTTTTTCAATAAATTAACTCTCATATACAACCAATCTGTTGCAATTATTTACATTTTTGATTACACTGATGGTATGATTGTTGTAGCTTGCGCTTTTTTTGTAGAATTAATATTCTTTTGATTCGGAATCAAATTCGTCGATCCGTATTTTTCTGTGAATCTACCCCTCTTCTTACTATCATTACTAAACACAAGTACAATTGGAAGCATTTAGTCTGACAACACCAATTCACATGGTGTTACATTCAACGCGAAAAACATCGAATTCCTCATCAAATTCAGAATTTCGAAAAGAACAAAATAGACACATACGCATTTCTCAACGATTTTCTTCTTCCCTGGGTAGGTGTAAAACCTTCAAAAGGCTCTATGAGGACCGAAAACCGCGTGCTCATAGGAGTGTGAGATTCTTACTGCACTAAAAACACCTCATCCTCACGATTGCAACTAAGTTGAAATTTATTTAGCAATTTTTTTTTAACGAATTTAATTAGCGTGTTGCAGGTAACTATCCAGTGATAGTTCCTGTTTATACCGCGATTTTAAAGCGGATTCTCGTTTAGTGCACCAGATCGGAAGGCTTAGTCCTTCGTAGGCGGCGTACTAAATTCGTCTCATCGATAATTTCGATTATAGTACTATTGCAGTGTTGTAATAGCCGTTTTCTATGATTTCGGGCAAATTTTTTTATTTCATCGCGAACCGTGGGAATCCCGAAATGTCTGTGAAGATCTTCGTTTCTAATGTATCAAGGTGCACTTACGAACAATCTTAGGAGTTTATTTTCAAATGTTTGTAAGGTATTTAAATCAGAATCTCGTGTACAACCCCAGAGTTGTGTACCGTAAGTCCAGACAGGCTAAGCACCTGCATGTAAAAAAAATAGCTTGTTTTCGATACTGAGCTTAGAATGTTTCCCGAGGAACCAGTTCATATCTCTGAGTTTATTGTTTAACTCTTCGCATTTCTTTTTAACATGCGGTTTCCATTTTAATTTCGCGTCTAGAGTCATTCCGAGATATTTTGCTTCATTAGCAAACGGAACTTGGACCGTATTAACAAATACCGGTAATCTATTAATTTTTTTATACGTAAGATCTGCATGGACTGATTTTACTTCGTTAGGCGATATCCGCCATATTTTTTCCATTCACTTGGAATATTGGACCGTATTAACAAATACCGGTAATCTATTAATTTTTTTATACGTAAGATCTGCATGGACTGATTTTACTTCGTTAGGCGATATCCGCCATATTTTTTCCATTCACTGACATTATTCAGACCTGTCCATCAAAAGGTTTAAAAGTAATTTAGTCGTAGCATCATTTATCGTTTGGCCCACTGCTAGTATTGCATTGTCGTCAGCAAACGTGGCTACGATAGTGTCTTCTGTTTGAGGTATATCACATGTAAATAATAGAAACAGTATTGGACCTAAGCCACTTCCTTGTGGTACCCCAGCCACTATATCTTTGAGATCCGAGTAATCGTTTCAATGTCTTACTCTAAAAAGATATACTTTTAAAAGCGTATAAAGTGCTTCAGCAGAATTGGACTTAATTTAAAATTAAGGCCTTCGTGCCACACCTTATCAAAAGCTTGCCACACGTCTAGGAAGACCCCGAACAAATTTTCTTTTCTTCAAGCGTTTTCTCAATGACATCAGTGATCTTATGCACTTGGTCAATTGTCGAATGCTTGCTTCTAAATCCGAACTGATGTTCAGGTATTAGGCGCTTTCCTTCTATTATTGGCTGCAGGGGCAGAAGTAATATTCTTTCAAAACCTCACATATTACGGGCAGAAGCGAAATAGGTTCATAAGATATCTTATCATGTGATGATTTTCCTGGTTTGAGAACCATTATAACTTCCGCAACCTTCCATTGGATCGGGACGTACTTTTGCCTTAGAGCGGCAATTTTTATATAAGAAAGATTAATTAACACTTTGCGAGGAAGCATTTTAAGAACTTCAGCAGTAATTAAGTCATATCCCGGAGCTTTCTTATACTTAAACTTTCTTATATCTCTACTTAATTCGGCAAGGGAAACATTTCTTATTATGTATTTTTCGCTTGAGTTAGAACGTATGTATATTTAAATTTTCGTAGAGTCCTTGTCCATCAAAAGGTTTAAATGTGTTTTCTAGGTAATCCGCGTAAACTTTTGCTTTCTCTTCGTCGCTTTTTGTCCAATAGTCATTCTTAATCGGAAGCGCTGGGAGCTTTGGTTTCTTCGTTACTTTAACAGATTTCCAGAGTGAGTGGTTGGTTTTTTTTCCCGCTATCAATCTTTCAAGATAATTCCCAACTTCAGAATTTTTGAATTCAGCTATCGTCTTTTTCAGTAAATTACACAAGCGATTTAAATTTAGCTTGTGTTGGGGAGTTCGAGTTTGTTGCTATATCTCACGTGATTTTCGTTTCTCTTTTAGTAAATCTTATATTTCGGATATTTTAGGTTTTTAAATCACGGCATTTCTCTTTGGTACGGGTGTTGCTCCATGCGACTTGTTGTACGATATCAACGAAGTTATCTACTGCGGCTTCAAGTTCGAGAGGCGTGTGTGGTGATACCCTTACTTCAACATTATATCTTTCTTAGAACGTTCCCAGTTGGTTTTCCCATTGTTTAGCATTGGTGGGTGTTCATTTTTAAGAAGATTTTCGCTGAAAGTGAGAATAGCAGCAGAATGATCTGAGAAAAAATCAAAGCTTTCTCTTATGATAATTTTATTTGAGGGTATTCTTTTGACCCCAAAGAAATTAATAAGATCAGGTATTTTCGATGGATCAGTCGGCCAGTAAGTCAGGTTGCCAGTCGAATGAAAATCGCAATTATTATAATTTGATTGTTTCTTGACACGCGTTTGCGATACCAAACAAATGTCAATATCTTTCTCATGCATAAACATTTCTAGTTCTTCAAGTTTTTTCCATAATCCATTGACATTCCAAGTAATTATTTTAAGCTTTTCCATCATGTTTTTCTTTTGTAGGGCGTTTTTGCCAAAAACTGTTTTCGAATTTAGTTAGCCTATCAAATATAAGTTTATTTGTACCACATTGCTTCTCAATTTTCGGAAGGATTATGCTTAAGACGTTCGTGAGTGGATCACCAGCAGTATCTTTTTGTAAAGGTATGTTCTTAGCTGTTATTTGGGCATATGTGTTTACACTACCTTTCTTTGGTGTTTGCTCTGGTTGTGTTGATTGATCTTGAGTCGCTCTTCCTCTGGGTATTTGGGCATTTAACCTCTTAGGTGTCATAACAATCTGCTTTTCTACTTGGTGGTTTTCTTTGTGACTGCGTAAATTTTGATCGCCGTTTTTGTAATTCTTTTGCTACTTCGCAGCCTCTAGTTGGCCGGATGACTTGTATTACAATTGATGCACGTTGCTACACTTTTGCTTTCTGAGGTGCAGTGTTTAGTAAGATTTTCTTTACACACCTAGGTTCTTTTTTCCAGTAGGTTTCGGTGTGATTGAATTCTTGATAGCGTTTACACTGCGGAATCATTCTTGAATTCTTTCTTAAAGGTTCGATCTTAACAACAATATTGAGGATTGTTTCAATTTTGTAAATATCGTCTATTTTTTCTGCCTTATCAAAAGTAAGAGAATAATTAGTGAAAACCACGTTGTACCACATTTTTTTCCCTATCTTTTTTTGTGTTTCTCTGTTGACGATGTTCACAGCATCTAAGATCTTATAGTTTCTCTTTAGATCGTTAATAATATGCAAGCCTGTCGCTACAACACGTAAAGGTCTTTCCGACTTATTCTCATAAGTGTACCACTCTACTTTCTCTTCGTTTAGTTTTCGTGACAGGAGACGATAACTTTCAGGATCTTTCATGCAAACTATCCATTTGTTGTTATTAAGTGGAATTACTTTAATTACTCTGATGGTGTTAACGTCTTTAAGATATCTTGCAGCCGGGTATACTCCGCAATGCTTTATATGTTTTGCTCAACACAGCGCGGGCATCCGGTGGAAGAAGAGAAAGAAGAATATGAAAGATGTGTGGCGCGATGTTCTAAAACTAGAGCTGGTTGTTGTCTCAGATTTATCTCCAGGGATGGTGGCTGAACTAATGCGGAGAGGATTACCGTGTCTTATTTATTTATGTCCCTTATAATTCGCATTATTTTATTTATTTCGTTTTCATATTTTATGGGTATGCTATATTACTCAATCACATGTTGTTAGTGTTATACCTAAACAGCATGTAATGAGCAAAGCAGCAACTTATTTTATGACAATTTTTAGAACTGGAATAGAATTTTTAATGGAATATAAGAAGACATAGACAACGACATGAATCTAACCTGCCACGAGGTTGACAGGCGAGCACACAACTATCGCGCCACGGCCACGGCGGAGGCCTAATTTTAATAGGTTTTTATTTATTATTGGCATCTTTTGGTGATGCAATTTTTTCAGAAAAATAAGCGCCATCTGGTGAGGATCTCAACGATGGATCATCGATTACGCTAATAGATGAGGAACTTGCCTTGTTGCCTGGCGCGAAGGGTAAGATTGAATCACTATGTCTCAATTAGCCCGGAAATACGCATCGGTTCAAAGGGAACACTATGAAGATCAAACTTTAAAATTTTATTCACTGGTTTGCTTCCCTCTGTGAAACCATTGGAATTGCCCCACAATCATTAAACATGCAAATGTTAACGGCAAGCTTCTGTCATTTGAAGAACTTACCTATTTCATCATATATGAACCCAAAACGGCACATTCTAACGGGATTGCAACATTGGAACCTGTTCATTCCCCTAAAATCTGTAGAGGGAAATGCAAATCAACCGGTCGCCATAAAAACCAGAATATGGTTGACAATCTTTGGTTTTACGTACTCCAATGATGAAGGCTCACCATATTTGCGAATCCCAGAACAACATAAATGCGGAAATGCATAACCTGATGAAAGCGTATTTTTCAATTGATGGGGCAGAAGCTACCGTAGTAAAACAAATATTATCAACGTTGGATAAAAGTGCCCTTCGCGAGCTTGAAGCCGAAATATCGTTAGCAAGACAATATATCTCTTCCAGACAGCAGACCGATGGCCGAAAAAAGACTTACATACTTACTTAGGTGGCGCTACAGTTCGGGACGAGCCTGGGCCTCAACCATCATGCCTCTCCAGCTAGGTCGGCCTTTGGCTAGCTGCCTCCAGTTACGCACTCCAAGTTGGTTGAGGTCATCTTCCACTTCAGTGCGCCACCTTAGGCGAGGTCTTCCTTGACTGCGTCTTCCCTCTGGGTTGGAATCGAAGATCCTGCGAGCCGGAGCATTGTAGTCCATACGCTCTATATGACCTAGCCATCTTAAACGTGATATACGTATTTTTTGTACCAGTTCTCGCTGTACAGCTCGTATAGTTCGTGGTTGAACCTTCTCCTCCAAAGCCCGTTAACGCATATAGGGAAGAAAATCTTGCGAAGACCGTTACGCTTGAAACGACTAAGGATAACTTTATCAGCTTTTGATACAGTCCATGTCTCCGCGCCATGGAGCAGGACTGGGATGATCAGAGTCCTATAAAGAGTCTCCTTTATTCTTCGAGAGACGGCTTTACTACTCAATTGCCTCCCCAGCCCATAGGAACAGCGATTGGCAAGAGTTATTCTTCGTTTTATTTCTAACGAGATGTTATTGTTAGATGTTATTGCGGATCCGAGGTAGACAAAGTCCCTAACTACCTCAAAGTTGTACCTGTCTATTGTGACGTTTTGTCCAATCCGCCGCTGTTGTGTATCCCTTTTTGTGGACAGCAGGTACTTCGTTTTGGCCTCATTGACTGCTAGTCCCATCTTAGCGGCTTCAGCTTCAATGTTAGCAAACGCTCCAGTGACAGCTCGCTGGGTTCTGCCAATGATGTCTGTGTCATCAGCGTATGCTAACAATTGCACAGACCTGAAAAAAATTGTGCCAGTAGAGTTAACTTGCGATTTTCTTACAATTTTTTCAAGTATTAGGTTGAAGAAATTGGACAATAGCGCATCAGCTTGTCGGAATCCTTTCCTGACATCAAAAGCTTCTGTGAGGTCAGTACTAACCTTGACGGAGCAGCGAGAGTTCTCCATCGTCATCCTACACAGGCGGATGAGTTTTGTGGGGATGCCAAAACCAGACATGGCTCTGTATAGCTCGTCTCTATAAATGCTATCGTACGCGGTCTTAAAATCGATAAAGAGATGGTGGGTATCGATTTGGAGTTCTTGGGTAGTTTCCAGGATCTGCAGTAGCGTGTACATTTGATCTATTGTGGACTTTCCTGGCCTGAAACCGCACTGATAGGGTCCAATCAGGTTGCTGACAAATGGTTTCAGACGTTCACATAATACAGCAGAAAGGTTCTTGTACGCGATATTCAGGAGACTTATTCCTCTATAGTTGGCGCCGTTTAGAGGGTCACCTTTTTTGTGGATCAGGCAATCGATGCTGAGGTTCCATTCATCAGGCATACTTTCTTCAGACCAGACTTTAGAGATGAGTTGGTGTATGCACTGCACCAGGTCATCTCCGGCTGCTTAAAAGAGTTCGGCGCGTAGTCCGTCGGGGCCAGCAGCTTTGCTGTTCTTTAGTTTGGATATTGCTTCATTTTGTTCAGGTGGACGGAAGTTTTGTGTATCATCGTCCATGTTGAATGGTCCATTCTGCCTGACAGCGCGACTTGGTCTTCATCGCCGTTTAACAGTCTGCAGAAATGGTCCTTCCATATATTCAGCACCGACTGTGACTCTACTACGAGGTTTCCATTCCTATCTCTACAGGCTTCTTTGCGGGTTTTTTTGCCTTGACACGTTCTTTTTACCTGTCGGTAAAACTTCCGCACATTGTTCCTGGAGTAGCATTTCTCAATATCTTTGAACGCGCACTTCTCATGCTCTCTCTTTTTCTTCTGGAGAAGCCGGTGTTCTTCCCGTCTTTTGTGCTCGTAGAGCTCGCGAGCAGCTCTCGTCCTTCTTTGCGGCGCCGCATTATATGCCATTTGTTTAGCTGCATGTGCCTGCCTCCATTTTTAATCGAACCAGCGGTTTCGTGATGGAGGTCCGGTGAAACCTAGCACATCAGTTGCGGCACGTATGGTGGCTAGTTGACAGCGTTCAATTCAATTTCAATTCAATTTATTTATTTATTATGGTGTACAAATAAGACATAGTCTTTTATAGTACTTAAAGTTAAAACAGATAACATCGGATTGAGATTAATAATAATAATAATAATAATAATAAGAAAGATATATACATTTATATGGAATCCAAAAATTAGGATAAATGCGTGCATAATTTTTTTTTATATTAGTAACTAATCAGTTTATCCTTCAAGTTGGTGTTTAATTCCTACACTATACAAGATTCTGAAATAAAGCCTTTTACAATTGAGTAGTTCCTACTATTTGTCTTACCGTTGCAGTTAGGGAGTTCCAGAGTTTAATGGCATAAACAAAAAATTGTCTCGAAGAATTTAAATAATTAAATGAATGCATTATGGGATTCAGGGTTATCTAATGTAGAAATAAGCAACATCTTGATTCAATAAATTGCACAAGCGAGCATCCTTAGACACGTTGATGATATTGAGATACATGATCAGACCATCCCAAACCATAGACATACCTAACGATATCATTAAAAGCAACAACTAGTTTTTGCATCGAGTGCGAATCAGGCTTGCAGTAAACTACTGCAGCATAATCAATAATAGGCAGTAACAAAGATTTGACAAATCTCAGCTTAGTGTCTGTAGTAGTTTGATTCGAGAAAAGGTTTAACTTTCGAAGACCGCCATAGATTCGGCCAATAGAAAGATTAATATGATCTTTAGCAGAAAGGGTCCGATTAATTTTGAAGCCCAGATTCGTGACAGTATCTACAAAATCAAGTTGGAAATGAGATATATAGACAGGTGGAAGTGTCCTTACATCAAATTTCCGATGAGATATTGCAATTAGTGCGTTGCCACTGGTCGTCGGCACTTGATTCTAGCGGCAATGGATTTCTTGAGAGGTTACGGGATATTCGATCGGCATAGGTTCTGGCGGTCTCTTGCGATTGCAGTTTTCCGACGTTATACTTCCTCACAGTATTACTCCGTTGTTAGGACGTTCGGGTTATTCGCATTCATACATTGTCTGCAACAAGGTAGTGATCCGAGTCGATGTTAACTGCTCGGAAGGTGCGAACATCCAGAATACTGGAGGCGTGCCTTGCATCGATCGCAACATGATCAATCTGATTGACGGTTATTTGATCTGGTTGCCGCCAAGTTTCTTTGTGTATGTCGAGATGAGGAAACCGTGTGCTTGCAATGGTGACGTTACATGCTGCCGCAAAGTCAATTAGCCTAAGTCCGTTTTCGGTCGTTGTGTCGCGTAGGCTATGTTTTCCGACAGTCCTACCAAAGATTTCCTCTTTACCTATTTTGGCGTTAAAGTCGCCTAGTCCGATCTTAACGTCATATTTAGGACACTGCTCATAGTTTTTATGGAGGAGCTCGTAGAAGTCATACTTGGTGGCGTCATCCTTGTCCTCTGTGGGGCGTGAGCGCATATTAGACTAATGTTGGCGAATTTAGCCTTGATACGGATTGTCACAAGTCGTTTACTCACGTGTCGAAAGCCCAAGACTTCTTGCCTAAGTCTGCCGCTTATAACGAATCCGCACCCAAATAGACGCTGTGGTCTTCTTTCACAATCACCGTAGTATACGTCACAGTTTTTCATCTTCCTTTTGCGCGGCCCATCCCATCGCACTACCTGGATGGCAGTAATTCCTGCTCTGTAGCAGTCCAGGGCCTCCGCTAGTTGTTCGGCTGCACGTGGTCTGTTAAGAGTTCTAACATTCCACGTGCAGATCCGAAGGTCGTTGTCCTTAATGCATTTTGCCGGGTCGTCAACAGTTAATCCGTCCTTTTCCGAGGCTATTGGTCGCTTCGCAACTTATCTTTTTTTACATGGCAGGGTTGGTAACCCCACGCACAACCCTCAACCTGGAGGGTCCTTATTTGGACTCCTTGGACAAAAGGAGCTGGAAAGCCCGGAGTCAGTAACCCGCTTCAAGGATATGAGCGCTGCCGTTGGCCCATTAATGGCTCATCTGCCACCATCTCTATTTCAATTCCCTGATTTGCATTGAATTGTCCCAATGACCTTATCTCCAAATACGTCGAAGTAGTTCATTAGGGCATCTGCTTTGTTGACTGCTGAAGCCGCCGTTGGTCCAATTATTTGGGCTCATCCGCCGTACTTCCTCTTTCTGAGGTGTACGAGATAGTTACAACACTGGGAATCGCCTGGTTGACGCCGATCAGGGCCTGTCCTATTCATACACACCCATCCATACCCAAGACTCAGATGCTTAGAAAAAAAGTTATTAAAAGAACCGAAGCGACGCTCAAGAATAGATCAGAAGATACAAGGCTACATTAGAAAAGGGTATGCAACAAAATTGAGTCCTGTAGAAATTCCCACCAACAATATCTGTACTTGGTATCTTCCAATTTTCCCTGTAAAAAATCCAAATAAGCCCAACAAGTTACGAATTGTTTGGGATGCGGTCGAGAAGGTTGCAGGTGTATTTTTAAACTCCTTTCTACTTACAGGTCCGGATAAGGCTCCAAGCTTAATTTCCAATCTCTTTCGATTTAGATAACATAAATCTGCACTCGCAGGCCATATCCGAGATATGTTCCGTCTGTTTAAAATTAAAGAACCTGATCAAGATTCTCAGAGATAAATTTGGCTCAATGAGAGCACGAAAGAAACAGAAGAGTACGGATTGACTGTAATGACTTTTAGAACCACCTACTCCCCGTTCTGTGCTCAATTTGTAAAAAATAAGAACGGTAATTTTAAAAAATCATTACGTGGACGACTTTATTTTTAGCATCGATAATGAAAAGGATGCAATCGATCTGGCAAAGGATGTCAAATACATCCAGTCACAAGCCGGTTTCGAAATAATAAATTTGTTTTCAACCCCAAAAACATTCTTAATGCACTTAACGGGATACCGGAAAATTCAGATAAATGTACAAATCTTAATTTTGTGGCAGGGCTCGACAAGTGGCTTGGTATTTGGTGGTCCCGAGAAGCATATGAATTCCTGTTCATACTCCAACATAGAAACAAACAATCCGATGTTATATCAGGGTAAGCCATTCCTACTAAAAGAGAAGTATTAAAAGTTCTTATAAGCATTTTTGACCGACTTGGTCTAATAGTTAATTTTGTCATTATTTTGAAAATTCTACTTCAGGATATTTGGTGCTACTTGCACCAACGAATAGATAATTCACTTTGCCATCACAGGCAAGAGTGGCTTCATCTTATTCCAACTATAGAGGGCATGGACCTATCTCTGCGGCGAAAGAATCCTAAATATGTGCTTCCAACTGAAGACGAAGAAGATCATCTGCTTGCAAATGAGGGGGCACCTACCCCCACCTCCTAAACCAAAATGACTGGACGCGAGACCAGAACCAGGCTAGCCCAAGTAAACTTGCAACACGCAAAGGCGGCTTCAGCCGTCATAGGTAAAAAGTTTATATCGGAAGATCCAGGGCTATTGCTGATCCAAGAAATCTGGATAAACGGGGCCAAGTAAGAGGCCTAACAAGTAAGGACTCTTATTTATTATTCGATATGAGGCAGGCCACACCCAGAGCATGCATAAAAATAAGAAATAATATAAACTTTATATGTCTTTCAGAATTTATGACGCGAGATCTGGTGGCTATACAGGCTCAAATGAACATTGACGGGAATCCCCGAACGATGGTCGTAGCAGCAGCCTACTGCGCCGGTGATGACGTCACCGATAGAAGTACAGAAGCTTATGGACTACTGCAGCAGCAAGAGACCGATGTTAGTGGGATGCGATGCAAACGCTCACCATACAAAATGGGGTAGTATAGATATAAACCAATGGGGTGAGTACCTTTTAGATTTTATTTTAGAAACAAATCTTGCTATATTCAACATATGGAACACCACTACCTTTGTACTAAGGAATAGAAAGGAAGTTTTAGACTTAACGTTCGGAAGCCCGAGCTTAAGTAATTTAATTAGGGATTGGAGAGTCTCCAACAAACACTTAATGTTTGACCACAGAATCATACAGTATACATTAGAAAGCCTTCTTACAGAGAATACGTCTGGAAGGAACAAACTGAAATATTTATAAAAACACGCTCAAGACAATCCTTGAGCAAATAGGTTCAGTAAAACAACAACCAGTCACCTTGAATTAGAGAATAATGTAAATGTGCTTAGCGGGGCGATAAACGAGGTGGGCAGCTACCCACTAAATCAGTTAAAAGACAGGTAAATGCCCGTGGTGGAACAATAATCTTTAAAAGCTAAGATCCATGGTAAAAAAAACTCTAATGCAGCAAAGAGAACTGGCGAATGGAATAATTACTCTACAGAGTTGACCACGTAGAGCAGGGAAATAGGGAAAGCTAAGAGGAATTGTTTTGCGATCTTCTGCGAGGGCATTTCTTATACCCCGGCAACGGCAAAACTGCATAACGCTCTAGCGAAAGAAAAGGCTCTGATGGTAGTTTTACAGAAAATGAGGAGCAAAGGTCTAAACTAGTGTTAAATACTCATTTTCCGGGCATTTGAACTGGATATAATCAATATAATAGAGAGAAACCCTACCAAACCAAACCGGGAAAGCTGAAGGATAGCCTCAGCTATCTGTTCAGCTAGTAGAATTGATTGGGCATTAAACACCTTTCAATCATTTAAGTCACCGGGGGTAGACGGCATTTTTCCAGCCCTCCTGCAAAAAGGGAAAGAGGTATTAATGCCTTATCTCATTAGCATACTTCGAAGTAGTATTGCACTTGGGTACATACCAAACATATGGAGAAGAGCGCAAGTTATTTTTATTCCAAAAATCGGAAAAAAGACACAACGTATCCGAAGTCATTCAGGCCAATAAGTCTAACATCCTTTCTACAGAAAACTTTGGAAAGGTAACTGATAATTTTTTTGTTTTTTTTTGAGCCGGGAGTAAAGACGTGTTTTTCCCCATGGTTGCATGTAAGATCTGCAGAGTAAAAATCGGACGTGATGCAAGTAAAATCACTTGCAGTGAGTGTCACGGTACTTTACATGCTATGTGTGCTAAGCTAAAAGCCGCGGAAGTGGAGCATATTGTAAAAAACAAAGACCCGTGGTGCTGTCAAGCTTGTGTAAAATCTAAATTGAATGACTCTCGTAGATTATCATTCTTATCGACCAGTGTAAGTTCTACGAATAAAATTACTGTGGAAGGTATACACCAGCAGGTCATTGCCTTACGATCTACAATAACATCGACCGCGGAATCATTAAAAGCAATGCAAACGCAACATGAAGCACTGGAAAAGGCCACTGAAATGCTAGCCACAATGAAAGAAGAGAACGAGCAGCTGAAATCACAGCTAAATCAAACAATAGTGAAGCTAAATAGTGCCGACCAACTAATCCACGAAAAGTACATTGAACTGCGCGATGTCCCGCACATCGAAAACGAAAATGTGTACACCACAGCGGTTGATGTCATCACCAATGGTGTTGGAGTCGATGTTACTGATGTGGACTTAGACTCATGTTACAGGAAACAAAGCAAAGTCAATAGATCAAGCACTATTGTTGTAAAGCTACGCAGTAAAAGAACAAAGGAGCGCAACTCGTCTGCCGTATATGCTAAAAAGGTCCAATAGATGCTAAAGAAGTTTTTTCATAGAGTGAGGGACACATCTTTGTCAACGACTGGCTTTCAACTGAGTCTAAAATACTACTCAATGAGGCGAAGAAGGCGAAAAAGAACTCAGGCTACCAATATCTATGGGTGAGAAATGGGAGAATCATGATGAGGCGAGCTACTGGTAGTAAGATCATATATATTCAGAGCATCAACGATCTGAATCACTTAGATTAAGTCATTCTATTTATTTTAATTTTTATAATTTAATTTTGCCTAATCCAAAAGAAATTTTTGATCTTGAAAAATTGTAATGAGATTTTTATCGGTTCAAATTTTAACGCTAGTCATAATGATTTCATAATTTTTCATCAAAGCATTAGAAGCATTACAAAAAATTTTGATTCTTTTTGTTCTTATCTGCAAAATAGTTTTGTTGAGCTACCTCATATAATTGTTTTATCAGAAATCTGGATATTCAACCATGAAATAAGTTATTTTTCGTTGCCGGGTTATAATCTCTTGGCTAATTGTAATAATACATACCCTTCGGGCGGAATAGCTGTTTTTGTCAAAAATACACTTGTTATAGAAAATGTTTTTACACCGAATCTTGAAAGTGCCGACTGTATTGTACTTAAGGTAATTTTAAATACTTTTATAATAAATGTCGTTTGCTTGTATCGTCTGCAGCTTGTTGCTAGGGAGGTCTTCCTAAAAGACATCGAAAATATTATACCTTTATTAAACAAGGAAAATACTTGCATTGTGGGTGACATAAATATCGATATTTTGGGTTTACCGTCTAGTAGCAATAACTATTATCTCCTTCTGTCCTCGGTGGGCCTTGAGTCACTTATAAATGTTCCTACTAGGGTAACTGAAAATACGAAAAATTGTATTGATCACATATTTCTCAACGCTATAAATAATCTAGAAGTAACTCCTTTTGTACTTGATTGGGATATTTCTGACCATTGTGCTACCGGTGTTTTGTTTCCTGATCTGTTAAATACTCTTGGTAAAAGCTTAAAACACTGCAATAATACAAATACAACAACAAAAATTAACTTTGGTGCACTTAATGACTATCTTTCAAAAGAACCCTTGTCTCAAGTATATAGTTTAAATTGTCCTTCAGCCGGTTTTGATATATTTATCAAAATAATTAATCATTATATAGATAATTGTAAACATAGCTTCAGAAAGTCGAAGCTAGTCATATTAAAACCATGGATGACGCATGCTCTATGTAAAAAATTAATGAAAAGAATATTTTCTACAGACGAAATAAAAACAATTTTCATATAGTACCTATTAAATTGCATTACAAACAACTGAGGAAAGACATTTTTGAACAAATAAATTATCAAAAACAATCTTATTATAAACGTCAATTTGAGTATAATGCGAAAAATCCTAAACCTCAATGGCAAATAGTAAACGATATCCTAGGTAAAAGTGTTAGTGAAAACTGCATACAAAGCTTACAGCTTAGTAATAATTTAATTGCTACGGATAACTTACTCATATGCAACAGTCTCAATGAGTTTTTCAAAAATGTAGCCGGAACATACAAACAAAGCTCCTTAAGATCTACCGGATTAGAAATAGAGCCTTACTTAGATTCTCAAACAACCTCGTCATTTTTTCTTGGGTCAATATTAGAAACCGATATAGCGAAAGTCGTATCTAATCTGAAACCAAAATATTCAAGTGGACCTGATGGAATCAGCAGCGTGATCTTGAAAAAAATTTATCCGTATATAGCTGCCTCCCTTTCATTTTTAATAAATAAAAGCTTTGTATCAGGAATTTTTCCTGAGTGCCTTAAAACATCAATTATAATACCTATCCACAAAAAAGGTGCCAAGTGTGACCCGAACAACTACCGGCCAATATCCCTGCTATCTGTGTTTTCAAAAGTTTTTGAAAAAATTATTTCCTTTCGAATGATCAAATTTATTGATAAATATAAGCTTTTAAATGAGTCAATTTGGATTTCGGAAAGGGAAATCTACAGAAGACACGATTATAGCATTTTTAGAAAATATTTATAAAACATTAGACAAATCTCAATTGTCAGCTGGTATGTTCCTTGACCTAACCAAAGCATTTGACCTTGTTAACCATAAGATATTGTTACGTAAACTTTATAGATTTGGTTTTAGAAGTAATATCCTCTGTTGGTTATCCTCGTATCTTTCGAATAAAAAGCAATATGTTTCTGCAAATGCAATGATGAGTGAGGAATTACCCTGCTCAGAAGCTGGCGTTCCCCCAGGGCCAGTGCTTGTCCCTTTGCTCATTTAAATATATATAAACTCTGTTTTCAATTTGCCTCTAAATGGAAATTTTTTTGCATTCGCGGATGATCTGGCTCTTGCTTACGCTGCAGTTGATATAGTAAACCTTAAGCAACAAATAAATATAGATCTTGTTTCATTGAACTGTTGGTTCAAATATCATAATATGGTTCTTAGTAGTAAGTCTAAAGTCATGTCATTTTCGCTCTCAAAAACTTTTAATCTGGATGAAATACAACACCACGTCACAGGTTGTGATCGCTTAAATTGCAGTGCCGAGTGCTTAAGTCTTGAACCGGTTAGTGAATTCAGATACTTAGGAGTTACGCTGGATAGTAAGCTAAACTGGGAAAGCCACATTGCTAATCTAAAACAGGTTATCTACATAAGTTTGAATAAAATATATCATCTTCGTAAATTTGTACCGTCGAATCTTTTAGTTACAATCTACTATGCTCTTGTAAATTCCCGACTTGAGTATGGGATAACCTGCTGGGGAAGTGCATTTATAAGCAACATGCAACCACTCATTACTGCTCAAAAAAAGGTACTAAGGGTAATGGTTTAAAACCTAGATGGGAGCCCTCGCTCCCATTGTTCAAAACCCTAGACATTTTGCCACTATGTGTTTAAGGTATTGAGAATATTCTTTTTACGGGGGGGATATCACAACAAACGAATGAATGAAATTCATTCACTACGTAATTCAAACTCTGTTGTAGTTCCTAGAGTAAGGACAGACGGTTTGTCACTATAATTGCTCCCTTTATTTACAACAAGCTTCCATGCAAGCACATAGATAGTAAATCAATTTTTTTCAGCCGTCTTCGATTATGTCTACTTAATAGTGATGATGTAGAAATATTGATACAAATATTGAACTAAATTCGCATTAAAATAATAACCTTTTCTCTCGTAAAAAAATAAATTAAAAAAAAAATCTTTTTCGCCTCCATTTCAAATCTCAAAAAAACAATCGCTTTCTCTTCCTGCGCGGCTCCGTATGACATATTAATTTTTATAACACCTCACGGACTGCCTTAGAATCGAAAGAAACGGCCTTATGTGCATTCTTAGATATCGAGGGCGCCTTCGACAATACTTCTCATGAAGCCGTAGACAAAGCTCTTGTAAGGAAGTGCGTACCCATCACAATAATTAGATGGATAAGGGAAATGCTAAGAACAAGAATGGTGGAAGCATACGCAGGACACAAGCTGTCTTACAACAAGAGGCTGTCGGCAGGTGGGAGTGCTATCACCCTTTCTGTAGAATCTTGTAGTAGATGAATTACTAGAACATCTTTCTTCCCAAAGCATACGATGTATCGGCTTTGCGGATGATATTAATAACAGCCGTTGGGAAGTTTAAGGAGACCCTTTGCGATATAACCCAAAGAGGACTATCAATAACAAGGAAATGGCATCTCTCATTTGAACTAAATATTAACCCCACTAAGCCAACGATAGTGCCATTCACCAAGAAGAGGCTTCTTCCACGTATGAAACCTATCAGATTGGCAGGGGAAGTAATCGAGTACCAGCACGGGGTTATATATCTAGGAATTACACTAGATAGTAAACTCCTGGAATAAACACCTTGAGATAACAGTCGGGAAAGCCACATTATCATTTATGGGGCGGTGTCATCGCATAAACACCGACCTAATCACAACTAGGAAATCCCTAGGAAAAGTACAAAGGCTCGCATGCCTATGCATTACCGGCGTAATGAAAACATGCACTACAGCAGCAATGGAGGTAATTCTTCACTTGTCACCATTGCATGTAGCTATCTCTGGGAGCCATCATTAAATTTGTGAAGGAAGGTATTGGGACGGGAAAGTGCATTAGTCTTAGGGAAAGAAATTCGATCTGCAAGTCCACGGTAAAAGACTTACTTAATATCCCAAGAGATGGCATGATTAATGCCATCAAGTAGTACACTGATGGATCGAGAATAATCGCTGGCACTGGTGGAGGAATTTTGGACATTCTACTAGCATTTTACAGGCAGAAGCTAATGCAATTGGAAAATGCGCAGAGAGAAATCTCGAAATAAACTACCGCAAACAAAACATTGTCATTATGTCGGATAGCCAAGCCGCTCTCAAATCATTAAGCTCTTATATCATTAGCTCGAAATTGGTATGGGAGTGTGTGGAAGGACTAAACGAACTGGACAAGAACAACAATGTAAAACTATTGGGTACCAAGTCACGTTGGTGTTCAAGGCAGTGAAGAGGTAGACTCCTTAGCTAAAATTGCGGCAACAACAATCCTATTAGGAACATAACCCTATTGCGGACTGGGAGAGAATGTGATTAAAATTAAAATTAAAACAGTATAAGATGCCAAAGGACAAAAAACATGGAAAGAACTCCCAAAGCTGACACAGGCAAAACTACTACTTAATAAATATAACCTCGAACGGTTTATAGCCTGCATTAACTTAAGTAGGAATAACCTAAGGAAAATAACGTGTATCCTCACAGGCCATTGCAAATTAAGAAAACACCTTAATACTCTTGGCTTAGTTAGCAGCCCTTCTTGTAGATACTGCAACATACCGGGTGGCCCACGAGTCGTGCTACAAAAATAAAACGTAATAACTTTTTTTCAGTGTGAGTAAACGGCCTATTTTTTTTTTTTTATAGGCTAATATTTAGATTTATCAAAATGAATGCTTGGGATATTGAAAAAAGGATTTGGATAGTGCAGCGATACCATTCTTTGCAGTCCGTCATTTCCGTCCAAAATGAATTTAGGCTGGAGTTTGGCGGTATTCCCCCGAGTAGTTGGACCATTATGAGGCTGGTGAACATGTTTGCCGAATCTGGAACGAAGACAGTTTCATCAAGGTGTATTGTCGGGCCATATTTCTTTGAAGAAAACGGTGTAACACAAACTGTTTATAGGGACCATTATTTAAAGATGTTGAAGGAATTTTTTTACCCAGAACTTCGCCGAAGACGTATCCCTTTTAGCAGGATTTGGTTTCAACAAGATGGAGCAAGTGCACACGTAGCCACACAAGTTATGGCGGAGCCGCAATGAAAATTCCCAAACAAATTGATATCCAGAAACTTCACTTTCCGCTGGCCCCCAAGGTCACCTGACCTGACTGCACATGACATTTTTTATGGGGTTATGTCAAGCAAGAAGTGTAAAAACCGAAACCCAGGAATTTCACTGAATTGAAGCAGTATATTAAGACAATAATTGAGGCGATCCCAATTTCAACCCTTCATGCCGCAATGACCAATTTTTTGATCAGGTGACGTATATGCGTGGATAAGCGTGGAGGTCATTTGCGGTCTATCATCTTTAAAAATCATTATTTATTTAAAATAAAATTTAATTTTTAATCCAATAAAAAAATTAATGAAATACATCGATTAAAATAAAAGTTATTTAAATTTCTTACTGTAGCACCCTGTAGAAGGGTAAACACCGGACCGCATTTTAGGTAATTGCATAACACTTATGCACCAAAGACATACACATCTGGGACGTCACCAGATTGTAGAGAGCGAATTATCCTCTCTGAAAATACTCCAAATACTAAAGTTCATCAAGGCAATACAATTGGAAGAAGAGCTATAAATGAGCAATGTCATTTTGTCTCTCAATGGTGGCACAATTAATCTTAAGGTCGCAGTGCAACTAAAACCCCAAAATATTCATTCATTCAAATATGCATTGATAGTGTTTTAAAAATTTTGCACGGGAAAGACTTTTTGACATGACAATCACTTTATTTTGCACGTTCGTTAACATAATATTCTTAAACCTATCCTGAAAACTCCTTTTGTCGCTTACTATAAGTTTATAAAAATATTCTCAGATTACTTAAATTTATCCATTATACAGGTGCCCGGAATATCAAATTAGGTATATTCCCGGGTGCATATTCCCTAAAACTGCGAAAACTACGATTTTCAACGAAAAACTGTCAAATCCTGTTTCCGTACACCAAATGTTCGTAGTTTTTCACATAATAGGAGAGAGCGCTCATAAGAGGGTAAAATATTTCCCCCAGCTGTGAATTTCAGTCCAAGCGGCTAAATATGTTTTTGGTCGTTTTTTACTAAATTTTTTTATATACAAAATTTCTTTAATTTTTTTCAAAAAAAAAATTGGTATGACAATTTTAAGTATTTAATAATATAAACTTTAAAACAAAATTACAAAAAAAACATCTACCCGTATTGAGTTTCTTGTTTCAGTAATCCATACAAAAATTTGTCGAAAAATGTTGGTATTGGACATTGTACGCACAAATTTTGATTGAAATCCGTCCAGCCGTTTATGAGAAAAAATGGTTGTATGGCTACTACAGTTAATAACAAAATATTAAAATAAAATTGTCACCCAAAATTTAGACTAAGACATAAGTTAGTGCACACACTTTTTTTAGAGCCGTTTTCGAAATAATTAAAATTTAAATCGAGATAAGCAAAATATGTATGGCAAGTACCGTTATTTTTGGGGGCTAAAAAAATGGAACAGAAATCTATTTGAGACCATCACCTAAAATACTTTAGTACCAAGTTTGAAGAAAATCAGCAGGACAAAATTTTTTGTTGTTCCCCATCATCTTTATGTCAAGTTAGATTAAAATCTCGAGTTTGGATTTTTTTCTAAATGCAGAACTTGCCTTATAGTGCCTATATCTTAAGTAAAAATACTTGTTACCCAGACACCATGGCGTATGCGTAACTAAAAATATTGCACGCTGATTTTGATCAAACCTTGGATGTGTTTATAGCCGGCATGTAATTAATTAGGATTGTATATTTGATTCGATAGTTGACAACCAAATTGGAATTTTGTTTTATTATTGAGAAATGATGCAGGGGTGCAATCGGCTATCACGTAAGCCGTGTGGTTAGATTAGTTAATAATAAAAATCGACACTTTATCTCAATGTAAAGTGATCATTAAATCGAAAATCGTTTTTTTGTGTTGATTTTAGCTCATAGCTGTTTAGGTTTCATTTTCATATTTTAATGCCATATTCATTAGAAGCTTGGCACGGTTAAATTTTTAGGAATTAAAATATAAAAAAAAATGAATCAATGTAAAGTGATCATCAAATCGAAAATCATTTTTTTGTGTTGATTTTAGCTCATAGCTGTTTAGGTTTAATTTTCATATTTTAATGCCACATTCATTAGAAGCTTGGCATGGTTAAATTTTTAGGAATTAAAATATAAACAAAAATTAGTTCAGTGCAGTGCACTGTTTATAGCATTTGCAATTTTTCAAAACGCAAGGAGAGAGAGAAGTAAAAATAACTATAAAAAGGTTCCGATTGATAAGAACAAATCTAAGAAGTAAAACAAATATTTTGTAACTAGCCGAACCAATGTAGGAAGAAATATATTAATGGTTACTCTTGACAATAATTCTTGCTCTTAAGGTAACCGTCATGGGGAGTGAGGAATGCGTAAGGGACTACAAAAAAAAAATTTGCCTTTTTCAAGATATTCACGTGCAACAACCCGTTATTAATTACATACGCTTCTCGCAATGGAATGGAATTATACGCACTGTTATGTATGTATATAGATTTATCGATATTAAAATCTTCACGAAAACTGTCAAACCAGCCTAACTCATCTCAAATTCAACGTGCCGAAAATTACCTTTAGAACAGATTATGAGCAGTTCTATTACAAAGCTGATGAAGTACAAATAAACAAATCCAGTATTCTATGCAAATTATCACTATAGATGAGTACATAGTCTTGCGAATTAAATGCGAATAGTTACAGCACCGGTTGTCAACGAACGATTTAAAAGACCAATCATTCTTCCAAAAAATCATTACATTACCGATCTTATAATTCACAGCTATCACAGACTTTATCACCATATGTTAATGAAATGAGGCAGGTGTATTAGCGGGTCTTTTTTTAAGACGTGTGGTTTTTAATCTGGCAATATTTTTTTCGGAGTTGGTCTTTTTAGAAACTGTCACTTGATTTATGCTCAGGTTGGTTTGCCATTTCATAACTTACACCTCAACAACGTTTGCAAATCGTGAAAATTTATTACCAACAAGCCACCGACCCCGATTGCACAAGAAAATTTTGTTCATGTCTGGTTTTCAACTCACTCCTAAATTAAAGTCATCAAATGATACGAAAAATGGCTTTAAAAAGCAAGTATGTAATCATACAAAAGATGAATATAATACAAATAAAAAAATGACCAGTGTCAAAATCTTTCACGTAAAAAATCTCCCTCCTTATATCAACAACAAAAATGTTGGCTTATAAACGAGTAAGGAGAAAATAAGAAAGAACCCGAATGAACAACAACAAACTTGTGTGTCTAAAAAAACCGCTAGTCGTTTCAATGCAATTGATAAACAGAAAAGACCTGCATTAGGTTGAATCTGTGTGGACTCGGTTGCGTGATGCGAAGTGAGTTGGCTACTAAGCGGCTGGTCATGGTTCAATACACGGTGAAGGCACAAGAAGTTTTTCAATTAAAATGAAAAAGTAGACCAGCACCACCAGAGCAAAGGAATCTGATGATCGACCTTGGCAGGTCGTGGAATAGCTATAATTCCAGCCAAAAATAATTGAGAAAAAACTTGGTGGTAGCACACTCAAGTTGTTGGTGGGCATTCAAAGTCATCAAATGATACGAAAAATGGCTTTAAAAAGCAAGTATGTAATCATACAAAAACTGAATATAATACAAATTAAAAAAATTACCAGTGTCAAAATCTTTCGCATAAAAAATCTCCCTCCTTATATGAACAACAAAAATGTTGGCTTATAAACGAGTAAGGAGAAAATAAGAAAGAACCCGAATGAACAACAATAAACTTGTGTGGCTAATAAAAGCGCTAGTCGTTTCAATGCAATTGATAAACAGAAAAAACCTGCATTAGGCTGGATGTGATCATGTGGGCTCGGTGGCGTGATGCGAAGTGCGTTGGCTACTAAGCGGCTGGTCATGGTTCAATACACGATGAAGGCACAAGAAGTTTTTCAATTAAAATGAAAAAGTAGACCAGCACCACTAGAGCAAAGGAATCTGATGATCGACTTTAGCACGTCCTGAAATAGCTACATATAATTCCAGCCAAAAATAATTGAGAAAAAACTTGGTGGTAGCACACTCAAGTTGTTGGTGGGCATTCAAAGTCATCAAATGATACGAAAAATGGCTTTAAAAAGCAAGTCTGTAATCATACAAAAACTGAATATAAAACAAATAAAAAAAATTACCAGTGTCAAAATCTTTCGCATAAAAAATCTCCCTCCTTATATGAACAACAAAAATGTTGGCTTATATACGCGTAAGGAGAAAATAAGAAAGAAACCGAATGAACAACAACAAACTTGTGTGGCTAATAAAAGCGCTAGTCGTTTCAATGCAATTGATAAACAGAAAAAACCTGCATTAGTTTGGATGGGATCATGTGGGCTCGGTGGCGTGCTGGTTCAATACAGGATGAAGGCACAAGAAGTTTTTCAATTAAAATGAAAAAGTAGACCAGCACCACTATAGGGCAAAGGAATCTGATGATCGACCTTGCTATAATTCCAGCCGAAAATAATTGAGAAAAAACTTTTTGGTAGCACACTCAAGTTGTTGTTGGATGTTCAGAGTCACCAAATTTGTTTTCTTTCCTCTCCTTTCATAGACATACTGTTCACTGAGATAAACACCAGATTCTGAGCTGATGAATCATTATGTGTTCCAAATTGCACTGCGCATGTCAATATTGCTTGAGGTAGGTTTCATAGAAAAACTCGGTTTCCTGCGAATTATTTGAAAATTTGTGTCTATCTCTCAATCGCTTCGCTGATTAACCAGCATGTATGGAACAGGTTGGTTTACGTTGAGGCATTTTATTTAGAATACATTTTATATACATACAATGGTTGCGGAAGGTTTCTGCATTCTGGTTGCAAAAAAAATAGTTCATTCAAAGAAAAAACTTGGTAAAGAAAAAAAAACAATCGCTTCCTTTTTACTTATTTTCTGAGTTTATATGTATCTCCCCTTTGGTCTGAATCCTGTATCTCAAAGTTTAAAGTTGCCGCCTCCACGATCCAATAGCATTGACATTAGATTTAATTTATTTTTGGCAGAGTGCAGAAAATAACTGCAATTTCAATAATGTTCGTGATCACATCGTATGCCAAAAGTTTCTATTAAAGCCGTGTATACATTTTAACGCAATTCACACACGGCCTAAGAATCTAAATATATTTTCAAAGTAGTTTTTTACTTAATTTTGTATATACCAACAAATCGTTCTAAAATTTGTTTCTAAAAAAAAGTGGTATGACAATTTTAAATATTTATTAATATAAATATTTAATAATATAAACCCGTTTTCGAAATATTGATTTAAATAGAGGTATAGGGTACTATTTATAATTTAAAGTACCTCCTATATAAAAATGTTGATCGAAATCCGTCGAGCCGTTTATGAGAAAGTTTAAAATCGAAAAAATAGTTGTGTGGCAGATACCGTTAATAACAAAATATTAAAACAAAAATGTTGACCAAAATTTAGGGTATACTTAAAATAGTGTATACATTTTTTATTTGCGATTATAGGGACTATAATCTATTGACTTCACTTCTTTCAAAACCTGTGCAGTTATTAGATCGTACCCTGGTGATTTTTTGTTAGACAACTTATGTTGACACATGATTCTTACTTCTTTGAGCGTGACAAAAGGTATTTCACATCGTCGTTTCTATCAACAAACTGTAAGGGGTCTGTAGCTGTGTTTGCTTCGGGTTTGCGATCAATTTTCCATATTGAGGTTTTACTGGTGGCTTTTGTGTCTGAGGTCTTTTAAGGCACTTGGCAGTTTTCCATAAGGAGTATTCAGAAGAATCATCCGTCGCTTGATTTTTTAGGAATCTACTACTCATTTTTGAACTCACTAATTATTTTTTTTAATTCGTTGTTAAGACGAATAAAACTGCCTTATCATCTGGGAATCTCGTAGTTTGCCACTGTCTTCGAGCTCTTCTTTTTTCCAATATTAGCTCTTTTATTTCGACAGGATATTTTATTTCTTTTCCTCTCGCATTCATTCGAAATAGTTGGAGTACTTTCTTCTGCAGCCTGTTGCACATCAGCAATAAATTGTTCTTCTTCCTGATCAATTTGTTCAATTGTTTGCATAGGGGATCTCAGGCTTATAAAACTTTCAAGTTTATCTCTTCATTCCAGTTTGTTCTCTTATTCACGAGCTTTTGATTACTTTTTTCTATTATTTCTGCTTCGTTCAGTGATAAAATTATTGGAGTATGATCTGACGATAAATCATAATTACCTTCGACACTTATATGATTTCGTTTAATACCTCTAACTACGAAAAATTTTATAAGGTCTGGTATTTTGTTAGTATCACATGGTCAGTATGTTGGCGAACCACAAGAATAAAATTCGTAGCTGTATTTGGGGCCTGCTTGGTATAGACGTTTGCCTTTTGTAGTAATGAGCCTAGATCCCCAGTGGGCGTGCGCTTAGCATTGAAGTCGCCACCAATAATGCAGTTATGTCCTAACAAATTTAGGAGTTCTGCAAAATCTTCTTTAGCTGGAGAACGCCTCGGAGGACAGTATATAGCTGCTATTTTAAATTCTTTCTTTTTTATACCAATACTTATTGTTGTTACTTGCATGTTTTCATTCGTAAACTTTGGTTATTCATAGTGTGTTAAGCACTTTTTTATAAGTATTTCTATTCCTTCCCTACGATTTTTACCCACTACACCATTCACTTTCATTATATATAAATACATATGTAAATATTTAAATACCTACGTGCATTCTAAGTAGGTAGTTACATATTACCCTCCCAATTTACATAATTAAAATCCATTTAAATATATAAATATATAAAATCATCCATCCGACAATTCACCTACTAATGATAACTAGACCACGTAACTATTAACAGCGTCTGGTTAGCTTCATTAAAGTTGTTAGCTACAAGAGCAACTTAGTACGATCCAGTCGTGCATTTTTTTTATCAAAATCGTTAGAGCCGTTTTCGAGATAATTGAGATGGTAGAAAATATTGTATTGGACCTAAAAAAACGATTCAAAAATCTATCTTAGGCAATCACCTAAAACGCTCAAATACCAAGTTTGAAGAAAATCGCTTCAGCCGCAGAGTGTTGTACGGACATTCAGACAGACGGAATTGCGGGAACCACATTTTTGGTGTTCTCTATCATCGTAACGTCAAGTTTGGTTAAAATCTCGAGTTTGATTTTTTTCCAAATGCAAAAATTGCCCTATAGTAACTATATCTCAAGTAAAAATTCAGTTTACAAGCAGAACACATTGCAATACCTTAATACATGTTGTGTTTGTTGTAAATTTTGAAAATATTGAAAATTTCGATTTGGAACAGTGAAAGTGTAAAAGTTGTAAAAAATTTTTGGGTAGTAAGTAATAATAATATGGCTATAATAGTGTAGAATTTTGCTTAATCAGCTCAGTCTACCCCTTCCATGAAAATAGATTTCAAGAGAAAAGACGGTTTCGTTTTCCCATTTTAACGTTTTATTGTACCAAAAGTATACTTGGTTGATAGGGAGTTATAAATTAAATAAAATGTTTTGTTTTCCTTGCCTTTTTTTTATAAGTACTTAAGGCAAGTTATACATTCGTAAACAAAAATCTTACATTCAAAACGTGACTACGATCATAGAGAACACCAAAAAAGTGGGTCCAGCAATTCCGTCTGTCTGTCTGTCCTCGAGTCTGCAACCTAAACAGTTGGATGAATTTGCTTCAAACTTGGCAGTTATTGTACTTTAGGTAATACGTCCATAAGTTTTTTCCTTTTTTTACGACAAACAACAGTATCTCCTAGACATTTTTGTTGGCCAAAAACAAAAATAGTTCAAGGTACCTTTTTGTAATTTTTTTTTGGCAAAAAATGCTTAATTTTTGTACTTAGTAAAACCATTTTTTTGGTTTTCGCTTTTCTGGGAAACGGTTAATTTGACTTTTTTTTAAATACGCAGGAGCGATTGCAGTATTCTTGTGTATGTCCAAAGGCTTGGCAGCACTTACATTGCGGAACAATTTTCGACTTTCGAAGTGGTTCGATTTTGACAACTATGACCATAACTGATGTAATACTTTAAATCTTCTCGAGAATTTCTTTATTTTCGAAAGTGAGCATAAATATATGTAGAGACCTCTTTTTTGTCATTAATGCCCTAGTGGAGCCTTTGATTACCTCATTTTTAATAAGATTATTGGCATCGAGAGCTTGGAAGCCTTTTTGTATAAGGTCTTCGACAATTTCTTTGGCAACACATGAAGAGTGAAGGCCTCTTTGTACTACTTTTATCGATCTTCTAGCTTTATTTTCGGAAGAATGCCACCGAATTGGCTTTTTTTTCAATTCTTCAGTGACAGATCTATACGCATCGGCGTCTTCAACAATGACTTTCCAATTGTTTTTATTGTATGATGTGTATTTACATGCCTTATTCGTGCATTTTTCTACCATGCCTTTAAGCTCGCCAAACAGTGCCAATCCAGAAATCATGATTGGAGGCGGTGCAGTTTGCCTAGTGCCTTTAACATAAGACTTCTTTGGGGATACATCTCCTGTTTCTTTATTGGATGTTTTCATTATTGCAGCAGTATCTGCTTTTGAAGCTGTCTTCTAACTTTTTTGAACAGTCTCTGGAATACCATCTGCTTTTCGTTTCTTGGACTTACGTTTATTTCGGTTTCCATCAGTTTCAAGGAGGAGCTCTGCCTCATCAGTATGAAACTCGTTTGCAGGGCTTTTCATTACTGGTGACTTCGGACTTGATTTTTTGTCTTTCACGTACTTTTTGTCAAGCAAGCTGACTTTTTCTTCGAGTCTCTTAACTCGTTGCTGAAGACTTTCAACAAGGACTTCAAGTTATTTTCTGGCCAAAGTTTCTAGTTGCCATTGATCGAAATAATTTTCGGATTCAACTTGGCGGATCTCGTTGTTTTTAGTGGGACAGTGCTGATCTTTTATTTCGATCTTTTCATAGGTTTTGGTTCCTTTTTTTAATTACTTCTATGTCATTTGATTTCTGGGTAGGGGTTTTCGATTGAGTAACCCTTGAAAATATTTTTGGTGGAGTTCTGAGTGTTTTTGAACTCTATCTATTTCATGGAAGCAATAATTGGTCCTCCCAAGAATCCGTAGGACCGATCTCCGAAGAGAATGGATTTTCCAGCTTGTCTGGATTGTCACCTAGGGTAATAATATATCTATTCGTTTTACTCATTGTCATATTTTTTGTTGTTGTAACTTTTGTTTAGTTCCATAAATAGCTCAGTTACCTCTTCTATTCTTAAATTCAGCCGCACCTATGGGATTAGACGCTGACCCATAAGACGCACATTATGCGTCAGACACTATTGTGTTTCGTGGAGAGCTGGTTCTTCAAAACGATATCTAATCTTTTGCTCCTAGTTCCTGAGAAGGTAACTCAGGTGTCTCACCTCTTGGATTCAATAGATCCAACGCTCGTCATTAATTCACCTTTGGGCTACCCAGCGGGCACCACTTGCAGGTGACGATGCGATTTGGCTCCGCCAAAGCTATCATGTAATCTAAACCAAGTACGGGAAAAGTCTATTAACGGTACCTTTTATATGACGGTTCTTTTTTAATGTTTGGCTTTTTCGGTATCGGTACATTAAAATTCTGTCAAATTTTATATCTGAGAAGATCTACGAAGACAAACTAATTCTACATACCAACATTTTGTTTATTTTTTTTTCTAATTAAAATTAGTTTTTGATTTTTTTTTTTTTTTGAAAAATCAATATTTTTAAAACTATCAAAAGAAATTATTCTAAATTTTATAATCACATGTATATCAATAAATTCTAAAAACTAAATATCAAAATTTCAAAAAAAAATTGTTTTCAAGGAACGAAAAATAAAAAACAGGTTTTCATCAAAATTCATCCTAAAATTTTCGAGATACTTTTTATAAAATTTTCATTATTCCATGGAATCTAATGGTGTTCTTGTTTTATTCGAATTTAACCGATTAAAGTGATGGTTTTTTTGCAGTTTTTATAAGTTTAACAAACGATTTTTACCCACTACACCATTCACTTTCATTATAACGGGTGATTTTTTTGCTACTTGGTTTTTGACGTTTATATTTTTGACAGATCACACATGACAAATTCCACGAACATTTGACATTTCGATTCAGTATTGTTTGCCATTTCATCATGAATAGACTTACGCCTGAACAACGTTTGCAAATTATTGAAATTTATTATCAAAATTCGTGCTCTGTGAAAAATGTGTTTCGCAAGCTACGTCCGTTTTAAGCTACGCTCATTTTTGGCTAAATGGATACGTGAATAAGCAGAATTGCCGTATTTGGAGTGAAGAGCAGCCAGAGGCAATTCAGCAGTTACCAATGCATCCCGAAAAATGCACTGTTTGGTGCGGTTTATGGGCAGGCGGCATCATTGGGCCGTACTTCTTCAAGGACGATGAAGGCCGCAGGGTTACGGTCAATGGAGAAAGGTACCGTTCGATGATAACAGATTTTTTTTGCCGAATATGCAAGAATTGAACTCGGTCGACATGTGGTTCCAACAGGACGGTGCCACATGCCACACTGCACGCGAAACCATGCATCAATTGAGAAGTGAATTTGGTGAGCAGTTGATCTCACGTTTTGGCGCAGTCAATTGGCCACCAAGATCATGTGATTTGACCCCGTTAGACTATTTTTTGTGGGGCTATGTTAAGTCTATTGTCTATGGGGACAAGCCAAACAAGATTGCTGCCTTGGAAGCCAACATTGAACGCGTCATTGGTGAGATTCCGGCCGGAATGTGTGAAAAAGTTTGCCAAAATTGGACCTTCAGAATGGACCACCTGAAGCGTAGCCGCGGGCAACATTTAAGTGAAATTATTTTTAAAAAGTAAATGGCAGAAATTGATTTATCGATCCAAATAAAAATTTCATTCACTTTTTACAAGTTTCTGTGTTTTTTTGAATTTTCAAAAACCAAGCTCTTAAAAAATCACCGTTTATATACATACATATGTACATATTTGATTACCTACGTTCCTTCTATGTAGGTAGTTACGTATTACCCTCCCAATTTACATAATTAAAATCCATTCAAATATATATTTGTAGGTAGGTACCTATGTAACTGTTTATTGAATCATCCATTCGACAATTCATTATACTAAGAATCAAGGTACTATGACCTACATCGACTTTAAACCTACCTAATGATAACTAGACTACGTACCTATTAACCGCGTCTGGTTAGCTTCATTTAAGTTGTTAGCTACAAGAGCAACTTAGTACGATCTAGTCGTGCATTTTTTTAAATCAAAATCGTTAGACCCGTTTTCGAGATAATTGAGATGTTAGAAAATATTGTATTGGACCTAAAAAAACGATTCAAAAATCTATTTTAGACAATCACCTAAAATGCGAAAATACCAAGTTTGAAGAAAATCGCTTCAGCCGTAGAGCGTTGTACGGACACGCAGACAGACGGAATTGCGGGAACCACTTTTTTGGTGTTCTCTATCATCGTAACGTCAAGTTTGGTTAAAATCTCGAGTTCGGTTTTTTTTCCAAATGCCAAACTTGCCCTATAGTAACTATATCTCAAGTAAAAATTCAGTTTACAAGCAGAACACATTGCAATACCTTAATGCATGTTGTGTTTGTTGTAAATTTTGAAAATATTGAAAATTTCGATTTGGAACAGTGAAATTAAAAGTGTAAAAGTTGTGAAAAGTTTTTGGGTAGTAAGTAATAATTATATGGCTTTAATAGTATAGAATTTTGCTTTTTCTCTTAGCGGAATCAAATAATTTTAAACAGCTCAGTCTACCCCTTCCATGCAAACAGATTTCAAGCGAAAAGATGGTTTCATTTCCCATTTTAACGTTTCATTGTACCAAAAGTATACTTGGTTGATAGGGAGTTGTAAATTAAATAAAATGTTTTGTTTTCTTTGCCTTTTTTTACTTGCGATTATAAGTACTTAAGGCAAGTTATGCATTCGTAAAAAAAAATCTTACATTCAAACATGACTGCGATCATAGAGAACACCAAAAAAGTAGGTCCCGTAATTCCGTCTGTCCTCGAGTCTGCAGCCTAAACAGTTGGATGAATTTGCTTCAAACTTTACGACAAACAACAGGATCTCCTAGACGTTTTTTTTTTGCCAAGAACAAAAATCTCATTTTTCTCAAAAACAGGTCTTGTACTTCCCATTGAAACACTTTTCACATTTTCGACTTTCTCACTATTGGATAGATCGATTATAATTATTTTTTTTATTCAAATGCTCCCTAAAGGTGTTAGAAAAACTGCATACTCAAATTTTCAAATAAAAAGTTTTTGATTTTTAAAAAATAAAGAATTTTTTTTTTTTTGAAAAATTGATTTGTGGAAAATCAGTCACTGAATTTTTTTAAATTTGAATTTTATACGTATATTAATAATATCTTCAAAATGGCGTTTCAAATTTGTTTACATAAAAAATTATTTTTTTAAAAAACCGCTCCAGAGATTTTTGAATTTTTTTGTGATATTTTTCTTTATGATATAGTTAGGTACATATGTAACTATTCCTTGAATCATCCATTCGTCAATTCATTATACTCAAGGTAATCTTATCTACATCAGCTTTAAGACTTTATAGGATACTTAGAGTACGTACTTACTAACAGCGTCAGTGTTTAGCTACATTAAAGATGTTAGCTACTAGATCAAGTTCGTACGACCCAGTCGTGCATTTTATTTGTTAAGATTTCGAATTCAAAACTATTAAAATTATTGTGGACAGGTTTCACACTTCAGAGTTTTTAATTAATCTTCTTACTATTGTGGAGTTTTTGTATGCAGGCTTTCTTTCTTCTTATTTTCAGAACTCCTTATAAAGATTTACAATTTGAAGGAATGCACTTCTAGTATTGAGGAGTTTTTTCTTCTTCTTTTCAGAACTTTTTATAAAGTCTTACAATTTTAAAGAATATCGACTCAAAATACGGATACCTTATCTAGGTATACCTATTTTCTTATGATTTCAATTAATTTGTTTAGGTACTAACTTATTTTCATTAATGGAAAACTCACATAA
Source organism: Philhelius pedissequus (assembly GCA_910595825.1). NCBI lineage: Eukaryota > Metazoa > Arthropoda > Insecta > Diptera > Syrphidae > Philhelius > Philhelius pedissequus. Next base: position 156,407,909 of record OU343161.1, read on the forward strand.
ACAGAGATACGAGTATGTATATGTTAAGTATGTTTATATTTTCCTTTCATTACATACTAATTTATTTATATATATTTACTTATTTGACTGTAGGAAAGGCATGACAATTTTGATGAGGAAGGTGCTAATTTAAGCATTATTCAACTAAATTTAGGGATTATCATTAATCGGAGAAATTTTAAATAATTGTGATTATTTTCTTTTCCAGTGCTCTGCTGAATGTGGTGTCGGAATAAGGAAAAAAGAGTTTTATTGTGCAAAAGTTTATAAGTCTGAAAAAAAAGGTACGCGTCATAGGAGAGAACAAATTGATTCTAAATATTGTACTAATCTTAAAGTACCAACACCTAAGTTTTTTAAAAAAGGTTGTAAAATGACGTGCAAATGGATTACATATGCGTGGTCAACATGCCTTAGTGATTGTAGTACAGAATATCAAATAAGACCAGTTAACTGCACAAATATAATTGGTAGACAAATATCGAACAGATATTGCGAATCAACTAAGAAGCCAATAACAAAACAAATGTGCCCACATTGTGTTCGACGAGAATACAAGATAACAAAGGTATTTATTTCGCTAAAGCTTGATTTATTCACATTTAATTAAAAACTAAACTTTGTTATTTTAACTATTTCGCTTTAAGCTATTTATGTTCATAAAAAAGTCCACTAAGTCGACGATTTTTAATGATCGTTCTTATGATACAGTACTTCCTAGCATTTTATCCCTCTTTGAAGTTTTAAAGCCGGTTAAGAAATTTTACCCTGGAGTTGAAAAACACTTTCCGCTTGACAGTTGTTTAAGATTTTCTATTTACTCACTCTTGTCTGTAAGCATTCATAGATATTTTTGTTTGTTTTTGTATAGTATGAAAACGCAATATCGAAATTCCAAAACTATTTTAACTGGTCTTTGGGTTTGATGTACGGAATCAAAATCCGACATTGTCCAAGAGTAAACAAATATCAACGCTTAATAAAATATCCATTACAGCTTAAGTCTCTTTTAAAAGTATTGTTAAGCTAAACCCGAATTAAATTAAGTTAATAACTTTTTAATGAATTAAAATCATTTAAGGCGAACGTAAAAATAAAATTGTTTAATATAAAGAGTGCATTAAGACTAAATCTGTTAATTTTAATTATTATGAAGTGTTATACATACCATATTATATTTTCAGTGTAATTGTGAATCTTATAGAAAACGTCGTGTAGTATGCAGTGACACCTATGGAAAAATAATCCAATGTCCAAGTAAACAAAAAATTCCTAAGGAAAAATGTAAACCCCCAGAAGGATGTTTTCCAAAATCATGTGCAGAAATTAAACGTTCCCACAGAGTTCTACATGACCGAGAATACACTATTTTTATCAAACACAAACCTATGAAAATTTACTGTCATAAAATGAGGGACGAGCCGAAAGAATATATCACTTTAAACTCTTCAGAAAACTATTCGATATATTACGATAATAAAGCAAAATATCCTGACATGTGTCCTCCAGAGTCAAGCAATTTTGAATACAAAGATTTTAGCATTAAATTTGGTCGAACGCATTTTCACAAAGTAGCATTGAATATCCAAAGCCTTCGTATTATTGAAAACGACTTTACGTTCTCTGATACAGTTGGAACTCAACAACCTTTTGGATCTGCTGGTGATTGCTATAATAAAAATGGAGAATGTCCACAAGGAGACTTCTCCATAAACTTAAATCTAACAGGTTTTCTTATAAGTTCAACAACGAGGTGGGAAATGTTCGGAAACAAAGCTGTTATAAAAACACCAACTGATGTAAGTGTTTTTTTTATTTTATTTGATTACATATTTAAACTTTAAATAACAAATTTAATGGGTATTCAGCTTAAGTAGTAGAAGCAAAACCGAGTTAGCAGTTGTTTGTAATGAATTGTATGAAATATTCACCGTTTAGCGGCTGGTAAAAAGAACTAAGTTACGGAAGTCGAATGCCCTTTTGATCCTGCAGGACTGCATACACAGTACTCTTACAAACAGAACTATTATAAATGTTCACTTCGATTATGAATACTCTATAATTGTTTAGATAAATACAAATAGTTGGCTTATTACGAAAATGTCGTCAATATTACATTTGTGTCATAAATTATATACTGGTGTACATCGATGTTTGTTATATTAAATATAAAAATAGAAACCTTCATCATTATTCTTTGGTTTATGGTTTGGTTAGCCATTGGAATAGACCAGTAATCAGAGAAATATGCAGGAGCAAGCTGGTCATTGCAGGTCATTTCCGTTATAAGTAACGAACTTAAGGTGAATGTATCGTACCAATTACCTATTTCTTATATATATGGTTTTCTCGGAAACGACTCATAAGGTTTGATGAAATTTTTAGAGTTTGTTCTTTTTAGTGAGAAAAAGATTTTAGAAGTGTTCATAATAAAATATGTACACGTAATTTCCTTTATCTTGATTTTTTCCCATTTTTACTTGCGATTATAGGTACTATAAGGCAAGTAATGCATTCGTAAAAAAAATTTTAGCAATCAAACATCACATCACGATTATAGAGAACACCAAAAAAGTGGGTTCCGCAAATCCATCAAAAGTCCAAATTGGGAACTAGTTAAAGCATGCATTTTAAAAAATTGTCCTGCTTGCGTTTTACTAGTTGTTTTTTAATATTTAAATGGTTGGAAAATTTGGAGTGGATTATTCTAACATTCGTGGGTTTAGGAAAAATTTCTGTTCCGCATAAGTTCATGCCCCAAAATGCAGGCTAGCTGTTTTGGCATTAAGTGAAACTCAAATAGGTGAAAGTTCTGATCCGTCGGAATTTAATTTTTTTGGATATAACTGATTGCCATTATTCTTTCACCACTATGGTCTCGCCGTATATACCAACTTCAACCACAATATGGTTTGTGCACAAACACAAATTTTAATTTCATGTGGTTAAAATTCACGGTAAACAAGCACATCATTCACACATGTTTTATTTTTTGGAGCCCAAATTTGGACATAAATTCAACTTTTAACGAATTTGATGCTCTGGTCGACTCCATTCAAAAAATTGTTTCGCATTATTCTCGCACTGAAATCGTCATTACGGACGATTTCAATGTACACAATTCTAGCTGGGTCCGCTTTTCGACCCAGACGACACCCGAAGGAAGATATGTCGAGGTCTTTGCTGAGTTAAATCAACTGACTTAGCTTGTTTAACCCTAGAAAGCTAACCTTCGTCAAAATGGAACACATCGATCAAATATTTCCCTCTCCCTTCCTTTCTGTTTGACTTACATAATCGTACTTTCATGCCAATTAAGCCCCCGGTGGCTTGTCTCGCGTGGTGGATGCGTTTTTCTTGTAATAGTTTTCGTTTATTGTATGTACAATTTACTCGTCATTTTTAATAATATTTCTTAACAAAAGTATGACAGTAACTTTTTGATCTAAATAAAAAAACATGTGCTATGAAAAATGTAATTTTAGTATTAAGAACTAAAGTAAATATTAAATTTAACTTCAAATTTCCTTTTATTTAAAATTCATTTTTGTATAAATATCATTACCTTTAATAAAAATTAATAAATTATTAAAAAAAAATAAATTTTAAATGTTCGTCAAAAAGTCGAATGCCCCAACATTGATGCTTGCTCAAAATACCGAGTATTTAATGCCACAATTAGCACCTGCATGTGTTATGGTGCCCAAGTTTTTGGTTACGCAAAAATTGAGGAATTTGAAGTGATCCAGAGATATTTTTTCAAAAGATTATTTAGGCTCGCTAATACAACTCCAACCTACGCCATCCACGTTGAATCCGGTATCTCACATATTTTCATTCAAAATCTCAAACGTCATACAGATTACTTAGTTAAAGTTATGAAGAGAAAAAACAGTCTCCTCAAATCAATTTTACGAAGGTTACTCCTAACGAATGATACGCCCTTTAAAGAACTGAATCAGATGGCGTTAGCTCACGACATTAGCCTTTTACTCAGTGAAAACAATTTAAATGATTGGCAAAATATTTTCTCTGATCTAATTGCTAAGATAGATGAAAAAATATACACTGAACACTTAATCAGAGCAACCTCGTCGGCAAGCAGACTAATCTATAAAAACTTAAATCATAAATTGTTAACTGAAAATAACTACTTTTGTTCTGAACTTTCTCTAGAAGCTATAAGTACCATCTTTAGATCAAGGGTTGAGTTACTAAATTTAAATTATATCCCCCATAGGTCTGATCTACTTCAAATTTGTGATCCCTGTAACAGAAGGGAACTGGAAGCTAGTTTCCATTTCATAGCAGTTTACCCAATCCTTCAAGAAATCAGACGGCTTTACTTCCAAGAAAGCTTTTTGTCTCTGACTCAACTTATAAATGTATTGAACTGTTCCTTAGATTGGTCTAACTTATTTAAATTTGGTAAACATGCACTATTATACCGCAACAGTTTCTAATACATATACGCATTCCTCCAGTTTAATTACTTATCTTTTTATGTTTCAAATCATTCTAAAATTGTATATAATATATTTAAAATTGTTTTAGCTAGTTTCAATTATACATACAAAAAACTTACAAATTTATTATAAACTTAGTTTGAAGATAAATTAAGAAAATTGTTAACTTCAATAATTATTACCACTTAATTTCCTTTATATGTAATTTTATTATATATATCATAGTTTAAGAATTGTCAATCATTCAGACGGCAGCAAAGCCATGTCCTTACCTAACCATTATTATATTTTGTGTATATAACTACCGAAATAAAGAATTGTATTGTATTGTAATCGGCTTAAAATCGATGACTTTCGACCTGAGCCGATTTCCCACGAGGATCCGCATCCCACCATGTGCATTCCTTGATGACAGCTGTAATAAATGTCGCAATCTTTTCTTTTCGTTATTCCTGATCCTATTCATCGTATCTCCTGGATTGCGGTAATGTCTGCCTTGTACCGCGAGAGGACAGATTCAAGTTTTTGAGTAGCACCTGGCATCTAGAGTGTCCTTACATTCCAGGTGCATACTCGTAGGTCGTAGTCCATTTTCGTTCCGGGTCTAGTTGCCATTTGAGGTGGGTCGTTATCCGAGGTTACCGTGGTCGTGTCGTTAGCCATTGGTTTAGTGTTGCAATTTTTCCGCGATCAGCATTCGCACTTACGAGTTTAGCAAGTCATGACATAAAGTCAAGACCAGTATCCGGCGGTTACCAACTTGGAGGTAATGTAAGCACTTGATGTGCAGGAAAAGATATAGCTCAAGGCCCCCAGTTCCTACAACATCCAAACGCAACTACGAGCATTGAAATTGAGACTCACAGCCATTTAACTCATCCCAATGAAGCAAATGGTTTGGAAATGACAGCTTTTGCAAATTAGCAATTGCAAAAAATGTCTACTAATTTAAAGGAAAATCTTGAAATCGCAACATGTCTGAAGCTGTCATTCTCAAACTACTTGTTTCATCTCGGCGATTGAATCTGTTTTGAGTGTTAATTTATCTCAGCTTCTACATCCTCAAAACTATTTTAAAATCAAACAAAGCTTTGGAAAAAAATCTATCTCAGAGTAGGTTTTTCGTGTTTTTGAAAAAATTAAAAAAATTAAACGTAATTAATGGATTTTTTTTGCTGGAATTGAAAACGGTTTCAAGAATGTGTAAGCTACAAACAATAGAACTGAAAACAGTTTAATCATCGAGATGAAGCCAGTACTTTGGAAATTTCAGCTTGTGCAAATTAACAATTCCAAGAAATTTCTATTAATTTCTAGCAAAATCTTGAAATCTTCGAAAAATTTTGGAAATCTTTGTTTGATTTTAAAATAGTTGTTAGGCTTTAGAAGCTGAGATAAATTTACACTCAGAACAGTTTCAATCACCGCAATGAAGCATTTAGTTTGGAAATGATAGCTTTGGGTAAGTTGTGATTTCAAGATTTTTCTTGAAATTAGTAGAAATTTCTTGGTATTGCTAGTTAGCACAAACTGTAATTTTAAACGTACTTTCTTCATCTCGATGATTAAAACTGTCCTGAGTTTTAATTTATATCAGCTTGCACATTCTTGAAACTGTTTTAATTTAAGCAAATACATATTTCAAAAAGTTTCCATCTTAAATTAATTTTGTAATTTTTCATATTTCAAAAACAAGACAAAACTACTGTTTTTATGAATAAATCAAGTGTTTATTGGAAACATCAGAACTGATTAATATATTTTAGTGTTTTTTTTTCTTGGAGTTATAACTATGTTTACAAAATATACATATTAATGAAAAGTAGGTAGTAGTTTTTTTTTGTTCGTTTACAAAAAAAAATTGCTTATATTCTTAAACAAATTTTCAGAAACGCTAACCTCTCTAAGCAAATTATATTTAAATATAATTAATTAAAGGAAAGATTACATATTATGAAAATATTTTTATGCAGAAATAACTTAAATTATTTTAATAAAATCAATTCAAGAAAATTAAATTACAAATTTTATTACTTTTTAGTTTGACGTATCTACAACGACCCGGAGAGCATTTTGTGGGGGGTATTGTGGTCGATGTGCAATTTCGGCTCGATCAGGATTAGTTTTAGATGTGTAGTTGGAATACTGTATCAGCATTACTGGATAAACCTTTATCTTTCTATTAATTTATTGTTTGCTAACATTAATTTCCTATTAGTAACTACAGTAAATAAGTACCACGAGTTATGTGTTATTCCAAAATATTATATTTTGGTGAAAAAGTATTATCCTCAATTGTTATCCTTTTGTACATTCTTTTGTTCGCTCCCATTTTTTATTGTATTCTCATGTTAGTATAATAATAGTAAACATTATTTGTATTTTGTATTTTGAATGCATAAACTAGCTATTTATGTTCAAGTATGTATGTATTTTCAGTTTGAAAAAAAAAAATGTTTCATATTACATCTACATTATGTAGATAGTAACATATTCTGTTACTATACTTCAATGATACATAATTATGTACAGAATGAATGCATGTTTCTTTTTGATACTAGTTATTTTGTATTGCAATATATTAACCTTAAAACGCCATTGAACAACTAATTTAAGAATAAAAATTGTTACACCAAAAATAAAATGTCTTCCCTTTATATATTTCTAGCATTATTCATTAACGCATTATAGCGAGTGCATAAGACTGTTGTCTTCTTATGATTCTTAAATAAAACTTATTAAAAATAAATATTTAAAAAACATTACGCGGAACAAAGAATCATAAGACAAAACGATAAAACTATTTATATGTAGGTATATATTATACATCTATTGTTGGTATGCTTTTTCTTTTCAACTGGTGTAAGCTCGTCGGTGTCAAGGGTCTTACCGAAAGAAAGTAAAAAATCGCGTTAAGAACTTTTTAAACTCCAAATCACAATCAATTTTTATTTTCCAATATTTACAAACTCAATTCTTATTATATACTTAATAGTACATAATGGTGTATTTTATATAAATATTTGTATACGGGTAGGAATAAATCCTCGGCTCCAGCGAAAGCCCAAAGCAAACATCGTAAAGCTCTCCACGGCGACAAACTCGTTGTGGTTGACGTAGTGTCTATGGTATTATCTTAAGAAGGGTAGTCATAGAAATAATAGTTTGGGATTACGTGCCCCGCAACTAGAAACATGCCAAAAGAGTAACCGTATCAGATTTTCGTCTAGTCTACAACTGCACTTAAGAGAATTGGAATGCAGAAATAAACAGGTAAATAAAGACGAAATCGTTTTCTGTTTTCGACAACAGGCTCGTCTATTATACCCTTACAGGAAGAGTAATCTTAAGTAAGCTTAATAAAAATGATTTTTTTAAATATATAAATACATATATGTATTAATATTAATTTCAATAACTTTATATAATAATAATATATTATATTAAATTTTATATTAATAGATTATTAAATTTAAGTAAATTCACTAAACGTGGGGGACTTCGATCCCCGCAACTGACCAAATGCCAGAAGAAAAATCAAGTCTGACCTAAGCCTCGTCTACAATACTAGGTGTAATAGAATAAAACATGGGGAACAACAGGTACCGCCAGGTAAGTTCGGTTATTCACGATTAACCCAAAAACTTGGTCAAAACTACTACTTAACCTTTGACAATTTCGTACACAGCAGTGTTTCTAATCTCCAATTATACAATTGGATCAGCTGCGGAAGTATTCTGATTTGGAACTAACCACGACAAAGCCAAGAGCGACTTTTGTATGTCATTCGTACACAGTATTGCCAAATGCTTCAAGCGAAATTCCCCTTTTGAGGTGTTCCAATTCCCCCTTTTCCCCTTTTGTGTCAGCGACATTTCCCAAAAATTTCCCTCGAGAATAACAATAATACAAATATACTTAAAAATTATTTTTTTTAACTTTTTATTTTGTAAAGATAAAATAAATATCTTATCATATTTTTTCTGGCTTCGGCAATATGATTTAATAGATTGTCCTTCACCGGGTCTACCAAGTTCTTGAAATTTTGAAGATCCAATCAAGAGTCTTAAAATATTTTTGAGGAACATCCAAATTTCTTTTAACAATACTCATATTCTGCAACAAATAATTATCTTAAAAGGTCTCAAAAACTTATTTTTAACTCACATTTGGATATAAGAAGCACGCAAAGAGTAAAGAAATAACGATCAACTCAAAGTCTCAAGGATCTACAGATTGTTTTGCATTCCAAAATTTAAAAAAAACGTCCAAAATAAAAACCAGAGTTGACAAAAACATTTCCAGTAAATGCTATATAAATGCCATTTCCAGATTGCGGATCCTCTGCATACATTCACTGTGTTAGCCTAGAGTTGTGACTTTCGTTGACGCACACGCACGACACATGTCTAAATCATGCGAATTTTGTTAGTCATTACATTTTTTATAACTCAAATAAGAGTAAGTAAGATTCTGATTTGTTCTAGAAGCTACTGGATTCCCCTTTGCTCTTTCACCGAATTTTTGGCCCGAATTCCCCATGAAAAGGGGAATTCCCCACAAAATGGCAACACTGTTCGTATATCCCCTTAGGGAAATTTATCATCAAAAGCAAATGTGAACCAAAAAGACTCAACCGAAAACATGTGCTGAGCAGTCATCCATTATCTGGTTATCTGAATACCTTCTTTGTTTGGTTGTGTGTATTCGCATCATCCAAGGCTTCAGCTCGAAGGTTACCGGTAGGACTGCGGTAAACGAAGAAATAAAATAACCCAAGGTTCGGTGCGGTTAGAGCTCAATGGGGCGTATAAAAATAATATAAATTAACCAATTTAAATATATAATTGTTTGGTGTGGTGGCTGTTTGTTTAAAAGGTGGTTCGGTCAGTGGATAAAAGTGTAACGCTTCGTTATATGGTCTCCTTACTTCGGAAGATGAGAACCTTTTATTAATAAGAATATTTTTGTTTTCATTCATTTATAAAAATATATATTATATTATATATTTTATATTATTATTTATTATTTTTTTTATATATTTTCTTTCTTTGTTTTTTTGAATATATTTTTTCTTTTCTTTTTATTTTCTTTTCATATTTTTTTATTTTTTTTGTCCATATATGTATACGTATATATTATAATTCTCTTTAAATATAAGTATTGTATATTAACTTAAACAAAAATTCTTCATTTAAAATTAACCTAACACTAATTCTTCCTGTATACTTAGTACGGCATTGAGGCCTCTACTAGCAGACGTCTATGACTTTTCAGAAGATTTGGACCTTGGGGATGGCTGCCACTATTGCCGGTGGTTGGTAGCAGGAGGTGCTTGACCCGCTTCTTAAAATTAAAACTGGTATTAGTACGTGGTGCAAACGGTCGGGATTGAGTGGGCGGTAGGAATCCGGATGTTTCCGATTATGCTGGTTTCGGTAGTGGGCTACGGGCAAACCACTTCTCTTCTTTGGCTGTTCGTATTGCCGTATCCTTTTCTAAGAGGGTTGATGAAGAGTTTCTCTGTAAAATTGGTATCGAATATTTTCGAGAACAGCGCCTAACTGCACTGAAGATGATTGATGGTCATTGGTCTTGATGCTCGTTTTTACGTGGACAATGACAACGTGGTGTGGTATTCCATTTATTTGGTCTATCAGTTTTAAAGAACTAGTCTATTCTTTGCTCTTCGCTGTTGCAGTGATGCACGGATTTGCATACAGTATTGCTGGTATCACATTGATGAGGGTTTCTAGCCGACACTGTTATACCTCCCATGAACATTTCCAGTCCAGCTGGGCTTAACAGGTCCCTTCAAAGTAGCATAACGCTATTGAAAGCGGGTAGCTAAGTAAATTCGCTTGTGAGAGGCATATCCCCGAGGGTAAGCGTTATGTATGTATGTAATGTTCACTGTATAATACTGTAATAAATGGTAGGCTACTGACTTTTTCATTTAAAGCCAAGTATCTAGGTCACATACTAGACAAAAAGCTAAACAAGAAATCCAATATACAAGAATAGAAAGAGTAAGAAAGTAACACTTACACACTTCTCTTGCAAAAAATCCATTGGGAATAAATGGAGATTATCCCCACAGATTACCCATTGGTTGTACACAGCGGTCGTCAGACCGATACTTACCTCTATGGGGTAGCAGGATGGTGGACTGCATTGGACACAGTCATATATTGTGACAAACTAAATAAGGTTCAAAGGTCAGCCAGCTTATGTATCAGTGGAGCACTTTTTTCAATTAAATTCTTATATCATCGTCAGTGTAAAATACACAATAGATTTATTACATAAATCATTTTAACTTTAACAATATGATGCAGAAATCTTGCAATTAATTAATTCATAATATTTATCTAAGAAATACATTTTTATAGGTATATTTTATATAAATAGTGATTTACAATACTAGAAGATTGATAGATACACTCTGTTGTCTGAGACAATCTACATATAAGATATACAAAAAATATAAATAATTCACAAATACAACTTTAAAATACTCTTTAGTAAAAAAAACACTCAACGCGCACTCTGCACTACACTCTCGGCTGCCCTAAACATACTACTTAACCTTACACCCATCGACATTTGCGGCAAACAAGTGGCTGCTATTCATCTCAAAGCCATCTCTCAATGGACTAGCAATTCAATATGCCACTCTAATATTCTGAACGAATTCGGATCAAAACTAGGACAATACGAATACACCACGCACCAACTAATCTTCGACAAGAACTTTCAAGTTACTATTCCACCAAGATCCGCTTGGCAGGATGAGAGGTTTTTAAAAGATGATTCAGCTCACTTATATACGGACGGACGGTTCAAAAACCGTAGAAGGAGTGGGTGGCGGTGTGTACTCAGACAGACAAAATCTTAGTCTCTCTTTCCGTCTCCCTGATCCTTGCAGCGTGTTCCAAGCGGTAATTCTGGCGATTAAAGAGGTTTTTATCCTGGCTAAGGGAAAACTTGATATCCACATCGGATATCCGTATATTCCCTGACAGTTGTTGGAAACACCATCCCTCAAATCACTTGGTGCTGTTTCCACAAACTCTATAGTGGCCCGCAACTGTCGATCAACTTTCAGGGAGATAGCAGAACAGTTAAGCATTCACCTGATTTGGGTCCTGGGACATAGAGATATTTTGTGAAACTGCAAATCCGGTGAACTCGCCAGAAATGGAACCTATGTTCATGCTTGCAGTATTCTCCTCATCGCCGGCCCAGCCGAGCCTTCACACAACTCTTGCGAGTTTTAGATCATCATCTTGAACTGAATTCTATTCGACAAGTAAATTAAAAGTTTGAAGATTTCCTCCCCTTTGAATTTTTTTTATAAATAGTATGTATATTTTTATAATAATCAATATAGTTATTCAATATTACTCACTTTATAATGTCCCATATACGCATATATATATAATTCAAAGTCAGGAAATTCGAAACACTACTACATCACACTTTCTTTCAAGACACTATTTCACTTCTATTCTCCTTTGAACTTTTCTTTCTTTCCTTTTCGGAAACTCAATTTTCTAATTTCAATTTTTTTTTCACTAATTTCATTTTTTTTGTCTTATTTGTGATCCTTTCACAGGAAATTTAATTTAAAAAAACAAATTACTAATCGAAATGGGACTGTGAATAGGAAAAAAATAAATAAATATAATTGATCTGGTTTGGTAGCTGCGATCTCTTTATTTATTCTAAGTTCTCGAACCAGCTGCCAATGCTCTCAAGTCGAGATTCGGATTCCTATGGCCGTCCCAAAAAGGGGAGCAGAGGCTCAAATCACTCGTTTGATTTGTTTACCAGTATTCCCTTCTAACAGAGTGTAAAAGAATGCAATCATTTTGGAATTTAACTCATTTGATTTATCTCCAAAAATGTGTAACTCATGAATTCAAATGAATGCAATCTTCTGTGATTTCAGTGACGTCATTGAATTCTTTTTAGAGTCATTTAAGTCATTTTGAGGTCACAAATCCATTGAAGTCATTTTGAAGCCATTGAAGTCTTTTTGAAGTTATTGCATTCCTATTAAACTATCTTAAGTCCAATTGAGTTGATTTGAAATAAGAAAAGTATATTAACACTTTAAATAAGCTTACTATACGTTATTTAAAAAAATAGTATCGCAAAGTAAAAGAAAGCAATTAAAAACCATGAGTCATGAGGGAGCATACTGAAAGAAAAGAAAGAAATTTCATTTATTATTTTGTTTATTTTTCATAACAAAATGTTATTGAAAAAACTTTGGTTTTGTAGTTTTTACATTGCAAATGTTTTTTTACGTAAATTTAATTGTTTGTTTTTACTTTTTTTTCGGCTTTTCACAGAACTATTTTTTAGGTAAGAGGAACTCTAACGTAAGGGTACTTACACCCAAAAAAAATATGTTTATAAGATGTTTCGAAAAATGATATGCTGGCGTGAAGTTCACTTTTTCAAATCAATTTTTTTCGGTGAAATCAAGCATGTGCATGCTATAAAAAATTTATCTGCTGACCCTTGTTATGCTAACTTCACGGACAAGAATGTAATGAAATGCGTGTGTGACATTAAGTTTTATATGAAAGTTGATATTGTTTAATTTTGTTTTACTTATTTTCTTTCAATTTCGCAGGGAACTGGGATACTGAATGCGAACCGGAAATTTTTTCGTGGATATGTGTTTAATATCTAATAAAGAAAATTTATTTTGTTTATTATGAAATGATTACGTTTTTTTTAATTACATTATATATTTTAGAGTAAGATCGGGTAATGTGGAGTACCCTAACTATTTACGGTTATATTTTTTTAAAATAAAGCCTTTATTGAAGGGCTGAAAAAGCGTTATCGTTCATTAAAACCTTGGCAACAGCATTTAGTAACCTTTGTGTTTGATTTATCTCAAATGCATTAAATATTTGTAAAAGTTTGACAATAGTGCAAAACTGACTTTTTGGAAAAGTGGAGGGTAATGTGGGCCCCATAGTGCGGGTAATGTGGAGTAGTGCTCCACATTACCAGAAATAGAAATTGATATAGATATTTCACATTTTATAAATGAAAGGTTATGATTTGTTCGGCATTTACGTACCTATTTAAATAAATACAATAACAAAATTCAATAAATTTATCATTTTATTTCTAGAAATAAAATTAAAAAAAGGTGGTTAATGTGGAGCACTGTTCCTTTTACCCACCTGTGCGTATTCCACATTAGCCGACAGGTATATATAGTACAAAATTATAATTTATTTATATAAATTGAAGCATAAAACAATACATAACGAGGAGGAATAAAAAACACTTATTAAAATTTAGCTGTTATTTTAGGAGGTATACACATTTAACTTGCACTAAAATATTATATCGACCACACATTAAACCAAAAATGTCGAACTACACAAAACCTACAACTCTTGCACACGTGGCAATGAATGATTTGCCTCTCGATCCGATCTTAATCTAATAAGGTAAGCTTATTTAAAAAGTTAATATACTTTTTTAATTTCAAATCAACTCAATTGGACTTAAAACAGTTTAAAAGGACTGCAATGACTTCAAAATGACTCCAATGACTTCAAAATGACTTCAGTGGATTTGTGACTTCAATGTCTTTAAAAGGAATTTAATGACTTCACTGTAATCACACAAGATTGCATTCGTTTGAATGCAATCTTTGAATTAACTACTTCATATTTTGAAGTTGAAGTCTATAATTGAATTCATATGATTGGAGTCAATATGAATTAATTTTTCCTGTGACTTCAATGAATGCATTCCAAAATGATTGCATTCTTTTACAACTCTGCCTTCTAAGATATCGTTATATATAAGTTAACAACAGCAACATGCCAAAATTAATAATATCAAATATCCCGCAACTTCCCACGATTCGTCCCATTGCATCAGCAACTTTCCGGGTTCATGAGTTCTCACCGGATACATACGCGAATTCAACGAGCAAAACTGTGGGAAATGCAATCTTGCTTTTTTACATTTTCATGCTAATAAAATATCTTATGTTAAAAGTTTAGTTCTAAGTTATCTATCAACCTGTTAAGCCGTTCTGTGTAAATAAATATAAATATTTTTTTTTAAATAAATTTTGAAGTGTATTTTTTATAATTGGCGCCCGAAGGGAAGTGTTAAAAGTATTTTAAGCGATAGTAGTAAATATAATAATTGAATACGCGACTGTAAAAAGGTGTGCGATAAACAGTAAAGAAAGAATAACTGTGCGACTACGAAAGTGTGTCTTATTTGTAATAAAAAAAAAGCAATCAAAATAAAAAAAGAATAATTGACATTAAACTAAATAAACTGAAGAAGCGAAAAAAATTTAATTAAAAATTAAAGTTGAAAAGCAGATACCAAGGAAACAGAAATAAAGGAAGAGTACCCGAGTCACCGTTGGAACTAGAAATCCCTGCAGGAAAAAAGGAACAATACTCGACCGGCACAGTACTGCATCATGAGAATAATTTTATTGTAAGCATTAAACATTTATTGTAAAATTAAGAGAAACAAAATAATTTCAACAATACCAAGTTTATTAAGATATTTAAATTCCTTTTCTAAAATTTAAAGTTAGGGAAAATAATTTCAACAACACCAAGTTTATAAAGATATTTAAATTCATTTTCTAAAATTTAAAGATATAATTTCAACAATACCAAGTTTATAAAGATATTTATATTCCTTTTCTAAAATTTAAGGATAGGGAAAATAATTTCAACAATACCAAGTTTATAAAGATATTTAAATTCCTTTTCTAAAATTTAAAGCTAACTTAGAACTCACCAACCCTTTCAATTCAATCCAATATTTACCACCTTTCCCTTCCCTGAAATTTCAATACTATAAAATTTCATCCATTGAAACAAATTATTAACCTTAGTAATCAAAATGAGTAAGACAGAGGGAAATATTAGCAAGCCCATTTAAATCCAGCACCTTCCCTACCTCCACGAAGAACTAACGGAACACAGGATTTAACCGACTACATAAACCAAGTGGTCGCTAACGCCTGCTCCCAAATGGGAACTCCATCAAGTGAATCCGACAGTGTAGACCAACCAATTGATGTTGGTGAAGCTAGGAACCTAGAAGGGTTAGAAAGAATACCAGACGTAGTGAAAAGTCTACGACACTTCTCTGGGGAACCAGGTGAATGTAGCTTTTGGAAGAAGAGCGTAGACAGAATCCTGAAAATTTACGAACCTGTCCGTGGTTCGCCCAAATATTTTGGCATCCTGAGTGTTGTCCGAAACAAAATAGTTGGACAAGCGGACATAGTCCTAGAGTCTTACAATATCCCGCTAAATTGGGCTAAAATATCAAGATGTCTAATGTTGCACTATGTAGATAAAAGGGACCTTGGTACTCTTGAGTACCAAATGATGGTTTTGGTTCAAGGAAACCAAACCATTCCCGGATTCTGTCAGCAAGTATACCAACATCTTTCCCTTATTTTAAACAAACTAGCCTCTATGGAGTTAAGCGCTGAGCCTTTTACTACCATGACTTGTGCATACAGAGATAAGCCATTAGACACGTTTATACGTGGTCTAAAGGGAGATCTTCCGCGGCTTCTCAGTATAAGGGAACCAATCGATCTCCCTCAGGCACTGCATCTCTGCCTCAAACTAGACAATGTTAATTTTAGGACAAACTATGCCATGAATAATCAAACTATTTTAAAGAGATTGAGCTTCCAACCTGCTCCTCCACTACCACCACGTCGTCAAATCCCCTCACATAATACACCGCCTTTGAGAAATAGGTTTATTCCCGAACTCTATCATAACCCTCAACCCCGACCTTACTTCCAAACACATCAACCAGTGAACCGATTCTTTGTTCCTTTCCAAAAAAATTCCTATCCATTTCAACATAATCAAAACAATTATTCATTCAACCAAAATCCCCATTATCCCAGAAATCTCCCACCGAAACAACAACCAAGACCTCAACCCATGTCAGTCGACATGTCAGTCAGGTCGCAAAAATTGAATTACCAGAACCGACCTAGATATCAAAACCCCAGCGCAAACAAGCGCCCAAACTCTCAACAAATTCATTCTCCAGGTAAATACCAAAGGCTTTACCGCACTTCCTCAAAGGATGTCCCCGGCAACGAGGTATCCAGAGAATTACAACCTCACGAAGAATTTGAGGACCTCCCACCTCCGGAGGATTACGGCTACGACGATGGTTTAGATGACTACGCCGATTTACAAGAGGATGAACAAGTAGAACAAGCTCATTCTGAGGAGGTTCATTTTTTAGATTAAACTGCTCTTCGCTGCCGTACTTTGCGTTCACTGCGAATAGCAGAAAAACATTTAAATTTTTACTTGATACCGGATCAAATAAAAATTATATCCAATCATGTTACATTCGAAATCCCATATCTAACGAGACCATCTTTTTCGCGAATTCCATTAGCGGTAACACTAAAATAACCCACCACGCATACTTCGAAATTTTCGGTCCAAATATCCAGAAAATTAAGTTCTTTATTCTTCCCGGCCTAAAAAATTTTGACGGCATTCTCGGGAACGACAGCCTAAAGGAATTGAACGCTGTCAACGAAGTATGACTTTTTCGTAATTAATAACGACATCAAAATACCTCTCAAGCAACAAATTTCTCAAGCAGTTAATTCTCTATTAACAGCTAAAATTTCTCATCTATCTTCTGATCAAGTCCTTCGACTTACTCAAATTTTAAAAAAATGCTCAAATCTTTTTGCCGACCCCGATGTAAAACTCACCTACACTTCTAGAGTAAAAGGGGAAATTAGAACTGTAACTAACGAACCAGTTTATTCAAGGGCATACCCATATCCGATGGCTTTGAAAGGAGAAGTCGAGTCTCAACTCAATGAACTTCTGAAGAACGGGAGTATTATACCATCGCGGTCCGCGTATAATTCACTGGTATGGATAGTCTCAAAAAACCGGATTCTGAAGGAAAGAAAAAATACAGAATGGTAATTGACTACAGGAAATTGAATTCTGTAACTACAGCAGATTTAGAAGCTAAATTAACATTCAAAACAGTTACAATCATCGAAATTAACCATGTAGTTTAGAAATGAGAGCTTTGCGTAGGTTCTGATTTCAAGATTTTTCTTGATATAAGTAGAAATTTCTTGGATTTGCTAATTTGGACAAGCTGTCATTTCCAAAGTATTTGCTTGATCTCGTTGATTTAAACTGTTGTGAGTTTTAATTTAGTCAGCTTGTAAATTCTTGAAACCGTTTTGAATTCGAGAAAATATTTCAAAAAATTTGCATCTGAAAGTAATTCTGCAATTTTTCATTTTCCAAAAACACGAAAAAAAACTACTTTTAGATAGCGATTTTTTGAAATAATTTTTTGATTATAAGATTATTTTAAGGATTTAGAAGCTGAGTTAAATTTACACTCAAAACAGTTACAATCATCGAAATCAAGCAAGTAGTTTGACGGGGTATAACTTAACTCTTGGCGGGGTATAACTTAACTCTGTTATCGATTATAAATTAGATCGATTTAGTGTTTTTTATTGTATGTTTTTTTTTCTTCGAAATAGTTCTTCACAAATTTTGGGAATTCGTTGTCCACCCGCCGATACTTGAATTGTGAAGAAGTTGAGTTCCAATCGGCCTCGTCCGCCCTTTGTTTTCGGCCAAATGCACCATCACTGAAGTCATTAAAAAGTTTTCGAATTTTGGCAGTAATACCAAAACCCATTGGGATGCTTATGCTGCTGCTAATGCCGGTTGGTGTGGTTGCCACTGCTGCCGAGGCAGCCTCGCTTGATGATATTTGAGGATTTTCTATTTTGCGCAAGAAGTTTTTCACTGCATTTGCGTTTAGTTGGACGGCGCGGCGGTGGCTCTTTAGCTCAAAGAAGCCGATGCCGTTTTGGACAATTCTTATTTCGTGGCTGCCGGCATCACCATCTCTACTGCCACCAACCGAGGCACCAAAACCAATAATCGTTGCAGCCGCTGCTGGAAACTGAAGATGAGGCTCGGCCTCGACGAATAGATCAATCGAAGAATATTCAATGTACATTTGGATTTAAATATATTTACACTTTTTCACTTAGCACGTAACAATCGGAAAATCTTTTAAAATAAGTTCTATGTTGTTCTTCTCTTGGAATTAAAAATTACAATACAATTCTTGTTTGCAACTGTCAGACTGATTTGTGACAAATCAACAACAAAAAAACGTATGTGTCAGTTTGAGCAAAAGCATTTTAATGCACCTCGCACATGTGTTCACGGATAGGAAAAAATGAGTAATTTAAGAGAGTTTTCTCTTACTCACCGCAAACAAAATTGTGGGTTTTATAGGCAAGGGGGGGCGAGTAGCGCCACTATGTAATTATTTTCTCTTTGGTCCAGACTAGCTGAGTGTGATGTTGCAGAAACTATGCAGTCCACCCAACGATCACTAATAAAAATAGTAAAAAAAAAAGTTCAAGAACAAGGAGAAAGCCTTAACAAAAAGTTTGAGAATCACTTTGCTAAATTGGAGCCTCGAGGTAAAAGACTTGTTTGGAAAAAATGTTTGCCTAGGGCAAGAAGTTAGTAAATTATGTGCCAAAAATAGTTCAATGCAAAAGGATTTGGTACGTCACGACCGAAAAAATTACTTGTGCGATATCATAATCAGGGGAATTCCATATAAACAAAATGAGAATCTTACTGACATTTCATTGAATTGCAATCAATCAAATGGATGCTAGAACCAAACAATTCACGTTATCAAACAATGGATTCGAGGGATCAATGCAAGCATATTTTATATCAGAAAGTATCATGATACACAATTATTTAATTATGCTTACTCACTAAAAAACTATGATTACTATCGGCGGATTAGTTTACATAAGAGGTACACGATCAAAAGTAAATAAAATTGTTAACACGACAGAATAGATAATGAAGCTGAAAGCAGATGAAGAATGTGCTATTGTTGATGGTCATGGCTCTGGAACGAGAACAAGGTGAACAACAACACGACGATTCTTCTTCGGCTGAAGCAGTGGATTAAACCAGAATTTTTACTATGTATTGTATTATTTTTGCTTAATATTATTATAGTTTTTCTTATATTTTTAAAACATAATCAATTTTTTTTATTTTGTATATATTTCTTATTTTTTTTATTCATTTTTGTTAACGAATATTTTGAGAGTGCGCGGTTAAGTGGTTACATCCCTCCCGAGGCATTCCTCTATTTAGACAGTCGAGGGCTGATACAGGATAGAATGGCGGTTCCGCTTATCTACCACGTCAGCCGTAAAACGTTAGATAGGCGACTCCTTTATGGTCGAGACGTCATCGCTCAAGGTGGAGAAGAGCGCCTTCGGTTCAGTAGGACTGTGTACGATCGGGACCGAAGGGATAGGGCGAAACAAGAGAACCAGTTCTGGTGGCTCTCTGAACAGCAGTTTGATAGCTAAAGTCGATTAAGAATGTATGTCTTGGCCGACTTACATAGATTTAGGGAAATTAGGTATAAGGAACAGTCGGGGTGGCGCCAAAAAAAAAAAATATATATATATATATATATATATGTATGCGGAGGCATAGGTGCATGCATTTGCGCGGCTGTATATGTATGTGCGTGCGTATATGTATGAACGTATATACATGTATGTGTAGGTGGCATATTGTTGTGTGTCTGCATACGTATACAAAATATAAACAAAAAAAATTTAAAACGAAAAATGCTGCTGTGGCTGTTCTAGTTTTTAAGTGGTTTTGGGTATTTTTAGGTATTTTAAGTAGCTTAAGTTATTTTTAGTTAGTATAAGTTGTATCTAGCTTTAATTATTTTTAGTCTAGCTTTAGGTAGTTCTAGGTAAAAGTTTAAAATGATCTGATACTAAGTTTTTGTAGTAAAATTTTCTTGGTTAAATAAAAATAAAATAA
The DNA here is from genome assembly GCA_910595825.1 of Philhelius pedissequus. Classification (NCBI taxonomy): domain Eukaryota; kingdom Metazoa; phylum Arthropoda; class Insecta; order Diptera; family Syrphidae; genus Philhelius; species Philhelius pedissequus. The sequence continues at coordinate 156,428,328 of OU343161.1, forward strand.
TTAGATTTAATTAAAATAGTTTTTAGGTCGAAAGACATTAGTATTAAGAGATATAGTTTAGTTTAGAGCGCCCGTAAAGGGTCAGTAAATTAGTTGTAAGCTATTGATAATTAGGCTAGTTTTAAACATTTTGGTCTAGCTTTAAGATAGTTATAAGTGAAGATTAAATAAAAATGAATTAAAAAAAAAAACACCACATTATCGACATCACCAAATATTGAAATTAAAAAGGATCATAATAATTAGCATTAATTGTGTTCCTGGCAAAAATGTGATCTTATCATATTCTTCATAATGTTCTATATATCTCTGTGAGCAGCAATCTTATTTGTAATGAATAATAATAATAATTTTAATTATTTTCTGTTGTCATTTATACAATATATATATATATATATAAACATACATGTATATGATTCTTTATTTATTTTCGGGAATGTTTGTTCAACTTCACCTTTAAAAAAACGGTCTAACTTTAAAAACACGAAAGAACTACTTTTAGATAGCAATTTTTCCAAATAATTGTTTGATTACAAGGATTTAGAAGCTGCGGTAAATTTACACTCAGAACAGTTACAATCATCGAAATGAAGCAAGTAGTTTGGAAATGAGAGCTTTGCGTAAGAACTGATTTCAAGATTTTTCTTGATATAAGTAGAAATTTCTTGGATTTGCTACTTTGGACAAGCTGTCATTTCCAAATTACTTGCTTGATCTCGATGATTGGAACTGTTCTGATGTGTCGATTTACATCAGCATACAACTATAATACTTACCCATGTGCCATTGAGACACACACCTTTGCACTTCCCTTGAAAAGAAAAGAGTTTTTTTGAACACCCATAAAGAAAATGTAATCGAAAAAAATTAAGTGAATCACAATTCTTAAGCTATATTCATATATATTTATATACATAAGGAGAACATTTTAAAATATTGAGCCCAATGTATTTAATTATAATATCTGGCAATAATGACTTCCTGCTGGGCTTCATTGTTTGTGTGGTCTGACCTTGTTGTTCGTCATGATTTTGAGATGAATGGCAGGCACTGTTTATCATACAAAATTAAAAGAAAAACAAATACTCAAAAATACATCAAATTAGGTTTTTTTGTATTTAACGTACCTTATTTCTGCTTGACTGAATGCTGATCCACAGACAGACCAAAAATGTGTTTAGAAGCTACAGATACAGACCGAGGTGTTTCGGTCAACATGTGCATATCGATCTCGTTCTTCAGATTGCCACTCACGATATATTTCTTCCAAAAAGACGAGCCCAAATCTCCGTTATCGACACACAATGAGTTACATAATCCAATACTTCTCAGACTATGGTATGGTGGTTTAATCGGTTCCAAGGGTGTTGGATTCAATTTCGGGTTCCGAAATTAGATCAGGTGTAATATTTCAGTTTAGAACGCTCCTCAATGGCCATATCCAAGCACAACAGAATTTTGTCAAATTCGCATAAGGATACTGATTGCTTTGATTGACATAACACTATGTACTTGTAAATTTCGATCGAAATTAGGTATACTCGGCTTCCGTGCACCGCCTTACTACAAAGTATTATGAGAGTGATGTTACAGGATCGAGTTTCGTATTAAATTGGAAAGAGCAATATAAATTAAAATCAATATAATATAATTTAAAATGAACTTACTTGAATCTTTTTAGTTTTGTTCTTCCCATTTGATTTTCGATGGCCAAACCGACGAATCAAGTGAATCTACACACAATTTTTTTTTTGATTAAAATAAATAAAATTGTGAAATAAACAATAAATAAAAAGTGAAAATGAAAGTAAATAATTTTATTTCTCATAAGCTATTTTAGAACTGTCAGATTGCCTTATGACAAATCAACAAAAAAAATGATCTGTCAGTTTGAGCAATAGGGTTTTTTAATCCACCACTCGCATGTATTCACGGATAGGAAAAATGAGTAATTTAAGAGAGTTTTCTCTTACTCACCCCAAAAAAAATTTGCGGGCGCATAAGGCAAGGTGGTACGAGTCGCGCCTCTATGTAATTATTTTCTCTATGATGAATGAGCTTATTCAAGACTGTGTGCTTGTACCTTGGAACTTGCGTTGAGTCAAGGGTGCCAATATGTGAGTTGGTTAGACTTGACCGGGACCCTAAGATCTTTCTGGTCTGGGTGTGCATGGCAATGCGGTTATGCGCGAACTAACCAGTCACTCAGCAGTAGTAGCTTTCATGTTGTCCTCGTAATAGCTATGCCACTGTCGTGGCACATGGTTGTTCACAGCAGGGTTAGCGCATGTGTTAAATATGCGTGCATCCCATCGGGATAGCTCTTCTGTTGTGGTGTTGATCGGCTCAAGCTGACATGCCTTGATCTGATTTCACCGAGTTTTCTTTTCAGGTATTCAAACTCGTAATTTTTGTTATTCTGCGTTGTTTGATATGCGTATCCGGCCATTAGTCACTACCTCGGTTGGTGGTTTGGATTCGCATATCTGAGGTTGCCAGGCCTCGAGTCTTAAGGGACTCATCTGGAAGTAGCCATTGGCTGCGAAGCTTGACCGGAAGCTATAGTCTGGTACCACGGGAGACAGGAGCCCCTGGGTCAGGTTCGTACCTGGTGTTTGCAGACATCAGGCGTCATGATGCCAGCCTGTCTGTGAGGTAGGCCCCCTAGTGGGAGCATCGTGGTGACCTCACCCTTAGCAAGGGGTAACGGATAGGCCTTAAACTATCCGTTGAATTTGAACTGGGGTGGTTCGCTGCCCTGGGGGGATGGTCGGCCCTTATCCACGACCCCGCATGTGGGTAGGCCCACCGTGTAATTATGCCTTAACTGGCGGGTGTGCACGTAAAAAAACTCTTTAACTGTTCTGTACCTTGGAACTTATGTTGGAATTTGCCTCATGTAGAGGATAAAGTTGAAGTATGCGAATCTCTTGTTTTAAGATTGTTTGATAATTATGTTCCATTTAAAACAGTAAGTTCAATTTGCTCTCGTTTGGTATCGTAACGCTATAAAAGGACTAATTAAAGAAAGGGATAGATGTGATACCCGTCAGGAAGAGATGTAGGAGTGAAACAAATTGGAGAGCTTTCGAAGCGGTTAGAAAATCTGTCGTTAATCAAGTTAAAAGAGCACAGGCGCAGTTTTTCTCTTTGAAACTTAATGTTAATCTTCCAAGTAGAATAAAGAGATGTGGCATCCATAGTAAATCCAATAACAATGCATGTATAATTGATCCTAATTATCTCAACTCTTATTTTCTCTCAAATGGCTCGTCCTCTCAACATGATTTAAGAGCAACCGATCTCAGTTCAACCACTCCTTTTGAAAGAAAAAATGATGTTCCACTTTTAGAGTTTAATTGTGTTTCAGAAGTTGATGTTCTCAAAGCAGTGAATAGTATGAAATTGAATGCTCTTGTAAAAAAAACTTCTACATTTCCGACTTCACGGAAAAGGCAAAATTTTGGAAATCATCGTTCGAAACCAAATAAATAATCATTAAACTGAAAACAGACTGCTTAGTACTGCTCAGTCTGGGTTCAGGTCAAAACACAGTTGTGTAACGGCAACTATTAAAATTCTAAAAGATATTAGGGTTGAGTTCGACAAAAACAACTTAACTTTATTGTGCCTTTTGGATTTTTCTAAGGCCTTCGATAGTGTGAATCACGAGATTCTCTGCAGTAAGCTACCCAATTTGTATTTTTTTTGTAGTAATTTTTCAACCATGTTGATAAGAAGTTATTTATCGGATAGAACGCAAATCGTGCAATAGGGATGTGGAAGCTCCGATCCCTTATTTATAAAAGCATGTGTTCCACATGGATCGATTCTGGGACCCTTGTTATTCTCATTGTTTATAGCGTGTCTAGCGTGGCATTTCTGAAAACTGTGTTTTTAGAATGAATGAAGATCTGTAAGCAATTGCACACTGGGCAGCGTTTAATAAAATTAATTTTAGCCCCGATAAAACAAAAGCTATAGTTTTCTCTAAGCACAAAATAGACACATCGTACTTGCCTTCTATAACTCTATCTTCAAAAATTATACCATTTCTAGATACTACAAAGAGCCTTGGTTTCCACTTAAATTCCCAACTATCTGCCACTGATAATTTAAATTCTATCATAAAATCAATCCACGGTGGTGTAAGGCAGCTTAATGTTTCGGCTAAATTTACACCTCAAGCAACAAGGATGAGACTTGCAAAAACCTTGTGAATCCCAATAATAAACTATACTGCTGCAGTCTACAGTTGTCTTGACTCTGTATTGATGAGAAGTTGCAAGTTGCTTATAATACAATTGTGTGATATGTGTTTTGTCTACGCCGGTTTGATCATATACCTATGTTTAGTAAACAAGTTTTGGGGACTGTCACTTTAAGAGTTTTTGAACTATAGAACTTGTATCTTACTTTACAATATCATAAAATGTAGAGAACCGTCGTACCTTTTCGAAAAGATAAACTTCGCTACATCCAATAGAACAGCAACTTGCCAGTTTTTAACTATTTGGAAAGCAAGAATTGTTGTTCTTTCATTCTATGAAACTCTCTTTTACTTTATATGTCCGAAATTGTAATTCCCTTTAAACTTTCAAAACATCTCTATATAAGTTTGTACCAACTACAAACAACAATAGTATATTTAACATTTATTCTCTTTATTATCAAGGTAAGCAATTTGGAATTTCCAATTACTCCAACTTGTCTCCTTTTTTCATTTTCTCTCAGAGCGAGGTATAGCCAGTTACGCACAAATACAGCCAATCGACGCACAAACGAAGAAGAAGATCATATTATGAAGTATGAAAAGATATTTAGCCGCGCACGAAGGCCTATATAGGTCAGAGCTTTTCATGCATTACAACAACACTACAAGATCTTGATATTTATCCAGTTCAATATCGCTGACCCAGAATTTAATTACATATCTCACTACCAGGGTTAGCTTTTAACTTGTATACAAGTTGATACTTCAATTTTCAATTCTCAACCACGGTGTTGCCAAATAACCAAACAACCACTTATAATTTATTAAATCTGCTTCTTTTGGTAAGATTTCAAAGATATTGTTTATTGATTTTAGATATTGTTTAAAGTTTTCCGTTTTGCCGCGCGTCATTTGACAGATAACAAAAAAAAAACAAAACATCTTGTTTGTTGTTGCATCCACACAATTGTGTCGTCTGGGCCCTCTGACGCAATAACACACCTTCAGAATAAATTTGCAAATAAAAAGTTTGCAAAAAAAAACTAAAAAATCATTTAAAAACATGAAAGTGTGTTCTTTAGGCCGCGACTCCATTAGAAATATTTCTTTCGTCCATTATTGCAGACAATACTACTAAAAATTTATATTTCTTTACTATGTGGGCCTGATCAAACATAAATCGTGAAATTTCATTCTTCTCCATGAAGCGATAAGCGCTTTATTACATTACATTACATTTTATACTACTCCGCAGATAAATCTACGAAGTAGAGACACTGAAGCACTGGCAACGAGACCATTGGCTTAAACTTTTACATACATTAATACAACATAGAGAGACAGAGAAAGGAAGAAAACACAACAGAAGAAACACATGTCAACAGCACGTGGTTGGTTTCCGACGGTCCTCCATCGAAGTACTAACCACGCGCAACGGTGCTCGATTTCGCTGATCTATGGGAAGCGTTTTATGTACTTTCGAAAATGTATAATCTGTTTTTTTTTAATGAATTATTAAAATTTAACATGAAAATAAGCGAACTATGAACAAGATTCAATGTTTTGTGAGAAATTTGTGCACGATTAATGTGGGATGTCATGAAACGTCAAATTTTATTTCTCCGTTTATTTCTTCTGAGAAGACAAGAAATAAATACACTTTCTCATGTCTAAAAATAAAAAAAAATCCAGACATAAGGGGCCTCCACAAGAAATATAGACTATATGACAAATTTCTTACATCATTTATTTCATGTGGAGGCCTAGGGTTATATTTGTTTGAGTCAATTTAAAAATGCGACAAAAACAGTAGGTAGTGGCCTGCACTTGATGTCAGGGAATACCGAACGAGAGGAAAACCCATCATCATTTATTTTTTTAGCAGGTCAAAAATAACTTTATTATATATAAATCAGGTGAAGTTAAGTTGAACTTACGTTAAAAACTTTTATTTAAACATTTTGTTAATTGATAAATTAAAGTAGATGAAAACTTGATAAAATTGAATTAAATTTTGTTTATATAAATCAGTTGAATTGAAGTTAAGTTAAACTAATGTTAAAAACTTTTATTTAAACACAGTGTTAAATTCATAAATTAAATATGTTAAATTCGAGGACGACTTGAAATAGGATGGCCGATTGTTAGAGAGAAATAAAAGCGAGACGACACTGTATTGTATCTCATAGATACTATTTGCTCAATAAATGTATTTTGGAGCCATTCGTTTTTGTAAAGTCCTAGCGAGCAGACGCGAACGTCTAGTAATAAAGTTAAATTGATATGTATATATTATAAAAACGGATGTCGGTATTTTTATTTACCTTGTCTAAGAAAACTTGCTAACATAATCTGTTTTCGATTTTGTTCTTAAAATGATTCGTGTCATCAAATTGATGATACTGATCTAATCCATCCCAATCTAAGTTTATATTTTTTATACTTATTGCTTCCTCGGTTTTCAAAGTATTCATCGCTAGAGTTTTGATTTTACTATCTTTAGGTCGGACGACTGCTTCGCCTTAATATATTCCCGGAATGACTTGGTTCTTTTTTTATAAAAATGTCCTGAAGGATTTGATCGTGTTGTTTGAATAGAATTTCGATCATTTGCTGGCTACGAGGTGAAAGGGTTTTATGCAAATTGGCATAGCTTTCGATGCTATCGATACCTTAGCACGTATTTAGGTAATTTTTTTGTTATCGCTTCAGTTTCCTCGCTCGTTTGGCTTTTGTTTTCTGAAGTCTTGTTGTCTATTCTATCTGCTGCACCATTTTTCGATGCAGTCTTATTGGTAGTTTGACCATTTTCTTTAAACATAGATGGCGGCGATGATTCTCTGCAGCTGGGATCAGCATCCATGTTATGCTTATCGGAATTTCGGTTGATGATGGCTTTACTGGATTTTAGAACAGAATCATTTTCCTCAGCCTTTTCATCACCTTTCGATTCCAAATGGTAGCCCGTAGGCACCACATCGTGAGGGGTAGATTTTTAGGTACCTTTTTCTGCCACAGAGTTATCACTCAGACTCGTGTCGTTGATTTGTAATATTCCGTTTTTATAGTTTACCTTAAATTTGTGCCTACTGAGGAAGTAGTTCCCCAATATGCCATCGTAGGCTACATTAATTCTTTCCGTTAAAACCTGAAAAGGGTGTTTTAACGAAAAACTCTTTTCTTCACTTGCTATTGTAGCGACCAATTCCATACCAAACAAAAAGAACGCGATTTATGTTTATTCCTCTTCGCGAGAAGTTTTTAAAAAAACACAATATTCTCTTTAGTAAAAATAAACACTTTATTTGAAATTATTATTCATTAATTATACCGAACAGAAATTACGTCTTTTCACTACCGATTATTAAAATGAACTCATTTTGGAAATCTTTCAAGATCCCCTTCAATAGAATAATCATAAAGTCTTTTGTAAGCCAAATGACTTACCTAATTTAAACTAGTGTATTCATGTTACATTGTCTGCTCCGTGAAGGAATGTGCAAACTGCAACATGTTTTGTGGGAACAATAATTATGAAAGATTTGAAATTGTATTAAAGGTATCCGTTATCCGGATATCTAAAATTGATGGGGTAGAGTGTGTCTTATGCATAACTCTCGCGACAATATTTGAAAAGAAGAACGCACACAACACCTTCAAACATCAAAGCAACGAACACACATATTGCCACTCGAGCTGTCATCACCAATTAGTCATCAAGCCACGGCAATGGCAACTTCCTTTTTTGGATTACGACGTCTTAGCAAAAGGTTGCAGTGTGTGTTAAGAAAAATTAAAAAAATTGTCAATCAATTAGTCTACCTAGTATTAAAGTCCGTTTAGTTTTTTTATTTAATAAAACACATTAAAATAAACATTTTCTTTTATTTTAAATCGTGTTTTACACTTTATTTGAACCTGTTATTTAACCAAGGTGAAGACTGAACTACCCGAGATCGTGGATAACGAGCAGGATTTTGCTTGTTTCGCGTTTGCACCCGGTCTGCATTTATACAGGCTGACTTCAGCTCCAGTGTCAATTAAGAAGGTGGAGTATTTTTTGTCAGAAGGCTGGAATTGAATTCGTACGACAGGTTCATAGAATACAGGGCAAAGCGAAATTGTTAAACATTTTACTTTTAGTGTTAATATTTATACATACCGTCCGCGAAAGTTTGAATAGCTAGTTTGTCGTTTTCATTGAAATGGAAATTCCTAACTGACTCTTCCGTGGAAATGACGTATGTTGCAGAGTTAAGAGCATTTAAGAGTTGACCGACACGGTCACCAAATTGCTTAAGAGTCTCCTTTCCCCGTTGCCGAGCTGAAATCAACTCGTTTTGGGCTGAGGACTGGGACTTAACTGAGGAATATTCCTTCTTTAAAAGTAAATGAAGATCTTCCACTTATCTATAGTTTTAAATTGGATAAATTCAAATGCTGGTCCTTCAAGCCTAGTTTTTACTATGCTCAAGAACAGTTTCTGCTCATCGGCCTTTATCGATTTAACGAGTATATCCCCGCATGCAAGGAATTTCGTGAGGTTCTCCGATTTTCCTTCGAAAATCGGGACGATATTTATGATGTCTTAGATTAATTTTATATTCTGTCATTTTAGTTGTATCAATAAGCGTATAGAAGGGTAAATTCTCAAAAAGACTAGCTTTAGATTTCTGATTTCGAGTCGTTATTTTGGAAATTTATTTATTCTTCAAGGAAAAAAAAAACTGGTCCAGGTAGAACGAAATGAAAGTTGTACAAATGAATAAAAAAAAATGTTTTATATGTATGTATATATGTAATAAAAAATAAGCCAGGCCCTTATATTCCTTCAAGAATTCGTTTGTGTATATACATATATAAATGTAAAAAAAAATAAACGTATTTATATAAATTAAAGGTTTTTTTATAAACTTTACTTGCGTTGTCTTTACTGTTGTTGCTGTTTGGGTTGTTTTTGTTGCTGCTGTTGGGGTTGTTGTTGTTGCTGCTGTTGTTGTGTCACTTGCCGGCCAGACTTCGCGCCATATAGGTGATTATTACGGCCTGGTCTTTCTCACTGCCTAATTTTTGCCTCTGGCGTCCGCTTGGGAATTCGCCAGGTCTTACTTTTATAGGGCTTTTTTTTATATTTCACTGTCTAAATCTTTAGGCCTTTTTGTTTTCACTGCCTAAATTTTAAGGACGTTTCCACTTAGTTACACCAAAAAAATTTGTTTCCTGGTGTTTATCCCCAGTACGGTAGGGAATATTCCACCACTGCCACCAATGTAACAATTCTACCGTGCTTCCGTCTTGACTAAGGGAAGAGTAGAGCCGGAGAGGTAATAAAAGAAATTAATTCAATTTATTTTTGTTTGCTTTATTGGTTAATTATTTTATATTTTCTTGTTTGTATTTAAGAATAGGGCTCGCTGTCTATAGCAGAGCAGCGACCTTATCTTAATGTTCTCCATATCAACTCTGCCCCTTCTTCTTATTTGGTTCTCTATTTATTAGTTTCCATACCATTCACTACCCACCATCACCAAAACCAGGTCACTTATGATTCTAAGAACTATGTCACTTCAATTGAGTTCACCAGAACCAGGCCACACACTGTGGTTACAATTCTTCATTCATCGTTACGTAAAACATGCATTAACCTTTATGCCGATCGTATGGTCACCCACTCAAGGACTTCTGGGTGTGTCGTCATCGATCGCAGTTCGTAGGTTTTGTATTGCATAGTGCACTTGACATACTCTATTGCATTGCAATTGTTTGTTTACATATCTGTATTCGTTGCAATAGAGGCGCACATATTGCTTGAGTCATTGAGGCGTGCATAAGTGAAGAATTGTTCTAGAATAAGAATGAAATGGAAATTAGGCTTGGTTGGTGTTTTATTTTATAGTTCATTGGTTAGGTGACTGTTCGATGGGAGCAGGCTCTCAGGGAATGGTATTGAAAGATTTATTTGGGGTTTGGGAATAATTGTGGCTCTCGGGGCACAATAGTAGTTTAAGTTATTTATTTTTAGTTAGTTTAAGTTAGTTGTTTCTAGTTTTAATTATCTTTTAGTCTAGCTTTATGTAGTGTATAAGTAAAAAAATTAAAATAATATGAGACCGAGTTTTTTTTAGATAAGCTTTCTTGGCAACACAAAAATAAAATGATAATTAGTTAAAATAGCTTAAGGTCGAAAGAAATTAGTATTAAGAGATATTGTTTAGTTTAGAGAGCCCGTGAGGGCCAGTAAAATAGTTGTAAGTTGTTTATGCTTGGGTGGTGTTTTATTTCATAGTTCATTGGTTGGGTGACTGTTCGATGGGAGCAAGCTCTCAATGAATGTATTGAAAGAATTATTTCGGGTTTCGTAATAATTGTGGCTCTCGGGTCACAATAGTAGATTAAGTTGTTTTTGGTTAGTTTAAGTTAGCTGTATCTAGTTTTAATTATCTTTTAGTCTAGCTTTAGGTAGATTATAAGTAAAAAAAATAAAATGGTATGAGACCGAGTTTTTTTAAATAAGTTTTCTTGGAAAAACAAAAATAAAATTATAATTAGTTATAATAGCTGTAGGTCGAAAGACATTAGTATTAAGAGATATTGTTTAGTTTAGAGCGCCATAAAGGGCCAGTAAATTAGTTGCAAGTTGTTTATTGATATTTAAGCTAGTCTTAAACATTTTTGTCTAGCTTTAAGATAGTTATAAGTTCATAATAAACAAAAGTGAATCTACAAAAGAAACGTTTGTAAAGGACATTATTTATACCCAAACAATTCTCTATGCTTAGGCGCGTTAAAATACGGTTGCGGGCAAATATGGGAGATGATCGCCTCACCGTTGTTAAATTAATGAACGCTTATCGCCTTATCGCAACCGATATTGATTAAATTATAACAAGATTTCCTTAGAAAAAAACAAAAAAGAATAGACTTAATAATATACATTTCTTAAGGGTACCTACATTCAAGCCTAAGTAAAGGGAGTAGCACATACTTAACATAAAGTTTTGTGTATTAAACTCTTTGTCAATTTATTTTGGGTGGTGGTTCAATAAATCTTTTTTTTGACAACTATTTTCAAGACTGTTGATCTGTTCGATGAACTCCGAAACAACCGATAGTATAGTTTTTAATATTTAATACTTTAAAATAAATCTATGTATTTATTTTTATACAAAAAAACTGCATACCAAAATTTACGAAAAGTATTTTTTAGGTTTTAATTAAATTTCTTGAAAAAATATTGGTAAATTTGAGACATTAAATTTATTCTTTTCAAAATACGTCATTTGACAATAGATATCATTGATGACAATGGAAAAGATGCAAATGTTTCAGATCTAAAATTAGTTACATTTAAACTGAGTGTGTCACATGAACTTTTAGCAACAGCGTTGGATTCTTCAATCGTGCCAATACATGTTCAAGTAAAATGTTTTTCAACTTTGGCCAAAAAGGGGAAATGCCAATTATACCTCCCGCGCCTACGTCTGTTACGGCCGAGACCTAATATCCCAATCATCACCTTCACCATCATCGTCATCATCACCACCTTCACCATCTTCGTCATTATCACTGTCTATCAGCACACCAGTCTTAATAAAATCGACTCTCTGTGCTTCGGCTCTCACACATCACACATCGCCACAATTGTCGCCGTCGCAACAGGCACCACCACAGCCATCACCACCAGCCTCACCATCGTCATCAACAGTAATCTCTCATTTGCCTTCTCATTACGATTCACATAATTTCCTTGTGTATTATCAAAAGATCGGTGGATTGTGCACAAAAATGCAATAACTGCTGCTCTCCTCATCCTCCGAGCAAAATGATTTCGTAGCGTTTACTGAAACATGGCTAACTGAAAATCACAACAATGCAGAGATGTTTAATTGTCATTAATACTCTGTGTTTCGTATAGATAGATGTTCACTATCCACTGGAATAGAAAGGGGCGGAGGGGTGCTACTTACAGTGCGCTCTTTAGATGCTTGTACTCTGTTATCATTGCCAACATAAGATAATTCATCTTTTGACATTGATCAAATTAGTATCAAGGTATCGTTAAATTGTAATAAAGATATTTTTCTAATTGTGAATTATATTCCTCCAAAGACCGAGATAGATTTATATAAAGAACATATACACAACTGTATTCATTATATTTCTAAGCGTAAAAGTAATCAGCATGTCATTTAGTAGGTAGCCCGTAGGCACCACATCGTGAGGGGTAGATTTTTAGGTACCTTTTTCTGCCACAGAGTTATCACTCAGACTCGTGTCGTTGATTTGTAATATTCCGTTTTTATAGTTTACCTTAAATTTGTGCCTACTGAGGAAGTAGTTCCCCAATATGCCATCGTAGGCTACATTAATTCTTTCCGTTAAAACCTGAAAAGGGTGTTTTAACGAAAAACTCTTTTCTTCACTTGCTATTGTAGCGACCAATTCCATACCAAACAAAAAGAACGCGATTTATGTTTATTCCTCTTCGCGAGAAGTTTTTAAAAAAACACAATATTCTCTTTAGTAAAAATAAACACTTTATTTGAAATTATTATTCATTAATTATACCGAACAGAAATTACGTCTTTTCACTACCGATTATTAAAATGAACTCATTTTGGAAATCTTTCAAGATCCCCTTCAATAGAATAATCATAAAGTCTTTTGTAAGCCAAATGACTTACCTAATTTAAACTAGTGTATTCATGTTACATTGTCTGCTCCGTGAAGGAATGTGCAAACTGCAACATGTTTTGTGGGAACAATAATTATGAAAGATTTGAAATTGTATTAAAGGTATCCGTTATCCGGATATCTAAAATTGATGGGGTAGAGTGTGTCTTATGCATAACTCTCGCGACAATATTTGAAAAGAAGAACGCACACAACACCTTCAAACATCAAAGCAACGAACACACCTATTGCCACTCGAGCTGTCATCACCAATTAGTCATCAAGCCACGGCAATGGCAACTTCCTTTTTTGGATTACGACGTCTTAGCAAAAGGTTGCAGTGTGTGTTAAGAAAAATTAAAAAAATTGTCAATCAATTAGTCTACCTAGTATTAAAGTCCGTTTAGTTTTTTTATTTAATAAAACACATTAAAATAAACATTTTCTTTTATTTTAAATCGTGTTTTACACTATATTTGAACCTGTTATTTAACCAAGGTGAAGACTGAACTACCCGAGATCGTGGATAACGAGCAGGATTTTGCTTGTTTCGCGTTTGCCCCCGGTCTGCATTTATACAGGCTGACTTCAGCTCCAGTGTCAATTAAGAAGGTGGAGTATTTTTTGTCAGAAGGCTGGAATTGAATTCGTACGACAGGTTCATAGAATACAGGGCAAAGCGAAATTGTTAAACATTTTACTTTTAGTGTTAATATTTATACATACCGTCCGCGAAAGTTTGAATAGCTAGTTTGTCGTTTTCATTGAAATGGAAATTCCTAACTGACTCTTCCGTGGAAATGACGTATGTTGCAGAGTTAAGAGCATTTAAGAGTTGACCGACACGGTCACCAAATTGCTTAAGAGTCTCCTTTCCCCGTTGCCGAGCTGAAATCAACTCGTTTTGGGCTGAGGACTGGGACTTAACTGAGGAATATTCCTTCTTTAAAAGTAAATGAAGATCTTCCACTTATCTATAGTTTTAAATTGGATAAATTCAAATGCTGGTCCTTCAAGCCTAGTTTTTACTATGCTCAAGAACAGTTTCTGCTCATCGGCCTTTATCGATTTAACGAGTATATCCCCGCATGCAAGGAATTTCGTGAGGTTCTCCGATTTTCCTTCGAAAATCGGGACGATATTTATGATGTCTTAGATTAATTTTATATTCTGTCATTTTAGTTGTATCAATAAGCGTATAGAAGGGTAAATTCTCAAAAAGACTAGCTTTAGATTTCTGATTTCGAGTCGTTATTTTGGAAATTTATTTATTCTTCAAGGAAAAAAAAAACTGGTCCAGGTAGAACGAAATGAAAGTTGTACAAATGAATAAAAAAAAATGTTTTATATGTATGTATATATGTAATAAAAAATAAGCCAGGCCCTTATATTCCTTCAAGAATTCGTTTGTGTATATACATATATAAATGTAAAAAAAAATAAACGTATTTATATAAATTAAAGGTTTTTTTATAAACTTTACTTGCGTTGTCTTTACTGTTGTTGCTGTTTGGGTTGTTTTTGTTGCTGCTGTTGGGGTTGTTGTTGTTGCTGCTGTTGTTGTGTCACTTGCCGGCCAGACTTCGCGCCATATAGGTGATTATTACGGCCTGGTCTTTCTCACTGCCTAATTTTTGCCTCTGGCGTCCGCTTGGGAATTCGCCAGGTCTTACTTTTATAGGGCTTTTTTTTATATTTCACTGTCTAAATCTTTAGGCCTTTTTGTTTTCACTGCCTAAATTTTAAGGACGTTTCCACTTAGTTACACCAAAAAAATTTGTTTCCTGGTGTTTATCCCCAGTACGGTAGGGAATATTCCACCACTGCCACCAATGTAACAATTCTACCGTGCTTCCGTCTTGACTAAGGGAAGAGTAGAGCCGGAGAGGTAATAAAAGAAATTAATTCAATTTATTTTTGTTTGCTTTATTGGTTAATTATTTTATATTTTCTTGTTTGTATTTAAGAATAGGGCTCGCTGTCTATAGCAGAGCAGCGACCTTATCTTAATGTTCTCCATATCAACTCTGCCCCTTCTTCTTATTTGGTTCTCTATTTATTAGTTTCCATACCATTCACTACCCACCATCACCAAAACCAGGTCACTTATGATTCTAAGAACTATGTCACTTCAATTGAGTTCACCAGAACCAGGCCACACACTGTGGTTACAATTCTTCATTCATCGTTACGTAAAACATGCATTAACCTTTATGCCGATCGTATGGTCACCCACTCAAGGACTTCTGGGTGTGTCGTCATCGATCGCAGTTCGTAGGTTTTGTATTGCATAGTGCACTTGACATACTCTATTGCATTGCAATTGTTTGTTTACATATCTGTATTCGTTGCAATAGAGGCGCACATATTGCTTGAGTCATTGAGGCGTGCATAAGTGAAGAATTGTTCTAGAATAAGAATGAAATGGAAATTAGGCTTGGTTGGTGTTTTATTTTATAGTTCATTGGTTAGGTGACTGTTCGATGGGAGCAGGCTCTCAGGGAATGGTATTGAAAGATTTATTTGGGGTTTGGGAATAATTGTGGCTCTCGGGGCACAATAGTAGTTTAAGTTATTTATTTTTAGTTAGTTTAAGTTAGTTGTTTCTAGTTTTAATTATCTTTTAGTCTAGCTTTATGTAGTGTATAAGTAAAAAAATTAAAATAATATGAGACCGAGTTTTTTTTAGATAAGCTTTCTTGGCAACACAAAAATAAAATGATAATTAGTTAAAATAGCTTAAGGTCGAAAGAAATTAGTATTAAGAGATATTGTTTAGTTTAGAGAGCCCGTGAGGGCCAGTAAAATAGTTGTAAGTTGTTTATGCTTGGGTGGTGTTTTATTTCATAGTTCATTGGTTGGGTGACTGTTCGATGGGAGCAAGCTCTCAATGAATGTATTGAAAGAATTATTTCGGGTTTCGTAATAATTGTGGCTCTCGGGTCACAATAGTAGATTAAGTTGTTTTTGGTTAGTTTAAGTTAGCTGTATCTAGTTTTAATTATCTTTTAGTCTAGCTTTAGGTAGATTATAAGTAAAAAAATTAAAATGATATGAGACCGAGTTTTTTTAAATAAGTTTTCTTGGAAAAACAAAAATAAAATTATAATTAGTTATAATAGCTGTAGGTCGAAAGACATTAGTATTAAGAGATATTGTTTAGTTTAGAGCGCCATAAAGGGCCAGTAAATTAGTTGCAAGTTGTTTATTGATATTTAAGCTAGTCTTAAACATTTTTGTCTAGCTTTAAGATAGTTATAAGTTCATAATAAACAAAAGTGAATTTACAAAAGAAACGTTTGTAAAGGACATTATTTATACCCAAACAATTCTCTATGCTTAGGCGCGTTAAAATACGGTTGCGGGCAAATATGGGAGATGATCGCCTCACCGTTGTTAAATTAATGAACGCTTATCGCCTTATCGCAACCGATATTGATTAAATTATAACAAGATTTCCTTAGAAAAAAACAAAAAAGAATAGACTTAATAATATACATTTCTTAAGGGTACCTACATTCAAGCCTAAGTAAAGGGAGTAGCACATACTTAACATAAAGTTTTGTGTATTAAACTCTTTGTCAATTTATTTTGGGTGGTGGTTCAATAAATCTTTTTTTTGACAACTATTTTCAAGACTGTTGATCTGTTCGATGAACTCCGAAACAACCGATAGTATAGTTTTTAATATTTAATACTTTAAAATAAATCTATGTATTTATTTTTATACAAAAAAACTGCATACCAAAATTTACGAAAAGTATTTTTTAGGTTTTAATTAAATTTCTTGAAAAAATATTGGTAAATTTGAGACATTAAATTTATTCTTTTCAAAATACGTCATTTGACAATAGATATCATTGATGACAATGGAAAAGATGCAAATGTTTCAGATCTAAAATTAGTTACATTTAAACTGAGTGTGTCACATGAACTTTTAGCAACAGCGTTGGATTCTTCAATCGTGCCAATACATGTTCAAGTAAAATGTTTTTCAACTTTGGCCAAAAAGGGGAAATGCCAATTATACCTCCCGCGCCTACGTCTGTTACGGCCGAGACCTAATATCCCAATCATCACCTTCACCATCATCGTCATCATCACCACCTTCACCATCTTCGTCATTATCACTGTCTATCAGCACACCAGTCTTAATAAAATCGACTCTCTGTGCTTCGGCTCTCACACATCACACATCGCCACAATTGTCGCCGTCGCAACAGGCACCACCACAGCCATCACCACCAGCCTCACCATCGTCATCAACAGTAATCTCTCATTTGCCTTCTCATTACGATTCACATAATTTCCTTGTGTATTATCAAAAGATCGGTGGATTGTGCACAAAAATGCAATAACTGCTGCTCTCCTCATCCTCCGAGCAAAATGATTTCGTAGCGTTTACTGAAACATGGCTAACTGAAAATCACAACAATGCAGAGATGTTTAATTGTCATTAATACTCTGTGTTTCGTATAGATAGATGTTCACTATCCACTGGAATAGAAAGGGGCGGAGGGGTGCTACTTACAGTGCGCTCTTTAGATGCTTGTACTCTGTTATCATTGCCAACATAAGATAATTCATCTTTTGACATTGATCAAATTAGTATCAAGGTATCGTTAAATTGTAATAAAGATATTTTTCTAATTGTGAATTATATTCCTCCAAAGACCGAGATAGATTTATATAAAGAACATATACACAACTGTATTCATTATATTTCTAAGCGTAAAAGTAATCAGCATGTCATTTTAGTAGGTGATTTTAACTTGCCGAGTATAAATTGGGTATTTGACTCTGATGAAAGTATTCTTGTTCCATTTAATGTAAATAATGGGTGTTATTTTTTATTTATTGATTCACTATCAACAGTCAATTTGGTTCAAATGAACAATTGTAAAAATAGTTTAGATAGAACACTCGATTTATTATTTGTTGGTAAAGATTTAAATGTATCCGTAAATAGTGCTATTTTTCCTATATATTCTAACACTATACATCATATTGCTTTGATATTTGAATTTAGAATTTTAAACTTTTTCAAATCAAAAATGCAACTTCATTATGAATATAATTTCTACAAAGCTAATTTCAATAACATTGCGAGTCACATAAATAATATATCATTGCCTTCAACTTTGATTCAATCAAGTGAATTGACTAATTTTTACAACAATTTTCTTAGTTCTCTAAAGGTAGCTATTGATCTTTTTGTTCCGAAAACCAAAATTAAAAATGCATCAAACCCACCTTGGCATAATGAACGGTTAATTAATTTAAGTAATACAAAAAATAAAAATTACAAATTGTTACTTATGTCTTCTTCTGATGCCGGTTTGCTCAATATTCACAAGCAATTGGAAAGGAATTTCAATGTTCTAAATAAATTTTTATATAAAAATTATATTTACTCTATGGAATTCAAGTTAAGAGAGAACAGTAGAAAGCTTAGGAGTTTCATTAAAGATATAAAAAACAATCTAATGGGTTTCCTAAAAGTATGCAATATTTAGGTTCAACTTTAACAATCTAACCAAATATTTGTGATGCATTTGCTAATTCTTTTAAATCTAATTATACAGATTCTAACATTGTAATAAACAATTCATTTAGTCAGTCCGTGAATATTTTAAGTGTAGGTCATTTAACTATTACCATATCAGAAATGGAAATGGTGCTAACTGGTCTAACTGAAGACAATAAATCAGGCCCGGGTGGTATTCCGCCTATTATATAAAAAAAATGTTCCACTGCTCTCTCTAGAGCTTTGTGTTTCATCTTCAATAGTTTGTTAACATATGGTGCGTTAATACCAGAATGCAAAACGTCCTTCGTTACTCCTATTCACAAATGTAGGCCAAAACAGGAAATATCAAATTACCGCCCTATCAGTAAATTGTCCGCAATACCTAAAGTATTTTAAAAAATTGTTTGTGACAAATTAAGGTTTATATTAAAAGAAACCATATCGCCTTATCAACACGGTTTTGTCTCTGGTTAATCAATTTCCACAAACCTTACAATTTTCACTAATTTTATTCTCAATGCATTAGAAAGAGGTTACCAAGTGGACGTAATTTACACAGACTTTGCAAAAGCGTTTGATAGGGTGCATCATAAAATATTATTACAAAAATTAAAGGACTTCATTCAAATATGCTTTAATGGTTGACGGCCTATATTATCGGACATAGTCAGGATGTTTGTATAGATTCGATTATTTCTAATCCCTTTTCAGTAATTTCTGGACTTCCGCAAGGGAGTCATTTAGTACCAATGCTGTTCCTTATTTTTATAAATGACCTGCCTGATGTCCTTTCAAACTCAATGCGTCTTATGTTTGCGCATGATCTGAAATTTTTTAGATGTATAAAAAGTATAACAGATTGCGAGTTTCTGCAAAATTATATCATCAATCTCACTAAATCGTGCAAAATAAATCAATTAGCCCTAAATATAACTAAATGTCAATGTTTTTCTTTTCCCGTCGTTTGTTACCTATCGATTACGATTATAACATTCAAAATAATGTTCTTGAAAGAGTTTCAGTAAAAAAAGATATTGGAGTAATTTTTGATTCGAAACTTAACTTTCTACATTATATATAATTCATGGTGAATAATGCTTGGTTTTATTGCGTGTAATGGTTCCTTAACCCAAAAGAATTATTTAATAAATTAAGCCCTTTACGTTGCTTATGTTAGATCGATCCTGCAATATTGTTGCGTAGTACAATGTTCATATTACAAGGCTAGAAAAAGTTCCAAAAAAATTTACAAGATTTGTAATAAAGAAACTGAGTTGGAACATTGAAATGCCTCCTTACAATGTAAGATGTCAGCTTATTGGCATTCAGACATTAGAAAACCGCTGCAAGATTTTTGCTATAGTTTTATTAATGATATTTTAGAATTCGTATACTATTCCGAGAAAATATTCATAGAGTAAACTACGCGTATAATGAACCGATAACTCGCAGTCTTAGGGAAATTAATAATGTATCAAATAATATTGATTTTAATTTTCATTTGAATAGAAACCCGTTCAAAAATATGTTAAATTTGTACTTTTTAACAAATTAATGTATGATTATTATAACTATGTACCTATATATAATTCCCGATATGTTTGGCTTTCGCGATGACGATAAATAAGCTGCAAGGGCAGACAATGACAATTTGTGGCTCGGACTTGGAGAAACCGTACCATGGATGGGCAGCTAAATGTTGCATTCCCACGCCTTAGGAAACCATCAAATTTGTTTGTTTTAACGAAAGATAGATTAACGAGTAATAACGTTCATCATTTAGTTTTTAATTAAAGGAAAGAACTGATTTCTACTAATTAGAATCCTCACCAAACACTACATTAATACCATCAATTTTAATATCTAATAATTGAAAGCAATACAATAAAGTCGCAACAACGCGTGGCTGGGTCTGCTAGAATATTATATGATTATATTAAGTATAGGTACCTGTATCTAATAAATTAATCTTTAATCGTATTGTGCCTTCGATCAACATGACCCCCGCCCCCGCTCACCAAACGGAAATCCTGGATCCGCTCCAAGGTTCCACCACAGAAATCAAAAAGTGATCGATTTTCTCCCCCTTACTGAAATGGGTACCTACCTACCAACATTACTTATCGTAAAAAAACAACACACAATCTATTGTACATAATTACTTTCTCAAAAGAAGCAGACAAACTTCGAACAAATGAACCCACAAAAATATATATGTATGTAAATACATACGTACGTTTGCGTATTACACAATATTCAACCAAATAACGATCTCACCTTGCAAGGTGACCACGAACTTGCATCAGGTCATAGCTACTGTCCTTATTTATGACTTCTTTTTTTTCTTTTATCCAAAGAAAGATCACAAAAACAACAAAATCAAATAGAAACGATACCTACCTAGGAGTGATGGAAAGCAAAAAAATTCAACAAAACAAAATACATATATGACATCCAATTAGCGGTACCTACACCCATTTACCTTTGTTTATACCTACACTATACATTTTTTCCACCCTCCCTCGTTCAATGTGCAATCGCAAAACTTGGGGAAAATTGAACCAAAAACAAATTCTGCTATATACGCTTAACTACATCATACTCAAATCACAATTCCATGACCTTGCATCATACTACTACAAATAAAAATTATTTCTAAGAAAAGTTTTTTTTTTATATTTTCTGTTATTGTAGCAATACGCTAGCTCACAAAACAAAGAATAAAAAACTACATGAGCCAAGAGGGTATATAACAGAACTTAGAAAAAAAACTGCTCAGTACAAAACTACTAAATACCACGCTATAAAAATGGCGGAAGCTATTAATTTCGGTCGGGTTTTGACTGGTAAAGCCTAGTACGCTGCTGATGCGAAGCGAAAAATCCCATACAAAAATGATATGACGAAATCATGACCGAAAAATTTCGCTCTACTTTTCGTTTTCCAGTACGCTGCTGAACGACGAAATGTGTAATTTTAGTGGATAGCTTTACTAGATTTCTTAGTACAATTCTCCGCTCTTTTCGTTCTCAATTTAATTGACCTGCACATTAATTGCTTGCGAAATTTTGACATTTCATTTTTTTATAAAAAAAAGTCAAGCTTTTGTATTGTTTATTTGATTTTGCTTTGGCTTTGGGTTTTCTCTAGTGTCTGGTTTTTCTGTGCATTTTCTGTATTAAATTATTCGAAATAAGTTCAATTCTAATTTTTGTATCAAAACCAATTTCAAAATCGACTAAACTAAATCTGCAAAATTGAAATGGGAAGTTGGAAAGAAGCACACCCTTCACATATCTTATCGGCGAACAAGATATAACGGATCTTTATTTGGAGTGCTTATTATAACCAACTTTCGACTTTTCTCATACCTAGTGCTAGTGCTTAGATTAAAAATAACCTATGTATGTTCTTTTAAAATTAATTTGTTTTAAGTGACTACTAAATAAAAATATTATAAACAAGATTCAGTAGTTTGTTCTGCAATTAACTGTCCATGTCACGATATTTAAAATACATTTGTTACTCCGACTTTTAAATTCTATGCGACCTTTGACACCATATAAATATTTAAAAAATACTCTCCATTTCTAACTACATACTTTCAAAACATAAATTAACAAAGAAAAAATCAAATCGACCGCCCGCTACTGGCAGTACGAATATGAATTTCCGATCTGGTCGGGACAAATTATGTATTTCAAGGTGAACAGTGAATAGCTTTTGAACTATATCTTTGGAACGGGTTGTCCAATAAAGGCGAGCGATATCTTTTTAGAATCAAAGAAAGCATTAACAAAACCAAGAGTAGTTTTGTCACCAAATTACTTTTAGATGTATTTTTTTTTGTCACCAAATTTCCTTTATATATAATTTTTTTGGAATAATTCTTGGACTTAAAAATGGTATCCGGAAAGTAAGAAACCATAAATTAGAACTCAGAACCGTTTACACCATCCGCATTCCACTGAAGCACGTAGTTTTCGAATTTTAGATTGGTTTACCTCCCAACTTCATTGATTTTCTTAAAATTGATAGAAATTTTATCAAATCGGCAGATAAACCAGTTTATAAATCCAACAGTAATTGCTTAATTTGGATCATTTAAACGGTTCTGAGTTTTATTTTAAATCCTCTATGTGTATCTAGAACCATTTTTATATCAAAGAATTATTTCATAAGAATTACATCTAAAACTAATTTGGTGACAAAACAATTCCATCTAAAAGTAATTTGGTGACAAAACTCCTTCTTTTACAACTTTTCAACTTTTTTTGACAGCTTACACCACAACTCTCCCCAAATATTTTTTGGCTGTGATTTTATAGTAGGTATTATTAGGAGTGGATAGGAGTATAGTTATGTAATATTAAGCATAATAGTTTAGTAGTTCAGTTAGGGATGGAAGGGGAACGTACACCGAGGGATGTGTCAGGCGATAGGGTCCCTGTGCTACGTCTTACTAATATTAGTTTAGGGAGGATAGCGAGCTCGCTTGTTGAGGGAGAGTCAGGAATTGTGATTGTTTCTTCAGTGTATGATGGGGAGATAAGTGGTAGAGCAGGCCGCTCAATTCGAGGAGGTTCGTATAGCAGGTGTCAGCGGACGGTCAAGTTGGACAGGCAAGGGAGGAGTTGTTTGTACCGATTGAGGTTTATTCTGAAGTGGTGCCTGTATCCAATGAGGTAGTGAGTGCAGGGTTAGCTAGTGAGGAGCTGATGGAGGGGGCCTCTTCTGAGGCTGTGTCTTTTGCAGTAGTGGCTGGTGGGTAAATGGTGTTGGAAGTGGAAGAGGAAGTGCGTTGCCGCCCCCATCGGTTAATGTTCCTAAAAAGACTGTGGCGGTGTAGATGTCTTCGTCCGTGCAAGAACTCACGAAGGCCCCGGCCCCTACGGTTGCTGCTATTGTGGTATAGAAGAAGAAGGAGTCCGTGAAGGTGTTGGAGGTAATAGGTAGGGTAATGTCGGATTGCCGCCTGTCGCTGGTGACAACTGGGGTGAAAACCTCAGTCTGACCAGTGTCATGGCAAAGACGACGGATATTAAGGAGCTTATTAAGCTTAGAGGTGACTGCCCCAGTTTGGTGGGCGTGGGCGTATTGCTGGGATAGCTGCCAGATACGAGGGGTTAGTCCTACGTTTGTCGGGGGTAAATGAAAGATTGTGAGGTTAGTTGGATGGGGGAGCTGATTCACCAAAGCTTCTCAACGGCAAGCAGTTAATGCTCCTTGGGCTGTCAAGTCCAAAGGTGTGCTGATAGGTGTTAGTGTGGCTGAACGCCCTTCTTTTGCTCAGATTGCTAGTGCCGCCAGTGTCCCTGCTAGTTTGGTAGCCAATCCGCGTGCGCCTGCTGCTGTTGCTGCCAAACCGATGGAGACATGGTCCGTGGTGGTTAGGGGGAAGGCTAATTAGCCCGCAGGCGAAGTCAAGAAAAGGGTGGTGGAGCAGCTAGTGCCTGCTTTGGGTATTAGTGGGCACACTGTGCTTCCCCGACAGACTGGGCAGCGTGCATGTTTGCACACCATCGGTAGTGGAGAGAGACACTTTCCTGGGGCACAAGAAGCGCGGGGGAGATATGTTTGTCGGCGGATACCACAAAGCTGAAGAGACTGACTGTGCAGATGGTGGAGAAAAGGATCTCTCCAGAGGATTTCCTGGGAGAGCTGCATAAGTTAAACTCATGTAAGCTCACCAAAAAGGAACTCCAAAGGGAGGTCTTCCTGGGACTCTCCTAGGCGGTCAGTGATGGGAATACTCGAGTTTCCCTGGATTGTAGCCCAAGGGTAGCTGGTCTGCTTCTCGTTGAGTGGCGGTGCTATATAAAGAACTTCTCCTTCCTGGTTAAAGAGTAGTCACTAGTTCAGTAGTGTGATCGGTGTCCCAGCCTGGATCATTTCATCTACAGGTGTAGACAAAAGGATATTGTTTGTTTAAGATGTAGTCAGTCGGGTCACTCGCAGCGGAATGGCGAAAACGCAATTCATTACCGTGATTGCGATTTCAGAGTTGACTCGGCTGGGCATTTCATGCTAAGTGCAGACTGTCCAGTCTACAACGCGGCGGTTGCCAGGGTGTGTGCTCGACATTATGATGGTGGTTAAGATAATCCAATTTAACTGCCAGGGTGCTCGAGTAGCCATTTATGACTTGGGCAGATTATGTGCAGAACACTGTGTAGGTTTGCGCTATTGCAGGACCCTTGCGCTGGCGAAGGACAGGTGAGGAGGCTGCCGGCGTATATGCGATCGTTCGCTGACAGAGGGGGCAACTCCGCTGTTGTAGTGAACGATGTAAACACTGTGTGTTCGCTTTAGTTTCCAGTGAATGGGGTGTGTGTGTAAATGTTGATGGTGGTTTTGGTAGACTGTTTTATGCAGTCCTTACTTTAAGCCTTCCCTTGACATAAATCCATACCTAGCATACTTAGATGTGTTGCTCGGTTTGGTTGGGAACTAGCGTGCGGTTTGCGGCCAGGGCGCTAATGCAGTTTCACCTGTTTGGTATAGTAAGATGTCTGTACGCACGTCCGAGTCTCCCAATGCCGGCAGGGGTGTACTGCTCAGCGAATGGATGGCCGTAAATAGTATGGGTGCTCTCAGCCAGCCCAGTGACCTATATTTAGCTTTAGCTTTAGCTTATCTATTCGTCGTGCTGAAGGGGGTGATCACAGCCTTATGCAGGTTGTGATTGCTCGCTGTGATGGTGCCCCGGATGCCAGTCTGGGCTGGATTGTGAAGCGTTGCCGTCTCCATGATGTTGACTGGTCACTGTACCAGAAAGACACTGCAATAAAGGTTAGGTCAACGTCAGTTGGTGCATTTGAGAGATTGGAGATCGACTCCAAGGTTGCGTGGTTGGAGGAATGCCTGTGGGTTGTCAACGACTAACTCTTTCCCAGGAATCGTTTGGTAAATCGGAAAAGGGAGGAGACTGCGTAAGCTTTTCCAAACCTGTCGGTGTCGTGGATAACTTGGATTAGTGAAGACTAACAAGAGGATGCTTGCCCGCCAGTAACGATGAGCAATGGAGATCCTTCGCCGAGGAACATCGGAATGACCCTTGGGGTCAGTTATACCGGGTTTGTAGGGGCCTGGTGGATGATGAAGAAGATGGCTATGCCATTGCTCGGCTTAAATCGAGGAAGTCACCGGGATTCGATGGATTGCCCGGCTGCATGGTGAAAGCCATTTGGCGGGTGTCCCCGAACACCTGGTACTGAGCTGGAAAGATGGGCCACTGGGATCGTGGGCATGGTGGATTACGTGGTGCGGGTGTTGGGGTGGAAGTCGCTGTAGAAAAGAAGAAAAGACTTTAATGATGTTGTTGAAGGGTAAACTTTAATTAAGTCGCCCCCTATGTATTAGAGTAAGTGGGTGGGTTTGAGGTATGCGGCGCAGGTTAAGTACCTTTGTATTACCATTGAGGAGAAAATGAGCTTCCTTCCGGATCTAAAGCAGGTGAGGTTGAAGCTCACCTCTATAGTTCCAGCAGTAGGCAGGGTGATGAAGTGTGATTGGGCCCTGTCCAAACGGGCGGTTCGTATCATATACGCCGGGCTATTTGTTGCCGGTGCAACATTTGGCTCGACTTATGGTACGACACTGCCAAGATGGTAACAGGAAGTAGTAAAATCCTCTCTTGTCAGAGGATTATGCTCCTTGGTTCACTGTATCTACAGAAGCTCTACATGTACTGGCGGGCGTGCCTCCTTTTGACCTCGAGGCAATACGGCAAGGTATTCCTGGAAAGATCAAGAGGCAACTGCATTTTTCTTCGTCCGACTGGAGTAAGTGCCTGAATGCTCATACCTTGGGTATTCAGGAACGAAAAGCTCTAATGAGGGAATGTGTGTTCTCCAGATGGCAGACTGGGTGGGAAATTAGCGAGAAGGGGAGGGCATTTGGACTGCATCCATGTTGAGAATTACTCATGTGGGGACGGGGTGCCAGTGTATGTTTGCTGGGATGGCTCGACCATGCACCAATAGGTGCGTCGATCAGGAGAGGCATTGCGACTGCAGTGGCATGCGGACTGACCAGTGGCATAGTGGTAGTAGCTCTATGTGTCCTTGTTGTTTGGCCATTTTGTCGTTGTTTTTGTGGGTAGCACGGCAGTAATGAGCGCATGTGTTATGTGCTCGTGATCTCCTCCGGGGAGTGACTCTGTTGTGGGTGCAGAACGACTTAGGTAGTATATTTGTAGATCCAGTAACAGGTAACAGAAATGTAGAAATGGAGATCAATGAATTCTAGTAGTCAAATATAAATAATTATAGTCACTTAAATCCATATATGTTTGAAATGGTAGAGCGGAAACGGAATAGCGAATATAAAAATAGGGCGGAATTATGTATATGTGAAAGTAAATTATAAACATTGCCAGGTAGCTATATATCCTTGAAGAATTAAGGAACACAATGAAAGATATGTGATATATTAATGCTATTAAGGGGAAGGGTCCAAAAATTGTCAACTTCTTTGTTCTTTGACCGATTTAGATGAAATTTAAATATGTTCTAGGTGACGTAGAATTATAAGAGATAAAAATAGTTTGAAAAGAGAATTGGCAAAAATATGTCAACTTTGTTGTTCTTTGACCGATTTCGATGAAATTTAAATATGTTCTAGCTGACATAGAATTATAAAACAAAAAAATAGTTTTAAAATGGTATTGTGAGAAATATGTCAACTTCGTTGTTCATTGACCGATTTAGATGAAATTTGAATATGTTCTAGCTGACGTAGAATTAAAAAAGAAAAAAAATTGTTTGAAAAGAGAATTGTCAAAAATATGTCAACTTTTTTGTTTGACCGGTTTCGATCAAATTTAAATATGTTCTAGCTGTCGTAGAATTGTAAAAAAAAAAATAGTTTTAAAATAGTATTGTCAAAAATATGTCAACTTTGTTATTTTTTGATCAATTTAGATGGAATTTAAATATGTTTTAGCTGACAGGTGGGCAAGGCTGATATACTTTCAGTTTCCATAATGGACTTAGCAAATTGCTACAAGTTAAAGTAGCCATTCCGTGATTTTAACTTTAATAAAATGTTAAAATCCTTTAAAATTAGCTCAATCATGTTCTTAGCTTAGTAAATTGCTAAAAGTGACTTTAACATTTTACTAAATCGTTTAAAAGTTTACGCCAATGTATTTAATTATAAATCATAGTGCAAACTTATAAATGAAAACATGTTCTTCCTTCGGGCTAAAAATCGCCAATAACTGAGAAAAAGCTCAATCATTGTCAGGCTTTTTAATTTTTGACCAAGAAGCGATTAGCGCCCGTGGTCGAAAACTTAGATTATTTACTAGGCCTACGATTTAACGGAAGGCCGGCAGTATATAGATCCTCGACTAAAAATAACTGTCATCAATTTTAAAGCATGAAATTAATTTTGTGGGGTAAATATTATCTTGTAAAAAGTTTGTTTCCACGAATATTTTTCATTCAATTGTTCGGTAATTGTTTCTTATCGGTACGATTAAATTTTCTTAGCATGTTTTATTAAATTTAGTTTAGGCGCAAGTATCTACATCTAGCACATCAATAATATTGTTTTTTTTTTGCCAAATCTCAACCATTGGTACAATAAATTAAATATACGAGAGTTTTCACATATCATTTTATTTTTCGTGTGAAAACTGTGTACTAGGATTAAAGAATTTCACAAGCATTTGAATGGACACGGTTGTGTCTCCCGTTTGCATGTTGGTTAAAACCTAAACAGCATTGATGCGCACGAGACTGACTAAAGCTTTGACTAGTAGAAATTTTTGAATCATGGTGAAATGGATTTATTGAATGGCCATGTGTATGCCTGCTGAAAATACTTAATTGAAATAAATAGAACTTTAATTTATTTTAATACTATTTACCCATGGCTGCATATGCCAGATTCTGATAATGAGTTGGGCAAAGGTGGTAAACTGAATGGGCACAACTGTGTACGGTCTGTCTCCAAAACTTCTTCGACCATTTTATCCAGTTTCTCAATTGCTTTAGAATGTTTGGCGGCTAACATCCCTTTTCGAGCAGCTTTCGAGTTGCTTATATTTATGATGTCACTTTTCTGTTCCTTGCTTTTATTGCTTATACTTTCGTAGGATATATTTTTTGTGCTGAAATTCAGAAAAAAAAATAATTTTAAACATTTTTAAAAAGATGATGTATATCAAATTTAAAGAAATCCAAGATTTTACTTTAAAGGAATTTTAATTTCGCTATATTTTGTAATAATAAATAAACAAAATTACTACCAATTTAAGTCTTTATATACACAGTTTACAAAAGCAAAGTTATATGTTTAAAGTGTTGCTTAAATAAATTTTAATTTCTGCGCTGATCATAGAAAGAGTAAGTAAGTAAACAACTCTTTAAATAATAGATAACAAATTTTGATTGTCGTATGCGTATAAATAAATGGGCAAACATCTGCGATTTTGATTGATTTTACTAAGTAATTAACCTTAACAGTGTATTAAACCTCGAATTTTCGCTTCTGACTCATCTGTCCAGGTTAGTGCAATTTTAGTATATGCTCTGCCGGTAGTTTGTTTCAAAGCTACATAAGCATATCTATTTTATTTTTTTTTTGCCATGAAAAAAAAATTATTGAGATTGATTTATAATCACAAGCTGTCACTGCACTACACCACATTGTAAAAAGTTTTAAAATAAAATTTGTTCACATTCTAATATTAGATCCGGTTTATTCACTTTCAACTTTAAGGACAATTTTGTTTACAGGAAAAAAAAAGAATCATCACGGAAAATTTAAAATGTCTTTTTCCACACTTTGTAATAACAGTTGTCGAAGATCATTTCATACGACTTCTTTTGACGCTCCATATAGCACTAT
Organism: Philhelius pedissequus; assembly: GCA_910595825.1. Lineage (NCBI taxonomy): Eukaryota > Metazoa > Arthropoda > Insecta > Diptera > Syrphidae > Philhelius > Philhelius pedissequus. Next base: position 156,457,604 of record OU343161.1, read on the forward strand.
GAAGTTGTTCAAGGAAATGAAATCATTTTACTATTTCTGTAATGTTGCGACCCGTTCACATATGCTAATACTACTTGTTCATGTGCATTACCGCCTAGTAACATATGCGTAACCCATAAATCAAAGAAAACAAGATTACGACACTTCTTTGTTTTTCTTATTTTATTGACGGCACCAGAGATCAAAAATGTGCAAATTGTTGTTGTTTGTGGATTAATGGATTTCGATCTCTGGTGACGTCAATAAAATAAGACAAAAAAGCAGTGTCGTAATTTTCCTTGATTCATGAGCACAACCCATTAGGTTGGTTCGTGGTGTCCGCAGCATGAATAGGCCTAAAAACTGGTGTGTGTTGCGCACCACATCCAAATTCGGGTTGGGCGGTCGATGCCGACATTTTGTCTGGCGATTTCCGGCATTCCTCGATTCAATACTCAAACAAGAAAGTTCTAGCCATCCTAAAATCTTGAACTAAATTGCTTTTTAGCCCTTCAGGCATTAAATTTAATGAGAAAAGCGTTTTATTAACAATAAAAATTAATTCAAATAAAAAAAAAAGAAAAAAAAACGTTGTTCACGTTTTAATTGGTTTTTGTGCATTAATTTTTGTGGCTAATTGGTGTGCTTGCTGTTCGTTATTTTTTTACGAAGAAGCACAAAGCCTCATTGGACACACCCATCGCATTTTGTGCCACCATGATCAATTTGCTGCGGCTACCGTCTGCAATCGAGTACCGTCTTTTTGGCCGAGTTTGTGCCGAATCATTGGTCCAAACGAGCCGGATCTTTGTTCCGCGCCGCCACGTTTCGTTAGCCATAGAGAGCTGCCAGACACCGAATTTTTTGTGTCTGGTCCGCCGCCACGTCTTATCGAACGGCAGAGCCAACACCCTTTTTTTGCAAGACATTCTTGTGCCACCGCCACGTTTCGTCAGCCACATCAAGCTGACAGATACCGCATTTTTGTGTCTGGTCCGCCGCCTCGCTTTATCAAACGGCAGCGCCAACGCCCTTTTTGCACCAAACATTCTTGTGCCACCGCCACTCTTCATCAGCCACTCGATTTGTTTCATCTAGAGTTTTTTAAACATTGATTGGCATATTCTTATCGTGGTTTTTTACATAATTATTTAAGAAATTTATTTTTTTTGAGACGTAAATATAGCATGGCAAAACAAAACATTAAAATTTTGTATTTAAGATAAATATAATCAGCCCTATTACAGATTTCATCGTGAAACATCTCCGAACGGTTTGTTCGCTACGAACGCCAACAAAATGTGTTCACAGAATCCGAATGGAATCGAAAAACGCTTTGCCTCATTGAACGCCCTCACTCTCAATTTCGAAATCAGCTGTGTTATGTCAAATCACATCCAATTAAAAAGAAACTAATTTCAGCATGTCAATTGTTAATATATAATATAATATAATATAATAGAAAATAAATTAATAACAAACGACTCTTTACTTTGACGACTTATTATAAAGTGTACTTTATTTTAATTCCTAAAGCTAACAAAAAATCTCTATTCTACGCTTAGAAATAAAATGTAGTCAAAATATGAAGGTCATTGCATTAGAGACCATTGTACTGCTGATGTAGCAGTAAGCGGGCGATACAAATAAGGTTGGTGTCTAGTTCGGCTGGCCCAACGGGAAATGGTGTGGCGATTATGCTGATGTGTGAACTTATGAAGGCCATTGCACTGCTGATGTAGCAGGTAGCGTTTCCAGCGGCAAACGGTGTGGCGATTATGCTGATATGTTAACTTGCATACTAAAATTTTCGTAAAAATATCTATATTTAAAGTCTCTTATGTTTTATTAGGAGCTTCAAATGGTTCAACGAATAGGGAGATTATCTCAGGATTCATGTGGTATCACAAGGGACCAACTCTGGTCTAAATGTGTTTGCTGCAACGCTGACAGTCACTTCAACCTAACCTAACCTTAAGTCAAAACAAACAATTCTCGCAAAAACTCGTTTGAAAAGTGGTCAGAAAGGTTTGTGAACGAGAGACTTGCGATAGGTATGTGAAAAACACGCAACACTCGCATCAAATATCGCTTCACTGTGAGTATATGAAACGACACTTCTCTGTTTTGTTTTTGTTATTGACGTCATATTTGAAACAAAATGCATTAATCCACAAACAACAACAATTTGCAGATTTTGTTTCACATATGCCGCATATAAAAAAGGAGTGTCGTAATCTTGTTTTTTTGATTCATGCTGTGAGTACGTATATGAGAATAAATGTATATCGCTCTCGCGATGCGACAAGCGATTCGAGATGCAACAATTATATGCGACATAGTGCGCACCTTAAAAGCGATTTTGTGCGGTTGTGTTGCTCGATTGTTAGTGCGGAAACAATATGGATTCGTCATATAAAATGATTTTTTAAATAAAAATATATATTTAAAGCTCCTAAGAGGAAGAAAACGGTTGAAAGCTCAGAAAATTGAACTCGTTTTTTTTTCATTTTTCATTTTAATTTCTTTCCTGAATATACTCGTATGCAAGTTTTGTTGATACATAAGGATTGAGCCAGAATTCGGAAACCATTACAACATCAATATCGGAAGTACCTAGCCTTTGGTGCAAAACTGTGTACTTTGATCTCAAGCTTCCAACATTCAGATGACAAATATTTAACCCGTTATAAAACCTACACATAGTATTAAAAAACACAACTTATAGCTCCATAGCGCCAGCTATCTCGATAAAACGTCCCGAGGTTCTCGAAAATAGCCCACCAAACACACATCAGAATAATAAGAGCAATGAAGGAAAACATGGCTATTATGATAAATATATAAATAAATAATAATTAATTAATTCATTATATTATGAGCACCGCAAAAAATTAAATTAAGCAAATTAATAAAATGAAAACACATATGTACATATTTCATTAACTATCCTAATCAAAAGTAAAATACGGAAAAATCTCTGAAATTAACAGCACTAATTTATAGTGCAAGCAGAAAACAAAAAAGAGATAGGAATTATTTTTGCCTTAATCGTCAGAACAAACAATATGAACTTTCTCGCACAAACCCGCTTGAAAAAAAGGTCAGAACAGTTTGTGAGCGAGATGGTTGCGAGAAACTCGCAACATTCGCTTGAAATATTGCTTTACATTTACATTAACATATCGATACATATACATATTTATAAACATTTTCCAACGATCTTAGAGTCACGCTCTCTTTCTTCCTATCAATCATCGCGTTTCGGTTTAAATTATAAGCTAAGTCGATTACGTTGATTCTCTCTTTTATGCGATATAAGTTTTTTTTTTGGCCAATATTAAAATTGCACAGATTCTTCTAAGAATCAATACATTTACTTCACGTAGCTTCTTTTTCGAACAAAACGGTGTAGCAAAGTAATAAAGAGGTATTTTTCCTCATGCGGAAAAAACTTTTAAGTTTTTTCGAAACTCCTTTTCAAAACTTTCTCAAACGTTTTTTCGGTTAACATATTTTCGAGATATCTTTTAAAATATATTTTTCCTCGTTCGGAAATAACTTTTTTTGGGAAACTGTTTTTCAAGTTTTTTGCTCAAGCATTTTTTCGCTTAAGTTATTTTCGAAATATCTTTCAATAAATATTTTTCCTCATTTGGAAATAACTTTTTAGTTTTTCGAAACTCCTTATCAAGTTTTTCGCTCAAGCATTTTTTAGGTTTTTTAAGCTCCTTTTCAAAGTTTTCTCAAACGTTTTTTCGCTTAAGATATTTTCGAGATATATTTTAATGAATTTTTTCCTCGTTCGGAAATAACTTGGGGGTGGCCGTGGCGCGATAGTTCTGTTCTCGCCTGTCAACCTCGTAGTTGCAGGTTCGATTCCTGCCGTTGTCTATGTCTTCTTATATTCCATTAAAAACCAATTCTAAAAATTGTCATAAAATAAGTTGCTGCTTTGTTTATTACATGCTGTTTAGGCATAACACTAACAACATGTGATTGAGTAAGCTAGCATACCCATAAAATATGACAACGAAATAAATAAAATAATGCGAATTATAAGGGACATAAATAAATAAGACACGGTAATTCTCTCTGCATTAGTTCAGCCGCCATCACTGGAGATAAATCTGAGACATCAACCATCACTTGTCTCAGAACATCGCGCCACACATCTTTCCTATCCTTCTTTCTCTTCTTCCAACGGATGCCGCGCTGTGTTAAGAAAAAACATATAAAGGGTATTCATAATCCCTTGAGCGCGTGCAAAGTTATAAAAAAAAAAAAAAAAAAAAAAACAACTTTTTGTTTTTTTCCGAAGCTCTTTTTCAAGTTTTTTGCTCAAGCGTTTTTTCGCTTAAGATATTTTCGAAATATCTTTTAATAAATATTTTTCCTCATTCGGAAATAACTTTTTAGTTTTTCGAAATTCCTTATCAAGTTTTTCGCTCAAGCGTTTTTTAGGTTTTTGAAACTCATTTTCAAAGTATTCTCAAACGTTTTTAACGTTTTTTCGCTTAACATATTTTCGAGATATCTTTTAACAAATATTTTTAATCGTTCGGAAATAACTTTTTTTCCGAAACGCTTTTTCAAGTTTTTTGCTCAAGCGTTTTTTCGCTTAAGATATTTTCGAGATCTCTTTCAATAAAGAGGTATTTTTCTCATTCGGAAATAACTTTTTGGTTTTTCGAAATTCCTTATCAAGTTTTTCGCTCAAGCGTTTTTTAGCTTAAGATATTTTGGAGCTATCTTTTAATAAATATTTTTCCTCATTCGGAAATCACTTAGTTTTTTCGAAACTCTTTTTCTTTTGCTTTCTTGTTTTATATTTTTTTGAAACGTCTGGGTCAAGCATTCAATTTGTTTGGATAGAACCATTAGTCGTTCACTGTTATTAATTTTGTTTCTCTCAATTTCTCAGTTGAATTCCCTTGACTCTCGAATACTTGCTAGAATTATGTCTGTCTTAGATGACTTAATCCTCGCCGAAGATTCGCTGGTGAAATTATATGCTTCGGCTAAAGGATTTCCTGAAAGTAATCACACTAATATGTCCTTGGAAGCGAGAAAAGTTGAGTTAAAGGATTTGTGGCAAACTGTAAAACACAAATATGCTGTTTGTGCACTTTATCGACCTCTTTAAAGTAAGAACCTCTTGACATGTACGTCATAGATTCCAAATATATAAATAGCACCTAAACTTATAATAGTTGATTAGCCCTGTTTTTCGAGCTTCAAAATAAGCTAAAACCCGCGATTCCTTCAACCACCAAAGGTACTTCATTACTTGACACTCCTCCTAAACCTACGTCTTATCACTGAATCAAACTACCGCCGTGCGATACTGATTTATTTCATTGTGACTAGCTTTTTTGGCCAGCATTCCGGGATATGTTTGAAGCAGTATACATAAAACACCCAAAGTTAGGTGAAGTTGAGAAGTTATTTCATTTCCGTTGTAAAACAAGAGGTGATGCGCCAAGAACCGTCAGTCAATTCCCTTTGACCAACTTCAGTTTTTCCCTCGCCTGGGAAGCTCTACGCAGTGCCTATAAAAACACTGGTATTCTCTTTAACAACCGAGTTAAAAATCTTTTCAATTTTCCCCTAGTGCAAGAAGAATCAGTAAAATCTCTTCGCTTGATGCAATGCAAAATCAATGACTCTTTGACCGCACTCAAAATCCATAATCCATAAGACTAGAATTCTTAATCATTAAATTGGAATTTTTTGTTTTTTGCCCATGGCCTGGCATTATTTATATAAGAAGTTTTTTTTTTTTATTTTTTTTTAATAATACAAATTCTATATACTACTGAAATACATCAGCCAAGTAGAAGAATTAGCACTATAATATTTTGGACTTGTTGAATTATTGATTCAAAATTTAGAATTGATAATTGATTGATGATTGATTAATAGAATTTGTATTATTAAAGAAAAACTTCTTATATAAATAATGCCAGGCCATGGGCAAAAAACAAAAAATTCCAATTTAATGATTAGAAATTCTAGTCTTGTTGGATATAGTTCACACTAGATGTTCTTCACGAAATCTATGTAAGATGAACTGAACTTGGCAAAAATTGCGTATTGACAAAGGTCCTCACTAGTCAACTGATGAGTCCATGTGAGATCGCCGGGACGAAACGCCAATTTTTGTTGGACTAAAGGCCGTTAAAAGCTATTTTGAATCAATAATTCAACAAGTCCAAAATATTAAAGTGCTAAGTCTGCTACTTGGCTGATGTATTTCAGTAGTATATAGAATTTGTATTATTAAAAAAAAAACTTCTTATACAAAAATAAGTAAGCCCTCTGGAAGCAATCATTAGATGATCCAACGAAAGTTCCTACTCGGTAACAGTTTGATAAATTTTTAAATTCTCGTTTCCAGACCCTAGAGTCCAATCAAGTTTCTCGAAAAGTTGCACCCCAAAAGCCTAACAAAGTTAACACTTTTCTAACGAAGGCGGGAGGACCTAAATGCAAAATCTGCTCAGCAGATCATTCTATAAATAAATGCCCCAAGTTGTCTGGAATGCCTGTCTCTTCGCGTATTGAAGCAGTATGTCGTCATAGAATGTTTAATAATTGCTTAGGCGCCAGTCACTTAAAATCCTCATGTTCAAGCAGGCACTCGTGGAGTTCAAGGAACGCCACCATTCGGTACTCCACCTTGCAACGAACCCTTCAGCTATAAATCATTCCATCAGTGTTGGAGTAAACTCGAAAGTATAGTCCACTCCTCAAGCTCAAGTTGCAAATAATTCCCAAATGTCTGCTTCTTCGGAGATATTTATCCCACAAGCGGCTCACAAAAATTTAATGGTAACTTCTCAAAAAAGGATTCTTTTGGCTACTGCTCTGGTTGGCATAGTAGGAACGGAAAGGGAGCACATTGTAAGGGCGCTTATTGACCCGGGCTCTGAGATATCTTTCATTCCGGAAGCTGTACAAAAACGATTAAGTTTTTGGTATCGGTGGTAACATCTCAATGACTTCTAAAAGGCTTTGCGTGTTTTCACTTACTTCCTTTGAGGCTCCTCAAATTACAACTTCAACCCAAGCCATTGTGCTTAAAAATGTTACGAATAGTCTACCGAGTGCATCCTTTGCGGGTATAGACCCTAAGCTCTTTGTCGGTCTCAAGTTGGCTGATCCCAGTTACAACAAATCATCTCAGGTTGATCTGTTGATAGGTTCTGACCTTTATTCATGTATTATTCGCAACGGGGTCAAAACCATCTAAAATTCTCGAGTGGCTCAAAATACTTTTTTTGGGATGGATACTGTCGGGACCCGCGCCCGACTCTTTGCAGTCATTCAACGCTACTGTATCATCAGAGAGTTCTTCCAGCAAATTGGATGCTCAATTACGAAGATTGTGGGAATTAGAAGAACTGCCTTCTACCGCAATCCGATCACGAGAAGATTGCTATTGTGAGGAATTTTATAAAAAAAACACTTTCAGACGCGCTCAAGGTATGTTTGTCGTCCGTCTCCCGTTTACGAACCAGTAAAGCGTTGTTTAGGATACTCAGATTTGTTGCACTCAAACAATTTTCCAGAAACGAGTATTTAGCCCTCAATTACATGCGCAAAGTGTCTCCAGTGGAAAAGGTTGAGAACAGTCAAGTAAGTTTTATCAAATTTTGAAATTTATATGAAGCTCATGTTAAAAATATATCCAATATTTTCGATACTACCGATGAAAATTCTTATTTTGTTGTGGTCGGAGATTTTAATTTGCCAAATGTTAAATGGTTGTTTTCAAATGAAGAAAAAAGAATGTTTCCTTGTAATATTACCAAAGATTTTGAACTTAGTTTAATTGATAGCATTATATCGTTGAATATGTTTCGTATTTTGGATTTGGTTTTTGTCGATAGTGGTCTAGAAGCTTACTTAAATGAAGCTAGTTTTAAACTACTAGAAAAATAGCATACATCACAAATCGCTTGAACTTAAACTTAACTTATCTGTTGCAAATGAATTTAAGTCGCTTTGTAATAATGTACCAAAATATGATTTCAAAAATTCTGATTATAATGCAATGAATAGTTATTTAGAATGTATTGATTGGCAGCATATCTTTATTTGTTCAAATGCGCAGATAGCCTTTACTATGGTACAGAACAATTTGGAATCTATGACTTCGGATTGTGTACCTAACAAACTATTTAAAAATTTAAAAAAAAACTACCTTGGTTCAATAAGAACCTATCTAGGCTAAGAAATGTAATGATTAAATTCGAAAAAAAGCAAAGTTTGTGTCTCTTTTCATAACCATTTTAAGCAAATAAGAAAAGAATATGAATTTCTGAGGAAACTTACTTATAAGCAATACATGTGCTCTCTAGAATCTAATATTAAAGGAAATGTTTATGATCTTTTTTGAACGCAAAAAGAAAATCTCTTGGGATTCCATCCAGCGTTGCTTTCAATGGCGTCTCCTCCGATAACATTAATGTTATTTGCAATATTTTTGTATCTTTTTTCCAATCTAATTTTATCGATTTAAATTTTAAGTTTGATATCTTCGTTGACTCTAAGTCTTCCATCGATGTTGGTAATTTATGATTATCAGAATGTGACTTATAGCCCGTTTTCATTAGGGCAAATTACGTAATTTCGTTGAAAATTTGCAAATTGAGTCCAAAATTATCTCATTTCATATACAATATAAAATTTCCATGTTGAGATAATTTGCACGAAGTTATCTCGCAAATTGAATGAAAACATTCAGTTAAACTGAAATACAAAATCGAACACACCTTTGCTGAATAAATTGAATCAAAATAGAATACAAACTGAATTACCACTTGATTCAAATTGTCATACTTGACGTTTTAATATTAATAGATATCCTTTTATTATTATTATAGTAAATATTATTTTAATAATTATATTATACCTTTAGATGGACGAACACCTAGTTTATTGTTGATAAGAATGCAACTGTATCTTTAGTTAGCGCTCTGCGACTGGCTGCACAAGCTGGGGATGTATTCAAGTACGTTGTGCCAATGAAGCTCAGGAGGCCGTGAACAGAGAAAATACAATGTGCAATACTATGCATTGGTGCTGCTGTATCATATCAGGAAATATGATCGTTTTGATGTTTCTAAGTTGGTCAACAAATTGACTAAGAACTTCCGTAGCGGTCATTATGCTATGTTCATGTTGGTGAGACAATTACTTAATATGGTTTCCTGCGATTATGTTTTTTTTTTGTTTTAGTTTCGTATCTCATGCAAAGAAGAATACTTCGGCAGTGATGAATTATCCGAATCCCTGATGTATACTTTTTTCGAAAGCGAAGTGTTAACCTGCAAAGCATCAGGGAATGTGATTGTGAATTAAGAACACAAATGCTTAGTCCTATTACCACCCTTTAGTATTTTACAATTTGTTCTGCTCATCACAAAATGCTTCCTTACGCATTGCTGCTGTGCGTACTTTAAATAAAATGCACGACTGGATCGTACGAACTTGCTCTTAGAGCTAACAGGTTAAGCGTAGAAATACCCTGTATATCAGCCTTTGAAGGTAGATTTTTCAGCTTGCAATCCAATACACACGCCACTATGCCAGCTACCAAATTGTGTAGATCACCAACTTCCATGCATCCTACATGTGCTTTTTGGGTTGAAGGTGGCATACAAATTAATAACTCGTAATGAAACAGTTTATTCCGCTGAGCATTGTCATCGCTATCGTTGGTGTTGTTATTGTTTTTTGTCGGTGTTCTTTGCATTTTGCAACTAGGTGTTTTTTTTGTGTTTTTTGCTTAAATTTGATTGAAAAAAGTGTACGACTCACCTAGATTTTGCTGTTCAATGAAAGAGCTTTGTTTATAGAGTAGTTTATAAACAAAGCTCCTTTTTACTAATTTTACATCGAAACAAAAATATAGGTATAACCAAATCAGTCAAGGTATCAAACTAACACATTCATCAAAAATACAGAAACTAAAGGACGCACGGCTAAACAAGTTGGGAGTTATTACTAATGACACATGGTTTGGTAACGAAACTAACACCATTCCTGAAAGAAGTGATATGGTTACTATCCTTAGGAGAAAAGCTTACAATCCCTGTAACAAAAGAGAACTTTTCACCAATCAATATAATTGCAGACATTGAGCAAAGAATACGAATGTTTGAAGATGAGCGGGAAAAGGAAATAACTAGATCTAGAGTTACCAACGGTATATTACAATACAATAGAAGAATAAAAATACTACAATAGAATAGTTCATACTTAAAATACATAAAGATACCCAAAAATTCTTCAGACAGCACAAAACCGAAATAGTTATCACCACGGCAGATAAAAGCAATAAAACTGTTATTATGTACAAATCAGACTACTAGAATAAAATGTCAAAACTACTCGAAGATAAAAATATTTACAAAACAATAAGAACCGATCCAACACCAAAAGTACAAGTACAAAAAACCAACAACAATCTACTAAGTGAACTCTACAAAAATAAATACATTGACCAATTGCAAAAGAATAAATTGCGCTCAGACTTCATCATCAATGGCACCGAGATTATACGTTTTTTTTTAACTAAGCGCGCACTCAAGGGGTAATGAATACCCTTAAACTGCTTATACATAGTGTGAACGATTAGGAAAATGTGATAGGATTAGACAAGAGATACCCATGAACATTGGTTTTAAATGCCTGATTATCGGAATAGGAGGGAAAAATTCGGTCGGGTAAAGCATTCCACATTCGTGTTGAAAGAATCTCTATACTTGACAGTACGTCCGAAGTTGGTCTCAAAGGTAAATTGATGGACATTCCTAGAAGTGCGAGTGTTACGGTTGAATAGTTTAAGGCGAGGAATACCACTGGCTATTTCACTAGAAAACTGTCTGTAATAATAACGATAAAATAATGAAAGACATGAAACATTGCGACGGTGCGAGAGAGGCTCGATTGTTTTAGTTATTGCTTCATCACCTATCATTTTTAAAGCTCTGTTTTGGATTCCGTCTAGGAGACTTAAGTGCCTTATGGGAGCACCTGCCCAAATATGACAATATTACTCAAGCTTTGGGGGAATGAAGGTTTAGTAGATTACATCCAGATCAGAAGGGGAGATATATTTCTTGTATCGTCTCAGAAAACCCAAACATCTTGCAGCGTTTTTGGCGACGCGACGTCGAATATGTGTTCATTCCACAAAAGGTGGTCAGTGATGCACATACCGAGAATTGAAAGTCATTCGGTTTCCTCGATGCAAGCGCCTCTAATGGGCAACGGCTTTGGGGGGCTCCCGCTTTAATGACAAAATACAGCATAGGGTTTATGAGGCATTAAATTCTACGCAGTTTTTTTCCCCAGACAATGCTGTCTAAATCAGAATTTAATTTGCTAATCATACGCTGCCGTTCAAGGTCCACATTCGAAGGACATGGATTAGAATCTAAGAACGAGTAAGATTAGCTGAGGGTGCTGTCGTTAGCAAAACAGTATATTGCATTAGAAGTTTCAGACAAGAGATCATTGATAAAAATGAGAAAGAGAGTTGGAGCCAAATGGAGCCCTGGGGCACACCAGCATTTATTTTATGAGTATCAGACTTGTAACCGTCCAATACAACTTGTATTGAGCGGTCCGAAAGGTAATTTCTGATTCAACGAAGGAAGAGATTCTTCGATACCAAATAGATGCATTTTCAATAAGAGAACCTGATGCCAAACTCTATCAAATGCTTTTGATATATCAAGCGCAATAATCTTACTTTCTCCAAAAAGATGTCAAGATTTGTGCCACTGTTCGGTGAGATATACCGTGAAATCACCAGTGGACCTGTTGCTACGAAAGCCATAGTGTCGGTCATTAAGGGGCTTTCGTTCTTCAAGATATTTCTTAAACTGATAATTAATGAGCGTTTTCATGACCTTTAAAAGAAAGGACGTTAGCGTAATTGGACGGTATTTAGAGGGTGAAGAAGATTCGCTTTTTTTAGGGACAGGCTGGACAAATGCTGTTTTCCATCCACTCGGAAAGAGATCAGTAGAGTAGAATAGATGGAAAAGCATACGCAGCGGTTTTTCCAGCGTAGAAGAATACTCTTCAGAACAATAGGGGAGATACTATCTGGACCAGCGGATTTGTGTATGTCAAGATCCTTAAGAACTCTAGCAACTGCAGGAGTACGAAAGAAGATACGTCCCATGAAACTGTTTATGCTCTTAAGTACAGGAGGAGTCATGACACTCTGTGGAAGCGTAAAATTAGCGGCAAACTGGGCTTTTAGAAAATTTGGGGTTACCACAGGTTATTGGAAACGAGCGTTGGAACCGATGAGGAGGTGGTATCTCGTACGTTTTTTAAAAATGACCGACAATTTTTACTACCTTTGGCACCTTGTAGTATTTTTTGCCTTAATTTTTGTTCATGTAGAAATTTGTTTTTTTTGAATTATATTACAGGTCTTTCTAGCTTGTTTGAACTTATTATGGTTTTCCTCAGTTTAATAACCCCTTTACAGCTAAAATCGAACCATGAGTTTTCTTTTGGCTTGATGCTTTTGGTTTTGTTGGGTATAAAATCTTTCATCCCCTTAAGAATTATATTTGTAATTATATCAGTTAAAGATACTGCAGAAATTAATCAGACCGTCCCAGTTGGCTTTCTTGTATTGCGATACGGCCCTCTTAAGAATGCTTTCTTTAACTGAGAAATTGGCTGATGTGACACAATGGTGCGACGTGCCTAGAGGCGATAACACACTAATAGTATATTTACCAGGTAGAGAGGTAAGAAACCAGTCTAGGGTGTTGGCGGAGTGACCTTCATTGTCAGGTATTCTTGTTGGCTAAATAACTAGTTGAGTCAGATTATTCACCTCAGCGAAGAGCTCAACATACCTTCCTTCGGGCGTAGCCACTTGGAATTCTGTACACTGAAATCGCCCGTAACACCGATTTCACTGTGCGGATATTGGGAAATAATTCTTTGGATAGAGGCAGACAGTGAATCCAATTCGTTAAAAGTCGAATTACTGTCCAAACTTGGGCTACGGTAAATAAAGCACGTGTGAATGATGTGCTTATGGACGTTGTATTTGAACCACATGAAGTTGAAATTTGTATTCAAACAATGGCCATATTGTGGTTGAAGTTCATAAGCAACATCTTTTCGCACATAAACGGCGATACCAAGATGTGCAAAAAAGGGTGGCCCTTAACTATAACCTTGTAGGCTAAATTCTGAGGGATCAGAATCTTCACCTACTTGGTTTTCTCTCAGTGCAAGAAAAGCTGGCCTGCTGTTCGCAGTATGAACATACGCAGCATAGAAATTCTTCCTAAACCCACGTATATTACAATATTCCACCTTGAATTCACTCCACATTACGAAAAAATAAACATAAATAAAACCAAATTAGATAGTTAACTATGCTAATATTAGGTTTGGGTAATAATAAAACTTCACAATACAAATACTAATAGTGTTATGCTTTAGCAGCAATTGAATTGATCCGCCCCTGTATTCCCAAAGCCAAAAACAGCAATATATCTGATATTACATTGACTCAATCATTACTTGCATTGTATGGGATGCCCACACAATTCATGCAATGATCAAGTCAAAGCAACTGCGAATGACTATGAAGGGGAAGGAAAGGAAATTTACCGCTCGCTTTGTGGTGTAGATGTTGATGGTGAGTGCATCATATTGTGCTTTATTTTTTGTTTTTGTTACCAAAAAATGCACAAACCAGATCTACCCCTTAGACCTATTTCCTCTTCGATAAACGTTCCATCTATCATTTATCAAAACACGTAGGCCAAATTTTGGAAAACATAGTTAACGCAAACTTAAACAGAAAACTTTTAGTGGGCTATAGGTCAAAATAAGGTGTTATGCTGTTTTAATTTCGCGACGTTTCGAGCATGGTTACGCTCGTCATCTGGCCTTTATTTCACAAAAATAAATAAATACAATACATGCAAACCATAAGTTAACACTACTTTGAAAGTGTCGTCAACAAAACTTACATACAAATATTTTGAATATAGGATTAAAATCCCATCAATCTTACACTTGCATTGTCAATGTGCATACAATAAACTATATGATAAAAAAAAAATAATTGAAAACATTATCAAAATGTTTTAAATTTAAAATTACTGGTAATTAATCGCATCATGTATTAACACTTCACACATAAGAATTACTTTATCTTAATTCCTACCAACAATCGGTCTTTTTCAGTTGGCTATAGATGTTGCTAAGCCCTTCACAATCAGATCGTCGCTTGATAGCATTCTTGTTATTCTTTATGTGCAGCATCTCCAGCAACATTCTTTTTGAATATTATTGCTCCGTTTGCAGAACTACGGGATTCTTCAAATCTGGTCTTTGTTCTTCTTGTGAACAATGGAGAGCAAGAGCAGTTTTTTATGCAGCTCCATTGTTCAAATCAGATTTATGTCCAGAGAGACGATTTTTCAATTTCTGTTTCGAAGTACCTATATATACTAATAAACAATTATCAGAATACCCGAACAAGAAAGAAAGATGATGAAGAAAAACAAACATTTACCCTCACCTCGCCAATCGTATCAACACAGCACCTATCAGAAATTAAATACAAACAAGGATAGCTTTTAAATCCGCTAATGCACTGAGAAGCAAAATTTTTAGCAACGCTAAAGGAAAAGTAGATAAGCTAGAAAAAGCCGATATTCTGTATAAAATTAACTGCTTAGGAGGGAAGTATATAGCATGCTCAGCAGTATATGTAGGTACTTCGAAACAGAAATTGAAAAATCGTCTCTCTGGACATAAATCTGATTTGAACAATGGAGCTGCACAAAATATTATATTTTAATCTTTTCATATAGTTTATTGTATTTATGTAAGTTTTGTTGACGACACTTTAAAAATAGTGTTAACTTATTGTTTGTATGTATTGTATTTATTTATTTTTGTGAAATTAAGGCCTGATAATGAGCGTAACCATGCTCGAAACGTCGCAAAATTAAAACAGCATAACATCTTATTTTGACCTATAGCCCTCTAAAAGTTTTCTTAACATTTACTTAAGTAAAAAGGTCACGCAAATAACCAATTATTGAAAACTTAAACATTAACAACTCAATTCAAGTTAAAACACAATTAGAACGCATTGTTTTAGGGAAAGATGATTTTCTAGTTTCCTTTGATGCGGTTTCGCTTTTCAAAAACATTCCGTCTTACCTAGCGATTAAGATTATAATGAAAAAGTGTGACACAATCAACAACTTCCCAAAGATACAAAAAAACACAATTTTTAAATATACTAGAAATTTATCTTAAAAAAAAACAATTATTTCAAATTCCAAGATGAATTATACAACCAGACTTTTGGCATGCCCATGGGTTAACCTCTCTCTCCCGATATATCCCACATCATTTTAGGCGATTTACTCGATAAAACAGTAGAAGAACTCAAAGAGAAACAAATAACTAGTAAGTTCATCACTACGTACGTAGACGACGTGTTTTTTTTATTATTTATTATTAGGTACTTTATTAATTCATTTATAAAATTTACAATTGCATTTGTTTAATACTAAGTTCACTTAAGCATGGCTTAGCCGTCTGCCGAGAAATGACAACAAATTAAACAGTTATACAAAGTTATACAAAATTTAAATTTTAAAAGTATATTTACAAATATATAAATATGAAAATATGGATTAGGTATTTATTTCAGAAATTTTTATTAATAATATTTGTTCTATAGTTGAGAGCTGGGTAGAAATATGAAGCAAGTTTTCCCCAATTTTCACTGCCGTTGAGGATACGTTCTACATCTTCAATATTCATCAGATTGACTCCATAATGGTATCGCCATATTTCTTTCAGGATGGGGCAGGATCCAAGAAAGTGCATTACGTTTTCGTTTTCCCTTGAATTGCAGAGGAGTCAGATTGATGAACTATCTTCGCGATAGGGCATGTAATTTAACTTGATTAGTTCTCCTCTCACTCGAATTGCCATAGAAATTTGTGCAGTACTGAGACCAAGATTCAAATAATTAATCTGTTAATATTCGAGTTGCCGATACAAAAAAACGTGATGAATTTTCAGCTTGTGTTATGCCGTAAGATTTTTTTCAAAAAGAAACGCAACAGCTTTTCTACATCTTCGTAGTATTTGCCACCCCAAACTTGCCCGCCATATCACATTATGGAGCGCATAACAGCTTCCAAAATTTTTATTTTGGAAGGTAATCCAACCCTAGAGTTAGACATTAGATTTTTCCAAGTTGTATTAATGGCTTTTTTCGAATCAGCAAGTTTCATTTCAAAATGTTTTTTGAAGGAAAGGTCGTGATTTATCGTCACTCCTAGGTACTTGTACGATTTAACAACTTCCAGATACTCTCCACCATATTTCCATTTTTCGTACCCAGCTAATCGGCCTCTTCCTTTTTTGAATACCATGACTCTAGACGTCGCTGTGTTGATTTCTGCACTTGCAGTAATTTTCTAATTTGTTTATCATAAGCTGTAGAGAACTATGTGATTCTGCTAAGATTACCAGGTCGTCCGCAAAAAGCAATGTGGTAATTTTGATACCTTCAACCATGACTCCTGCTAGCAGGCACTCTGAGATATCATCCAAAAACAGTGAGAAAATTAGCGGACTTAGCAAACACCCCTGTCTTACACCTATTTCAATGCCGGACCAGTCTGACAGCTGGTTTCCACTCCGTATTGCCGATTTGTTCTCACTGTATAGATTGCTCAGGATATTTAGAAACTTAGTCGATACACCAATTGGGGAAAGTTTGTAAAAAAGACAGTTTCTGTTGATCGTATCAAATGCCGCACGAAAATCGATGAAAAAGTAATATAATTTTGTTCCTTTATTAATGTAGGTTTGAGCTATACTGTTAGATTAAATATCTGATCTACAGTAGAATAGCCTTCTCTAAATCCCGCCTGAAACTGGCTTAACTTTCTATTTTCTTTGACCCATTTTGTTAGGCGTGCGTTCAATAAGCCAGTATAACTTTAGTGTTCATAAAAGATATTCCTCTATAGTTCGCCGCATTATTAGGATCACCTTTCTTGAATATTGGGAAGATTATTGACTTCTGGAACTCCTCTGGTACCTTTGCTTCTTTGTATATATTATTTAAGGATTTAAGTACTTTTTCAAGAAAATTAACTGTAGCATTTTGGAAGATCTCATAGGGGATTCGATCTTCACCTGGTGCTTTATTTTGTTTTGCTTTTCGCAACACTTCAAAAAGCTCTTCGATGATGAATGGTGTGTCCAAAATTTCATCAAACACTTGTGGTACTGCATACATATATGTAACTTGTGGTCCCTCAGGATTTAGCATTGTTCAGAAATGGTTCTTTAGAGTGCCAATTTCAACTCGGGTGCCAACTCTGAATGCGTTTGCGTTGAGTTTTCTGGCAATGGTCCAAAAATCCTTGCTACTAGAAACTTCAGCTATTTCACTTTCCATTCCATTAAAATATATGTTTTTCTCAGATTCATAAATTGATTTGTAGTTAAAATTCGCTTCAATATACATTTGTTCCGATGTTTCTGTGCTCAGTTCTCTAAACAAGTTGAGAAATTCAAGCGATTTTTTCCTAGCTTTGGATCATTCTTCATCAAACCAAGGTTGCTTTCTAACTAGTTTGTTGTTGCTTGTATTTGATGCAGTTATATGCTTAATTATGCTCGTCAGAAAGCTAGGGTATAAGAAAGCATGGTCCCACTCAATTTCCAGCATTGTGACGTATTCATCTCATGATACTCATACACTAGGGCTGGCAACGAGACCGAGACTAGTCTCGGTCTCGGTCTCGTCAACGAGACGAGACTCCTTTAAAAGTACCGAAGACGAGACCGAGACGAGAGCGAGACGAGACCGTATTTTTGGTACCGAAATTCGACGAGAGTCTCGCTGGTCTCGGCGGTCTCGGTGGTTTGGTTTTGGTTTTCGCTATAAGAAAATGTTGTTTTTATTGCATTATTTTTTAGTATTTAATCATGTTCAATTTTTATAATATTCACAAGTTTTTTTTTGCGAAATATTATATGCGCGTTAAGATATCGAACCATATATGTATGTCCATAGTTATACAGAGATAGGCGCATTGCGAAATCCAGAGAAGAATACGTACGATTTATGAATGCATGACGTTGCTGCTTCCTTTTGGGTGACATTTGGTAAAAAATATTGTCAAAACGTCAAAATATAGTTCGTTGTCTACCTGTCAAGCCATGAGCTGTCAAAATCCATTGAAGGATGGCTCCGCTTTAAATAGATTAAAAAACTTTGCAACATTAAAATTTTACCTCGGAAAATTCGAAGTTTTTCCGATTTTATTTTTGGCTTCGGAAAAAGGTGATTTAAGGCCTTTTGCGTGAGGTTTGAAAAAAAAATATTTTAAAAACGTCAAAATATACAGTCCTATTCTGTTAAACGTTCACGTGAATATTTGTATTCTGCTATCCGACTTAAAAAACGAATTGTTTCAAAATGTACATAAATTTCGATCAAAAATAAATTTTAACAATTAGATTCTCTTAAGAATTAAACAAAAAAAATATTAGTTAAACTTAGGACTCAAAAGATAGAAGACATTTAAAAATATCTAAATAATGAAAAATTGAGTGAAATATTCACGTGAATCGGAAGATAGCAGAATAGGGCTGATAGTTTATTGCCTACTTGCAAAGCCATGAACTGTCAAATTCATTGAAGGATTGCTCCGATTAAAATGGAATAAAAAAACTGTACAAAATTCAAGTTTTATCTTGGAAATACGGCTCTTCAAAGGTGTCTAATAACGTTACTTCACATCCTATTTTTAACGTTATCACACACCTTTGAAAACTAAATTCGCACAAAATGTAAGCCATTCGGAGCGCTTTCATACGCAACTAATAAAATTCAACTTAAAATCATAGTTTTCGATTTACACAAGTAAAACTTACTCGTTTCAACTAAAGTCTATGGCCTTAGCTTCATGGACCTACGTACTGCAGAACAAAATTTCTAGTTTATGATTTGTTTAGCATAAGCAACGTTCAAGGATATATCATTATTAGATTCATGCATAATTAACAAGCACAATAAAGTTGGAAAAGACGTGCAGATGCCACGTTTGACCGAATTCTTGAGATCCATATTGTACGTTGATTTTCACCAAGTTTCCCAAACTTGGGTTTTTTTTCTATTGGTTTTGACAGTTAAATGTGAATATGTGTACCAATTCGTACGATTTTTCACGCTAACAAACACTAAAATTGGAGCAATCCTTCAATGGATTTTGACAGCTCATGGCTCGACAGGTAGGCAACGAACTATATTTTGACGTTTTGATAATATTTTTTACCAAATGTCATACAAGAGGCGTAAAATCAACTTTTGCCGGAGGTAAAAATTTTGAGGTAAAATTTGAATTTTGTAGAGGATTTGTAATCCATCTAAAGCGATGCTTCAATGGATTTTGACAGTTCATGATTTGACGGGTAGGAAACTTACTATATCTTGACATTTGGATAGTACTTTTTTTCCAAATGTCACCCAAACGATTTAAAATCACATTTTGGGGAGCAATCGAAAAATTTCTTTTTTTTTTTAGGTAAAATTTGAATTTTGTAGAGGTTTCTTAATCCGAAGCGATGCTTCAATGGATTTTGACAGTTCATGACTTGAAAGGTAGGCAGCTTAATATATCTTGACATTTGAGCAATATTTTGTTTTCGAAATTTCACCTAAAAAGTCTAAAATCAACTTTTTAGGGAGCAATAAATTAAATCGAAAAATTTCGATTTTTTTACGTAAAATTTTAGTTTTGTAGAAGTTTTTTTTTATTTTATTTAAATCGGAGACATCCTTAAATGGTTTTTGACAGGTCGTGGCTTGACAAAACCGGTTAATTTTTTTTTAAAGAAAATCGAGCGTTGTATGTGGGTACTCTTTTTTTTTAATATTTTATTTGTTTTTGCTATGAAATATATTAACTTACATAATTCTTCCAAAATGTTATTTCCACTTAACTCAAAAGACAAAACAGACTCACGGGTTTGTTTTATACATTTTCCCGCATTTTTCTTACCGACGAACTGCTGATATAC
Source organism: Philhelius pedissequus (assembly GCA_910595825.1). Classification (NCBI taxonomy): domain Eukaryota; kingdom Metazoa; phylum Arthropoda; class Insecta; order Diptera; family Syrphidae; genus Philhelius; species Philhelius pedissequus. The sequence goes on from OU343161.1 coordinate 156,477,719, forward strand.
CACAACCATACTCTATATTTGCAATCCGAACAATGCGTCTAATCCTTATCTTACATCTTTTTAATACCAACAAAACACGAAAGAAACCAAGACTAAGGATGATACCAAGACCGAGACCGAGACCGAGACGAGACCGCACTTTAAAATTTTCTCGAGAAAAAGGCGGGACCAAGGCCGAGACGAGACTTGGTTAGGCGAGACCTGGACCGAAACCGAGACGAGACTGAAATTTTTCGATTTTGACGAGACCGAGACGAGATTAACAAAAGTCTCGCCTGGTCTCGTCTCGTTGCCAGCCCTATCATAGACCCATTTATCTTTCCAAATAAGTTTTGGTAGTAGCGAAAGATATTTCGTAGGAGGATAGTTTGTTTCTGTTCCACATTTAATAGATATAGGCAGGTGATCTGAGAAAATTTGAGTTGCTACTTCCATGTCCTTTATCAATTGGTGCCAATTTCCATTTATAAACGCATAATCAATTAGGGAGCATCCATTTCCCTTGACAAACGTAAATTCACCATTACTATCGCTGGATGTTCTACCGTTTAAAAGACATAAGTTAAAAGAGTCACATGCTTAAATAAGTTGTTTGCCTTTAGCATCGATATTTTCATCTTTAGACTCTCTAATAACGTTGCAAAAAGACTCACATTCTCCTCCCATTATAGGTGCATTTGTGCGTTTTCAACTCTAGTGTTAAAGTCACCTACCAGAAGCATATTTTTGCAGCCTGTAATGAGTAAACAATCAATTAAATCGTTGCATTCCATTTGCCAGTTGCAACAGTTTATGTAGATTGGATAAATCTCCATAAGATAAGGACGTGATCTTAAAATTCCTATACCATTACCACACAAAACTGAAATTTACAGTTGAAATAGAACAAAACAAAAGCTTCTCCTAACTAGACAATCGAATTTACAGAACAAACAACAAAATTATGTTTAACTCGTATTCAAAAACAACAGCATCTGGCAGAATGATTAATTTCCTCTCTACTCAACCCCTACAACAGAAAACGAACGCTGCAAACGATTTTATTAACAAAAGAAAACAAAAAAATAATTAAAACAATATAACACATGAACAATTTCCCGTATTACTTAATAAACAATTTAATTAACAAAAACACCAATAAAACCAACAAAGATTCTGAAGAAAATCCAACAGTTAGCCCAATGTGAAATATTTTTTTACTGCATATATTCCAAATTTAACGGATAAGAGAAAATTAAATAAAATAATAAATAAAGAGAATGTAACATTCGCTCCAAAAATAAGCCATACTAAGATCGGAAACCTTCGTACGTTTCACCCCCCAAAACCCATTTCTTTATATTGTTGTATTTGTACATTTAGCACCCTATCCATGAATAGATTTGAAAGTGAAAAACAAAGAAAAACAAATTTCTAGGGCTGTGATATCTATGTGGCTATAGGAAGAGAACAGAAAAGATTCTTGTGTGCGTTTTTATCAATGTGCCTATTGGAAGAGGAACGGAAAAGCTACATATGGGCGTGTTTCAGCTTGTAGGCAAATGTCAAATTAAAGCAGAGGTTTCGGGTCTTTATGTTATTAGTTTATGATTCGCTCATAAATCTCACCAAAATTAAGACAGATTTTCACCAACACAAAAGCAAAAATAGAAAGGAACAACAACATGACATAATCTATAAAACTGGGTGCATTGGCACGAAAGAGAATCCGTGCAATCTGATCTACATTCGGATAACTAAGAGATCACAGGAGACGAGACTAACTAAACACAAAGGTGATATTTGTAAAATAAGAGAATCAACTGGATTATCACTACATATGCTGGGAATTGGACACTCTTCAAACTTTGATAATACACTAATAATAGACAAAGAAAAGAGAACAAATAATACATATACACTTGAGAGTTTACGTATCCAACAAAACATAAACAAATCAATGAACACACAAGAGGATAGAGACAATACAATAGCAAGTTATTCTCTTGCATTAAGACTAAACAAATTTGAATAAAATTTAAATTACATGTTTGTTTTGAACAAGGTTTTCTAAAGTGCTGTGCTATAGGTTTTTATTTGTTTAATTCTTTACTTGTTTTGTTTTTATTAATATTTCATATTTTTCTGTTAATTGTTAAACGTGGAAACGTAGTATAACGAAATCGTACGAGTAACCCAACTGTACGAGTAACCACAGTACACATAATAAGGTAATATATTGCGCATGTTTACAAAATTCTGTTGTCATAATTTACACCTTCCGTTGTCATATTTGGCAACATGTCTCTGAGATTTGGCATTTTCACATGCAAATAGGGATGAATCAATATGCCAGTAAGATGTGCTCAGTAAGAAGTGACATTAGATCAAAAATAACTGTTATTAAAATAACATTTGAGATTTCTAAATTTGTATTTTGATTAAACCAAACAGCGGAATATAGATGAAAAAGTGATGAATAATTAATTTTAAAATGGTAGTGGAAAATAACTTATTAAAATTTTTATTTCACTGACATTTTTTGTTCCATAATTGTTATTTCAGTAACAGGAATTTATAACTGTTATTTAAAAAGTAGCAGTAACATATATTGAAACTAGCAGTTTGGACCATGCCATGACACGAGTGTCTCCAAGTTTTACCACATGCACGAACTTGAACGAAAATAAAAACCGGAAAATTATTAGCTTTATTATGTGTACTGTGCAAGTAACGATATTGTTTAATGCGAATGTTTCAAGTGTATGGCATCCAACTTGAAGTAGATACCTATATCATGCGAGACTGTTTAATGTGAATGTTTCAAGTGTATGGCGGTATCCACTTTGCAACAGATTCTGAAATCATTCGAGTAACATAATCGTACGAGTAACGAGATTGTTTAGTTAGTAACTTTTTGTTACTCGGTACTGAATTGAATACCCGTTACTTAGTAACGAATACCTTCCGTTGGATCAGTCGCCCAGTAAGTCGGGTTGCCAGTCGAATGAAAACCGCAACTATTTTCCATTCCCACTTTGTAGACCATTCGACCCTTTTGAAAAATACTTCTAGATCCCCAAAAGCTGTGCTTCGCATTAAAGTCACCACCAAGTACAAAATTTTGTTTAAGTAACTTTAGCACGTTCATAAATTCATTATTTTCAATTCTACATCGTGGAAGACAGTATATGGAAGATACATTCAGCACAACATTCTGATTCAGCGTCTATTTTCGGGCCTATTGTGTGTCCGATGCATTCTTTGATAAATAAAAATGCCTCACCGCTTGCCTTGTTCGACGGATAAGTTGCGTGGTATTCTAAAAATCCACTGAACTTACTATTTGATTGTTTCTTGACATGCGTTTTCGATATCAAACAAATATCAATATCTTTCTCATGCATAAACATTTCTAGTTCTACAAGTTTTAATATAACAAAAATGAGTTAAAATTACATTTCTTTTAATTCTAAAAATACCTACTGCCTCTTTGAGTCTTAAAACTAAAGAGGGCGCAGTTTTATATATTAAAAAGGAAACAATTTTGCCCGGAATTTTACACTAGATGTTCCAATGTGTAGCTAAGCCGATGTCGATCAAAAATGTACAAATTATTAAAATTCCATTGATTCAAGAGAATCATTAAGTTAAGAAGGAATAAAAGGAATTTAATATTAAAAAGTGTAACTCACCTTGTTTTAGTTGTGCTGTATGTTGTGGTTATTAAACAACTAGTATATGTTCCTGAAGCTGTTGTGGGTGGAGTTGGTTGTTCTATTGAAACGAGTTCTTCTTCAGTTAACTGATTTGGATTGTTTAATCTTGGTTTGGATGGAGTTGTTCCTATTCTGAACGGTGGAATTGGACTAAAACATGTCGATGATCTGGGTGATGACGAATTATAAACATTGTTCGCTAAAGAATAACGATGCTGCGTAGAAGACTTGCAAATATCTTCTAGAAATTCCTCTGTGTCGCTTATAAGTGAACCAAAAACATCACTTGGTGAATGCATAAAAACATGACCTGTTGAGTTTGATCGCGATTCTCTTCCTTTTTCTGCACAAAATATGCTTCTTACGGGAGAGTTAGCAATACTTCGTTCAACATCTTTAAATGTAACTGGTGAATAATGAGGGCGTTCTTCCAAAGTGGGATTAATATTCACTATAGTGGAAACAAGGGGCACACAACTAGTGTGGCCAAGACTTTCTCTTCTATCTGATAGCCCCACGGCACTATTTGGTTGCTTGTTTGTAAAATTCGCCATTGGATTAAGAACAGCTGGCTCTAATTGAACAGTTTTACGGTTTTCCCTCTCATCCAGCCAATAAGTTTTCATCGTTCCTTTCCCTTTAACTTCGACTTCACCACGATCACTTACTCTGTAACTCGGACTTAGTAAATCCTTAGTAGATTCAGATATGTGTATTTTCATCGCGGAGCTTGTAGATTCCATTCGGGAAGCAGTGTTAACTGAATCACCAAAAAGGCAATATCTTGGCATTTTTAGGCCGACTATACCGGCTACTACCGCTCCAGAATGAACTCCTACACGAATCCGTAAATGTTGACCTGTTGATGGATCTTTCAGGTCGGTGATGGCCTCAACCATATCTAATGCCATGTCACAAACTTTTTCTGCATGATTAGCATCTTTTTCTGGTGCTCCTGAAACCACCATATACGCATCACCAATAGTCTCTACTTTATAAACATAGTTATTTTCAGTCAGCTTGTCAAATATGGAGTACATAGCATTAAGCATCGATACAACTTCCATAGGAGTTATTCTACTACAAATTTCTGTAAATGTCACAACATCAGAAAAAAGTATTGACACACTATCGAACATCTGAGCGGTAAAAGTATATATTAAGAAAAATATATAAAAATAAAATATTAGATTATACTTGACAAGTATCTATTGGATTTTCTCCCCTTCTAAGACGATCGGCTACTTGCTTTGGTATCATTTGATACAACAGCTCATCAGTTCTTCGCATTTCCTCATCTAGTTTCTTCATTGACTCCTCCAATTTCTTAGACTTCTGTTGCTCTTGATCTAAAGCTAATTTCAGTTCTACAGATTGTTGTGTTCCGGCTAACATTAGATCTCTAAATTAAAGATAACAATTTTATGATACCTTAAATCAGATATTTGTAAAAAAAATTAGTTTTTCAATGCTTCGGGTAGGTATCAAAGTTTTATTTCAAAAATATATAAAATCATGGAAAAACAAATTAATGCAATACCATCATCTTCGTCATAATAATTTGCAATGTTTCAGGTAGGTTTATCCCCATAATCAAGGTTTTATTTAAGAAAAAAGTTATAAAATCATGTAAAAACAAATTATTATATTATCATCGTCATCATAATGTTCAATCAATTAAAAAAGTAAAACAATTATTATTATCGAATCATCACCATCATCATCCTACCCGTAAGCCTCCCTATATGAATGAGTATGATGAAATCATCCAAATCATTGAATAAATACTGACATGCTTCGTATTTTGAAAGTTATTTGCAGTTTATTTTATGGGTATACCTATGCTCTGTCCAACAAAAATAGTCAGTACATGCCTTATGGGAGAGCTTTTTTGAAATAATTACCTACAATATTTTATTTTTTATTGGCGCTTATTTCAAGCTTGGCTTACAAACTAACACATTAATTTAAGATTAAAATAAAAAACTAAAACATTATAATAAATACTTAGCTAACAATAAAAAAATAAATAAATAAAATGTAGCGGATGAAGAAAGTTTTTGGGATAAGTAGGAGAGAAGGGAACTTCGAAGGACTGATTTAGAGGAGTGGAAATCAAAAAACATCTGAGGAATTATTGACATTTCGTAGCATTCGGGGCATGGCATTGTAGAAGCCATATTTAGTGAGGTGAAAAGGGACGCCGAAAAGGGGTACTGACGTAAGGTTAGGTCGATTAGTATTAAAAGATACAAGACTTAACAAAGGAGGGCAGTCAATGTTACTCGTTAATAGATCAACACTAAATAGTACATCTACGGTTTGACGTCGATTTTCAAGGGACTGAAGGCCGATCAGTCGGAACCGATGTGAATAAGGAGTAGTCGATAATGATCATCCCATGGAAGACTACGGAGAGCAAAGCGTATTAGCCTATGCTGGACGGCTTCGATCCGTTCAATTGGGGTCTGGGGACGAAACTTGAGAGGCGCATTCAATAATGGGTCGGACAGAAGAAACGAAAAGAGATTTTGTGACGTATGGGTCAGAGAAATCTTTTGAGCATCGTTTCATAAAGCCAAGTGTCGAGTTCACTTTATTGATCACTGTGTCAATGTGGCAATGAAAGTTAAGTTCCCTGTCACAAATAACTCCTAAGTCACAGGCAAAATTGACTGAAGGTATTAGGTCTGCATTTATATAGTAGTGTCGGGTAGGAGTAGGGATGCATTTCCGTGAAAACGTTAAAATGTGATATTTGCTGCAATTGAGCCCAAGGAGGTTTTTTCGGCACCAGAGAGAAAAGATATCTAGATTGCGCTGTAGGCTAATTATATCAGCAGGTGACGCGATGCGCTGAAGGATTTTCATATCGTCCGCATAAATAGATAAACCACAACCAAGAAGCTGAGAAACATCGTCGATAGCTAAAATAAATAACAGTGGACCGAGATGGCTACCTTGTGCGTCCCCAAAAGGTTCATTGAAAGTACTATAGAAATTTGATCTAAAGTGGACTATATATTGTTATTGGTCAAGTATGAGTTCAGCCATTAGATAAAGAAAGTAGGGAAACCCAAAGTACTTTAATTTAAAAACATACATTTTATAAGGCATTTTGTCGAAAGCTTCGCTAAAATCGGTAGAAATAGCATCAACTTCATCTCCATTATCCATTGTGCACAGAACATGGGAAATAAATTCAACCCAGTTGGTAGTTGTTTGTCTGTCCACCACAAAACCATATTGAACTGGAAATATAATTGATTTGCCATGGAAAGAATGTGCTTCATATATAATGCTCTCGAATTTTTTCGGTATGCATGATAATTAGAGACATCATTTTTGGGACCTTTCTGTCATTTATTCATTCATTTTCCAGGATTGAGGAAAGGTGGCCTGCAAAACAGAAACTGTGAATAGGTTGGTGAGCAGCTAAGTGAAGGCATTCATAAATTCAATAAACGACTGTTTGAAATAGTGTGCAAAGAAACAGTAATTATGGCAGGATCAGAAGAAGAATTATTATTATATGTTAAAGAAGATGGGTAGCCATCTGATTTTCTTTTTATATTAATGAACTCATAGAAACATTTGGAATCAGATTTTATCGAAGATTGCATACGAATGATATAATCTTTATAAAGTCGTTCGTAGAGGTTTGATTTAGTAAAAGATGTTGAAAAAGCTTGATGGCCGTGATAGGATTTGAATCTTAAATAATTTTGCCACAGTTTATTTCTTTGGTTACGATGTGATCTAAGTTCTTTATTATACCATGAAGGTGAAGTAGACATTTTTTACGTGGCAAAAAAGGTACAGAATAAAGCAAAAAAGCTGAAAACTTCAGCATAAAAAGTTAGTATATCATCAGTAGTTTTTTCCGCAAAATTGAATTCGATTTTATTAAAAAGCTTGTCCAATTCGTGAAAATTGGCTTTATGAAAGTTGTAACTGTATAGAGGGACAGTGGAAGTAGATATTGTTTCGCAAGAGAAAGACATTAGCAGGGGAGGATAAAAACGATCAATAGTAGAAAGAAGATGATCACTTTCAATTACCATTGAGTTATCATGGTCGGATGAGAAGATGAAGTCAAGTTGTCTACCAAGGTTGTTGGTGACACCACTTATTTGAAACAGGCTAGAATCTGAAAATGAATCTGTCAATAATGTTTCCGTTTCAGATTTGGCATTGGTTGGATAAAAGTAGGTACCCTCGTCGGTAGATTGTAAGAACACATGGATGATTATTATTATTTTGTTTGGAAGTAATAAAGTTAGGGACGAAAATAGTTCTGATTATCGCGTTTACGTTGATGATAGGAGATGCACTTTGAGTTGACGTACGAACAGTAAACTGCAAGGTCGTCAGAGACCATTTGGTTCGCAACATTAAAGGCGTCATGAAAAGAGTTATAAATGTTACGAAGAATAGTAGGATTAGTAGGAAAGCCTTGTAGGTTCATCGAAATCATAACGTTTGTTTTTACTTTTTTCGCTTTCATCGCGTTTTCATTTTTATTTCACAATTGACGTCACATGCGTTGTCAAAAAATGCAATAATAAAGCAAAAAAATGAAGTGTCGTAATCTTGTATTTTCCATTCATGGCACTCAAACGTCAAGCTCAGCCCTCGTTATGTGCTTTTAAAATAAACACATTGGGGACGTTCATTCATTATTGTTAGCAATCTGGAATAACTTTTTGTTGTTGCAATGCGCGCATAAGCACATCTAATGACAAATCAGCTGTTCTCATAAAAGTTATCTTGAGTTATCCCAAAAAATTTGGAATACAAATGTATAGAACAGCGTGGTAATTTCGTATGCTTACTACTGCAATCCTGTAAGAGCTTTAAAGCAGTACGAACCTATTGGCATCTATTACAGTAAGAGAAAGAGGCAACCGTCTTATCTTCCATGTGCTGACTATTTTTGTTGGACAGAATATAGGTACATATATTATACATACATAAAAGCATACTAAATTATCGAAATGAACTAGTGAGAGAACTTAATCAGTAACAATTTTCTTATAATTATCAAAAACTCTTGATTTAAAGCTTATTCTTAGTACTAATGTAAATACTTTTAACTAACCGACAGACGACTTTTATTATTGTTGAGAAAAGCAATTATTATTTAGTTTAATGTTTTTATTACCTTGTGCATTGATTTAAATATTGTTTAAAAAATACATGTTTAATTTTCGTTTGTTAATTAATTTTTATAATGTTTATTTCAAGAGTTGGCAAACATTTTTTGATGTACCCTATAATGAGTTTATTATCTTCTCATCCATGTACATATGTAATTGAGTACCTAAGTTTTTTTTTGCTTTTGGCCATCGTTATCATGATCTGCTTTGGCACTTGTAATGGATAATATAATAAAACAGCCGTTGCAAGAGATAACCTCAATGTTCAATGCAGATCATTGGCAACGTGTGCAAAATTGTGGCTTAGCTTAATGAATATTTTCTCTTTAAGCTTTCTCTTTGTAGCAACTAATAAACCAGACGGTAGTCTCGACCGTAATAATTAAATTTTCTTGATAAGAGTATTAATAAATAGTACTTATAACGTTGTGGAAACTCAGTCTTTTCCCGTTTTGAATTCCTTATCATATTTTGGTCCTTCGGAGTCGGGATTTTTTTGTTTTGAATCGGCTTTACGTTTCTTGGTTGGTGAGTTGCTAGTGGGATTCCAACCCAGATAAGTATTAAGCAGAAATCTGAAGTTTGGCCGGTGCTTGCTCCTGTGTATTGTTTAGGAATGATTTTTTTTGGGCTCTCGATTTGCTGCTGTTGGTGTTAATCTGTAGGTTGAGTTGTTGGTATAATCCTTCGGCTGAGAGTAGAAAATTTGAAAATTTGTGAATTGTGCGAATTGTTAGACTGTTGAAAGCGCGTTATTGTTAACGGAACTGCAAACGGTACTTTTATTTTTTAATAATGGAATCGGTAAAGCAAGGTCGTGGACATTATAAAGGTTCAATTACAAGGGGTTTTACATATGCGCAGTATATTGCCGAAAATGCTAATGCCTTGGAAATAAGTTTTAGAATTTAAAGACACATGCGATTCTCAATCGGCTCTGTTTGAATTTAGTGCTGAAGAGGGATACGTTGACCCAGAACCCGAGTTTGAAATCCTAGAATCGAAATATATAACGGCAAAATGCGCTCTTTTGAAAAGAATTAAGGATATTACTTCGATCGACTATGAACATAAGGATGTTTTGCTAAGGGATTTAGTTGCTTCTCAGACCGATTTATTAGCTAGGTAAGGGCAGGCAGCGACTTCCGATAAACAGTCATTGAATACAAAACTTCAACCTATGCACATTCCACCATTTTCCGGTGACTACCGTGAATGGACAGGTTTTCGTGATGTGTTTTTGCAAACGGTGGACTGCAACCCTAAACTTTACGGTGCTCAAAAGTTTCGGTACTTAAAATTGGTCTTACGCGATGACGCATCCATTTTGTTAAACGGTATAAGCGTTTCGGATTCGAATTATCAGCTTGGAAAAGTTAGAACGCCGATATGATAAGCCCCTTTACATTATAATTGCGCTTATTGAACAATATCTTAAATTGCCAAGTTTCGGTTCGGCAGACGGGGCTCACTTACTTAAGCTAGTGGATAAAGCTGATGATGTCGTGCGTGGTCTAGAAGCGCTTAAGTCTGTCGGAAGGAATCCGTGGCTTGTGTACCTGTTGATAAGTAAAACAGACTCGGAAACTCGTAAAGCTTGGGCACTGGAAAACAAAAATTCAGAACTCTCTACTATACACGATCTTTTAGAACTTTTAGAAGTACGTTTATGTGCTTTAGAAGCTAGTGACCATAAGATAATTTGCGTTAAGAACTCTCGTCCGTCTAACCCTACTAACCTTAAAAACCCAAGTGTGGTAAATTCTTTATGTCCCAAGTGCAAAGGTGAAAATTACATTCCGCAGCGCCCAGAATTCCTTTCCATGTCGGTTACATTGCCTCGCAATTTCATTAGAGATCAGCGATTATGCTATAATTCCATCGGTACTAAGCATTTTTCGATGCGATGTTGAGTTAAGGCACGTTGTACGTTTTGTAATTCTCGTCATCATAGCTTAGTATATTCAGATAATTATCGCTAATTGCTAATTATCGCTAATGCTTTCCCGAGCTCATCATCGGTTGTGAGTAACCATATGAAAAATTATTTTCGTTTGTCGGTAATACTACCTACCTACAGCTTATGTCAAGGTGTTTGATTCTGTTGGAAAGACTCATCTCGTTCGCGTTTTACTGCATAGCGGTTCCCAGGTTTCGTTTGTAACTGATAGTTTGGTGAAAAGACTTGGCCTTCGTCGTTTACATGCTCGTTTGCTAATTTCCGGGATTGCGTCGGTTGATGCGGGTGTGACCCAAGGTGCTGCTGACTTAATAACAAAATCTCGAATTTCCCCACAATCAATGCAAATTGAGGCTTATATGAATTAAATAACTTCTCAAACGCCATCACTTTCGTTTACTGCTAATAATTTCGCATTTCTTGAAGATCTAATGTTAGCGGACGTAGGGTTCAAGGATCCCGGTCCAATTGACATCCTGTCAGGAGCTGATGAGCTTTGGGGTATATTGCTTAGTGGTCATCGTTGAGGTCCAGAAGGAAAGGCTGTTGCACACGGGACCCTGTTTGGGTGGGTTATAACGGGTAGCTTTACTGAAGATTCTGTAGTTTCGTTACACGCAGGTGTTAACGTTGATGTAATCTTGAAGTCTTTTCGGGAAATTGGGGAAGTTCCGCATATTTCTTCGCTGATAGAAGGTGATGATGATGTAGACCAAAGGTTCTTAAAAGCTCTTACTCGTACCTTGGATAACAAGTACATGGTTGAACTTGCGTTTCAACAAGAAAATGTCAAGTATGCTAATACTATCTCTGGAGCTTTGTCTAGACTTTTCGCAATGGAACGTCGTTTTGCGCGTAACAAAGACCTCCAAATAAAATATTGCCAATTAATGTAGACCTACTTGCATCTTGGACATATGGAGCGTGTTCCAGATGATGAAATCTATTCGGGAAATGTTTTCTATTTGCCTCACCACGCCGTTATCACCAGCAAAATTCGCGTTGTCTTCGATGGTTCTCATAAGGATACCCAAAATCGAGGTCTCAGTGAAATCCTACATGTTGGAACTCCTCTTCAAAGTAACTTGATCAACGTTTGTATTCGTTTATTTATATGTATATTTATGACCTTAAAACTGGGGCTGCTTGGCTGTCGGAGACATTAGAGCTGAAAAAGTAGATCGTTGAGATGCTGTCATGTGGAGGTCTTGAGCTTGGCAAGTGGGGCTCTAATTGTTTGGAAACATTGCGCGAGATCAACTGTAAAGAAGCTGTTTCGTTGGATTTAGATAGTTCCTTGGAGTGCACCAAGGCTCTCGGTTTGTTCTGGAACCCTTATCATGACAACTTTACCTATAAAATTAGTTTGCCTGAACACTTTTGCCTACAGGAGCGTATACAGCTTCACTTCCCGGGGGAGGTCATTGTCAAAAAAATCGGTAAAAAAAACGATGAGTATAAAGTCATAAAAAAGTTTCAATTGGATTTAATTTTAAGCACAGCCCACAAAAACTTGATTTTAGTATTAAAAATCAAAGAAACGTTGAAAAGTTGTGGTGCTAACCGAAGCATATTGATAATGAAAATACCAATAAAACCACTTGTAGCATAAATGGTTCAGAGAAAATACTTAAGTACTTTTCTTGACAAAAATTAAACTGCTTAAGTCAAAATTCCTTAGGGGATTTTCATTTCGAAGGGAAATTTATTAAAATATAATGTCCCGAAACAGCTGAAACTATAGAATAAAAACAAAAAATTTTGTTAATTAAAAACAAATATTTAGTTTTCTTTAACATACGAATAAATAAAACAGTTATATTATTTAACAAAAATAAATTACTTATATGTACATCCGTAAACATCAAACTTTATTTTAAAAAACAGTCTAAGATGTTTAACTTAAAGGTAATTTGCTTAAGTAGCACTATATATATATTAAGGCTTTCCAACTTTGTATATGTGAAAAATAATCACATTACAGAAAAAATATCAACAATTTAATTCAAGAAGCTGTATGTAACGGGTTATCCATTTTGCGTTTTCAAAAGTGAACGCAAATAAAACACATATACAAATTTTTGTTCATCATATTCCTTTTTTATTATTAAGCTTGCACGTTGACATTATGTGTTAAACACTACATCATTTAAGTGACCACCACGCGAATTGTTGCAAGCATCGATTCTTTTGAGGTAATTTTCGAACGCTTTTTGACACATATTGGGCGGTATCTCAGCCATAACTTGACGGATGTTGGTTATCAAGTGCTCAAGATTTAAACGTGTATCTGCATAAACACTTTTTTTCGCGTAGCCGCACAAAAAAAAGTCCAGCGGTGTCAAATCGCATGATCTTGGTGGCCAGTTGATATCGCCACGACGAGAAATTATGCGGCCAGGAAATGTATCTTGCAATAAAGCCATATTCGCTCTTTTTTTGGCATGTTGCACCGTTTTGTTGAAACCACATATTCTCCAAGTCGTATTCTTCAAAAGCAGCCAAAAAAAGTCGGTTATTATGTGACCATAACGCTTGGAATTGACGGTGACAGTCGTTCCACTATCGTTTTCGAAGGAGTAAGGTCCAATCACATTTCCGGACCAAACCAGCGCCCCAAACAGTGAATTTTTGTGGATGTAATGCCATCTCTTCAATTACTTGAGGATTCTCAGAACCTCAAATACAACAATTTTGTGTATTAACATACCCACCGAGTGAAAAATGTGCTTCGTCGCTGAAGAAAATTTTGTTCGAAAAGTCGACGTCCACCGCCTGTTGTTCAAGCACATATTCGACGTATCTACGACGTTGTGAATGGTCAGCTGGTTTCAGTTGTTGTGTGAGCTGGAACGGATGTAGGTGTAGATCCAAATGCAAAATACGCCTTAATGTGCCGTAAGACAGTCCTAATCGACACGTTGTGTCGAAAAAACGGCGTTACAGTTCACGTTTCGGTTACAGTTGAGCATTTTCTTGAACCCCTTTCACTTAATATTTCTAGTTGGAGAAAACTTGTGAGAATAGTTGGCTATATTCGTCGTTTCTTTTTTTTTTGTCGTGGACATCTTTTGCTTTCAGAGATTCGCCTTGCTAAAATATCCTGTCTCAAGTGATCTCAAAATGAGTTCATTGGTGAAATAAATGCCCTTAAAGCTGATCGTTGTATTTCCAAGATGTCCAAATTATATTCGCTTTCACGTTTTATTGATGACATTGATTTGCTGCGAGTAGGTGGTAGAATTTTGAATGCCATGAATGTTCCATTCGGTATGAGACATCCTATTATTCTGCCCAAAAATCATCGTATTACCCAGTTGATTCTGTTAAATGCCCACTGGAACTTTCTGCATATGGGCGTGTCTGGACTATTCGCGATAATTCGTCGGACTTGACCACTGATGCGTTTTTAGCTGGCTTGAAAAGATTTATTGCCCGACGTGGTAAATGCAGGGTTATGTACTTTGATAATGGTTCAAACTTCCAAGGAGCAGCGCACGTTCTATCGGACATGTACAAATTGATTCAATCTCCGACTCACCACACAAAGGTTGCAGAAATGTTGGCAGATGAAAACATTGATTGGCAATTTAAACCTCCTCACAGCCCCGACCTTGGTGGGCTATGGGAAGCGGGGGTTAAATTGATAAAGCAACATTTTCGGCTCGTCATTGGTGATAGTGTTCTTACCTTTGAAGAAATGTGTACCTTTTTAGCCCAGATCGAAGCCCTCTTAAATTCTAGGCCCTCTTGTGTTTCGTCCGATTCAGATCTTGACCCATTAACGCCTTCTCACTTTCTCATAAGTAGACCCTACACGGCAATCCCCGAGCCAAGTTACTTGGAAACACCTATAAACCGTTTGGGAAGATGGGAATTGATACAGAATATGATGCAAGGTTCTGGCGAAAGTGGCAAACCGACTAGATTAGATTAGATTAGATTAGTTTTTATTGAATATAAGTGAATATATAACAATAAATATGACATGGCTAAATATGCCGTCTGCCAGAGTGACTGCTATAATGAGTTATAAGAAGGAAAATATATCATTTGACGATTCTAATAAAGTTTACAAAGTTTCATTTGAGTAGGTACATATGTATGCGATTTGACCAAAAAGAAGACACCTCAGCCTAAGTGAGTTTTAATTCACTCAGTACGGTGGAGGTTTTGTTCGCACCGAGCGCCCCTTATCGGTCGTTGTTGTCGCTTAAGTGTCATATTTACATAGCAAAGTTTGAAAACTACGCGAATTCGCCTCTATACATAAGAGCTTGGTTAGTAAAATTGTATAGGCGATTTCAGCCCTTGAATCCATTTAGAAGATCATACAGTTCGGTTTGATCAAGAAAGCTTTTCTCAGAGTGAAGTCTTCTTATTTCTTGTAGCATTGAGCAGCTCGCACTGAAATGTTTAACATCTTCTCGTTCGTTACAGTTGCATAATCCACAAACTTCTGGTAGATCTTCCCTATACGGAATAAAATATAAATTAATAATTTCTGTTCTCAAACGAAAAATGGTATTAATTTTATCTATGCTCATCTTGTTCATGAAATAGTTATTTACGCCATGTTGATGATTCAAGTTTTTGTAAATCAACCCTGAATTTGAAGAGGCAACCAAATTTAAATGCTGCTGGTATAAGTGTTCATCGACTTTTGCTATTAGGTCTGAAAAAGTATTTCTCCAATCTTCATATTTTGTGACAGCCTGAATTCAAAATTGTGGACCCTAGCTAGTTCGTTCCAGTACTTGAAAACTCCCGAAGATGTCCTCAATAAAAATAGCAAAATTTGTCTTTGTAAGCAAGCTACTCCTCTTCATCATTTTTATTATGTAGTCCATGTTGGATTTAAGATTTTTTAAATAGATATTTGACAGCCCAGTTTCCACATGAATATCATATGTTGGTGTTGTTTCTGGTAACCTGCACAAACGTTTAAAAAAATAGCATTGCAGCTATTCAAACCCTTCCACATATAAATGATCAGATACCAAGTTTTTTTTTCTTAAAAGTTTCCTTGGAAAAATAAAATAAAATAAAATAATTAGATTTAATTAAAATAGTTTTTAGGTCGAAAGACATTAGTTCTAAGAGTTATTGTTTAGTTTAGAGCGCCCGTAAAGGGCCAGTAAATTAGTTGTAAGTTATTGATAAGTAGGCTAGTTTTAAACATTTTTGTCTAGCTTTAAGATAGTTATAAGTGAATATGAAATAAAAATGAATTTACAAAAAAAAAAAAAAAAAAACCCTTCCACATAGGAACAGCCGAATACTTCACTTCCATAACATAGACACGCATTGATGGTGGCATTAAAAACCTTATATTTCGCAGATGTGGTGCTTATAACTTGTTTACCGTAAAAGGATTTCCGTATCGAGTTGACAGCTGTTCATGCAACCGTGCATTTGGCTTTGATGTGCTTATCTAGTTTTAAGTTCGATGAGAACATTACACCTAGGTACTTATATTCGTCGACTACCTCCAATTGTTCATTATTCAAATATCATCTTTGGATTTCACTTCTTCTCGAGTAATTACCACGAAAAACTAGTATCTTTGACATTGAGATATTTAGTTGGAGATCCCATAAAGAGCAGTAGTTATTTAACTTATTAATCACTAACTGGAGAGTTTTTGGATAATCTGCTAACATAACCAGGTCATCCGCATAGAGTAGCACTTTTATAAGTGACCCTGCGAAGTTCACTCCAACCCGGTATGTTTTCTGTTATGTCATCAATGTATAAAGAAAACATAATCTGGCTTAAGATGCACCACAGAGGGACTCCGGTCGATACGCTAAAAAAATTTGAACCTTCTGTATTTCCATACACTGTAGCAGAAGTTCGAGTAAGAAGTTCCATGTACATCCTTGTAAATTTAAGCGGCAGACCCATCAATGATAGTTTTTATACAAGACTATTCCTGTTTATTTTGTCAAATGCTGCCTTAAAATCTATGAACAGGCAGTATAATTTTTTTTCCACAAAGAATCGAGCGATATTCTGAAGAACAAAAATTTGATCCGAAGTTGAATATCCTGTACGAAAACCTGCTTGATAGACGCTTAATTTACGATTTAATTCAATCCAATTCAGAATCCTAGCGTACATTATTTGAGCAAATATTTTTCTACTAGAGTTCAAAAAGGAGATTCCTCTGTAGTTTTCCGGCAAAGAGCTATCACCCTTTTTGAAAATCGGAAATATAATTGCTTTCTTAAAATCTTCTGGAAGCTGAGCGCTTTCGAATATTCTATTATAAAAGCATGTTAAATAGCCCAGAAACTCATTTGAAAAATACTTATAAAATTCTGAACTTATACCGTCAGTTCCTGTGGCTTAACCATTTTTCATTCGGCATTTACTAGCTCGCATTGGGTAATGGGGCAGGCCATGTCTAAGTTTGCAACATATGGTAACGCAAATTTATAAAAAAGAAGATTTCAACATTCTCGTGGAGCAGATTTTCAAAATGCAAGCCCAAATTTTTCAATCGAGACGATGGCATTATTTTTCCATCCCGCAAGTCTTCATTGTACTCCAGAATGATTTAGAGTCTTTGTTATTTTCCAGTTTTAAAGCTAGATCATTATAGTATTCGTTTTTCTTATTCAAACACATTTCTTTGTAACTTTTTTGAGCTTGACGTTATTGAGCCGCAAACACCGAGTCATCACTTCGCCTAAGTTGTTTAAGATAATCGAAGCAATTTTTCCGTAGGATTTGATATTAGTAATGAAACCACTGTTGGTTTTGATAGGTGTCCTTGTACTGTTTTTTGCTGGAGCGGATCTTTTAATAGTGGTTGTTATGTACTGATATAAATCATCTATACTTTCGGCTTCAAAATTTGGTGCATGATTTAAGAGGCGGATAAGACTTTGTTCATATTTTTCTCTTAAAGAATCTTTCCACTTGATCTTTACCATACGTTCAATAGGAGTTTCTGTAATTTGAATAGCAGCTGGCACCGTTGTTAAAGTTGGAAGATGAGGAGAATAAGTCATAGACTGAATTTCGAAATCTCTTACATAATTTAACCATTCGCCAAATCGAAGCAATAAAGAGTTGACTTATGTATGAAACGTCATTGGTAGACGTAAGATTAATGCCACTGCCAGATTTATAAGTAAACTCGTGTTCACCAATTCCAATTTTTTCATTTTTTACATAGATTGTAACTTTTGAGTTGATTTCTTTAAGTTTGTGTCTTAAATTCATTAGTGTTTGTCGACCATTACGGGCAAAAGCGGTAAACCTTCCGTCGAATTTATTTTTAATATGTTCGCACACGTTTGTTGAGTTTCAGTTGTAGCATTAATGGAGTTTGCGGTTCCAGGCATATGCATTACAAGACAACATTCATTAGAATTTCTAGCAAGCCATTCTACTTGCCTTTCGATGTAATTACAGCGCTCTTTCAATTCTCACAGTTGAGAGCTCAGTTGTTCGTTTTATGATCGAAGGCCTCGTACATCAATAGCAATGGCTGCAGGATCATCCTTTGTCGATAGATCATTTATAACGGGTGATTTTTTTGCTACTTCGTTTTTGACGTTTACATTTTTGACAGATCACACATGACAAATTCCACGAACATTTGACATTTCGATTCAGTATTGTTTGCCATTTCATCATGAATAGACTTACGCCTGAACAACGTTTGCAAATTATTGAAATTTATTATCAAAATTCGTGCTCTGTGAAAAATTTGTTTCGCAAGCTACGTCCGGCAAAATTTTCTTCAGCGACGAAGCTCATTTTTGGCTAAATGGATACGTGAATAAGCAGAATTGCCGTATTTGGAGTGAAGAGCAGCCAGAGGCAATTCAGCAGCTACCAATGCATCCCAAAAAATGCACTGTTTGGTGCGGTTTATGGGCAGGCGGCATCATTGGGCCGTACTTCTTCAAGGACGATGAAGGCCGCAGGGTTACCCGTCAATGGAGAAAGGTACCGTTCTATGATAACAGATTTTTTTTTTGCCGAAAATGCAAGAATTGAACTCGGTCGACATGTGGTTCCAACAGGACGGTGCCACATGCCACACTGCACGCGAAACCATGCATCAATTGAGAGGCGAATTTGGTGAGCAGTTGATCTCACGTTTTGGCGCAGTCAATTGGCCACCAAGATCATGTGATTTGACCCCGTTAGACTATTTTTTGTGGGGCTATGTTAAGTCTATTGTCTATGGGGATAAACCAAACACGATTGCTGCCTTGGAAGCCAACATTGAACGCGTCATTGGTGAGATTCCGGCCGAAATGTGTGAAAAAGTTTGCCAAAATTGGACCTTCAGAATGGACCACCTGTAGCGTAGCCGCGGGCAACATTTAAGTGAAATTATTTTTAAAAAGTAAATGGCAGAAATTGATTTATCGATCCAAATAAAAATTTCATTCACTTTTTACAAGTTTCTGTGTTTTTTTGAATTTTCAAAAGCCAAGCTCTTAAAAAATTACCGTTTAGAATCTTTGATCAGCTATTTAAGCTCTATTACGGACAAACTTCCTACTGCCATATCTTTAAATTCTTCAGGTGAGTATCTTTTATAATTTTTTAAAAGTGTACTCTGGAGAAGGTGATGTATCTGCCACTTTTCTTTTGTTCATAAAGAATAGGTAGAGCAGTAATTGTACTTAAAAGTTTTGAACTTTAATAATTTGTACCTGTCTAGGTTGCCGGCAATTACTCCAATTGTATGGTGAACAGAACTTAAAGACACAGTGTTTAATGAACAAATAACTAATATTTAAAACTTTAATATAATTAAATTTAATTATTAAAATCGGACAAGCCGACTGTCTAACATCGCTGCAGCACCGTCCGAAATGGAGAGAAGCTACCAGGCATTTTAAAGTTGATGATGGTTATACTAAAGGAATCTAATATACCACCGTCATTATGGTCCTTCGGAAGAATTACCCAAGTTCATCAAGGTGAAGTGTACTTGGAGAGAAAGGCACTGGTTGGAGGTTGAATACAGAATGATTTATTTTATTGAAAAGAGGTATAATTAATTGACAGCCCGGACTACAGTGTTACCAGATATACATTGTCTTATCTTCACAAATTATAACAAAAATATATAAATGGTATAACACAAGGTGAAGATGGACATATTCGAGTGGTCACAGTGCTCACGAAACGAGGCACTTTTATGCGACCCATCACCAAATTTGCCGTTTTGCCATGTCCTGAAATTTCTTTAGCGGGGGCGGCATGGTGGGGAACGCAATTATATTTATTATTATTTAATGTTTTAATTACCTTGTGCATTATTTTAAATATTGCTTAAAACGTACATGTTTAATATTCGTTTGTTAATTAATTTTTGTTTCATAATGTTTATTTCAAGATTTGCCAAACATTTTTTGATTAACTCTATAATGAGATTATTATATTCTCATCTAAGTACATATTTAAATGATTAAATAATGGATAATATAATAAAAGAGCCGTTGCAAGAGATAACCGCACTGCTCAATGCAGATCATTGGTAACGTGTGCAAAATTGTTGCTTAGCTTAGTGAATATTTTTTCTTTTAAGCTTTGTTTTTGTAGCAACCACCAAACCAGACGGTCGAGTTAAGTAATAATTAAATTGTCTTGATAAGAATATTAATAAATAGTATTTATAACGTTGTGGAAACCCATGCCGGATTTAGTGTGACAAATTACCATTAATTCATGCCATTAAACTGGCAAACTAATGGTAAAATCAAATCAATAATTATAAGCTTTAACACGGTTTAAAATAATGACTATTTGATTGATAATCTGTCATTTAAGAATGAGCAAGTTCATTCTTCATCGCGGTGTGCCATAATTTTCAAAATGGCATCATTGTGGATTTTCATGACTCCATTATAATGGCAATATTTAATGTCAGTCTTTCCTGCCATTTTTTTAATGACGAAAACAATGACAAATTTTCAAAACATTTACACGATTTTGTCAGTAATATCAATAAAATGGAAGAAATAATGGCAATTTGTCACTCGTGTAAATCCAGCATCAGTCTTGTTACTTTTTGAATTCCTTATCAGTCATTGTTGTGTTTTGCGTTTTTTAACTTGAATATGTACTCAATTACCACAAACGTAGCAGTGGCGCCTCTGATTCAATAACGATTAAGGGTATTCATGAAACTGCGTAAGCTTTCCCACATCGTAAAATGGAAAAGTTTCACGAACGCACTTAAAAATCAACTTGCGTAAATGTGTTAAATAATTATTTTTTCTTCTTGTACTTTAACTTGCCTAATAACGGTGTGTTATTATTCTCATCTAAAATGTCTGCCAAAAATAATAAGAGGAAGAGAGATAGTAATACCAAGATTGTGACACATAAAACGCCAAAAATTTTTCACATTTACCAAACTCCGATGGTAAACTTTCCCACACACAATTATGCGGAAAAGCTTACCATTTTTTAGTAAGGTTTTTCCATATAAATTTTTGCAGCTCATTTAGCACATTAATTATTTTACCACGTTTAAAGCGCTTACGAGGTTTCGTAAATCCCCTTAATGTGTTTATTTTAAAAGCAGACAACGATGATTTGTGAATGCACCCAAGCAGCGGTGTGCCTGTGTACTTGGATGTGCAGTAACCCAGTAGTAAATTCACTCCTCCAATGAAAAATTCCTTTGTGAAATCCTATATGATAGAGGCATATAGGAGAGATCCTGCATTGATTTCATTCATGAAACTTATTGCAGCTGGTCATCAGTTTGTCATTTTAGTAGCATGTTGTGCTTAGCTCCATAAAAAGTTATGCAAAGGATAATTATTTCGGTGGCACGCGCCCCTTTTTTTACTGCTACAAAAAAATGACGTGGAGACTTTTTGGAGTTTCCCCTCATTCGGTTCGCGCCACTAATTAGACACTATTTTTTGTTGCGCGAGAAAAATTCTTGATTCGCGGGATTTTTTTCCAAAATAAAAAAAATTGGGTCTATTTCACCCCGTTTAAAGAGGCTTTACATGTATCTATATCTTTCATCTTTCCCTAGTTGTTCGCGAACTGTGGGATCCGTAAGTCTATCAGTATTAAACATGGACATTCGTGTATTTCCTTGGGATCTTCGAACTGCAGCTGTGCGTAATCTTATGGTAGCAACCATCAAATGGTGGTCCCGGTCCATTCCCATGTCTGCACCTCTTCTGATTCGAACATCCTGCAAGCTGCTTCTAAATCTCCGACTGATCGCGAAGTGGTCAATTTGGTTGGAAGTTGCTTGTCTATCCGACGACACCCAACTGACTTTGTGACACGTCTTGTGCTCAAACATGGTCCCACCTACTACAAAGCGGCTGATGTTACAAAAGTCGACAAAACGTTCGCCATTGTGGTTTCGGTCACCAACACCATGCTTTCCCATAACATTATGATGTCTCCATGAGCTCCGTTGTGTCGTAACACTGTATATTGGTGACGCGACGTACTCTAGTCCGGAACCTAGCTTTCAGGATCCTCTCATCTTAAGGTTCCCAGGGAATTAAGCTCTTGAGAGCTGATTTGGAAAGCAGCAATCCAACGCCAGATTCACGAGAACTTCCAGGTGCCTTTCCGGAGTAGAGTAGTACAGTGTTACGAGTTGGAGACTTAAAATTCCCCGAGCCCCATCATCATTCCTTATCCGAGGCGTGTATTGTCGATTTCGTTAGCGGAATTGATTTCAGTTACGGAGAATGCTAACCTCCGTAACCTATCCTAGAGAGCTAGGCCTTTCGCACTTGTAATTTTAGCCTATTTTACAAGGAGGTAAAACAAGCCCTTCACCGTTACTGATTGTTGCGCTACTGGCCCAGAGGTAGTCTAGTTATCCTATGCAGGTTCAAGTCCGAGGTAGGTAAGATTACCTTGATTCTCAGTATAATTAATTTCCGAATGGATGATTCAAGAAATAGTTACATAGGTACCTACCTACCTACAAATGTATATTTATATCTAGATTATGGATTTTGATTAATTATATGTAGGAGGGTAATAAGAAGACGAACCTACATTTGTATGTACATAGATGGAACCTAAGTATGTAAATATAGACAAAAAATATAAAAGTGAAGGATATAAGTGGGTGGTAGCTTATGCATATAACTTTATAATTTGGGTGCAATTTATATAATATTTATGTGATCCTTACAGATGCAAATATATATATAAATGTACATAGCACATATGTATGTATTCAGTGAAAAATGCGTAAAATGTTGTTTCTAAGGTTTTAAAGATGCCATTTGAATTCCTGGATAAATAAGATTATATCAAAAAAAATTTCAAAAATCGTTGGAGTGGTTTTTTTAAAAATTAATTTCGTATGTATAAAATTTTAAAAACATTTTTAGAAAAAGAAATTGAGACGCCATTTTGAAGACTATATCAATGTACATATAAAACTAAAATTTCCAAAAAAAAATCAGTGACTGGTTTTCGAAAAATCGATTTTTCACAAAAAAATTATTAATTTTTTTAAAATTCGAAAAACTTTTTTTGGAAAATTTGAATGTGCAGCTTTATTAACACTTTTAGGGAGCGTTTCATAAAAAAATTATTTTAGTCAGGACATCCAATAGTGAGAAAGTCGAAAATATGGAAAGTGGTTCTATGAGAAGTATCGTAGATAATTACGCAAAAAAAAATTTTGTTATACTTAAAAGTGAACTGTACTTATTTAAGAACACACACATTTTTTTATAAAAATTCTCGGACCCGTTTTGAGAAATAATTTTTTTCTTTTCGGTTTTTTTAAAATTTGTATGGGAGGTATCGTTGTTTTTCATTTTAGGAAAATTATTTTTTTAACTATTCAAGATAATGTCAAAAAACTTCCAAATACGAAGTTTCGAAAAAATATATTGAGCCGTTTTTGAAAATTTGAGTTTTCAAAAAAAAAAAATTAAATTCCAAAAGAAAAATGTTGGCTTACAATAGTGTTTAAATATTCTAGGAGCTCCTGCGTAAAACATTTCAAAAAATTCAAATTAACCGGTTCCCAGAAAATCGAAAACCAAAGAAATGATGCTACTAGAGGTACCAAAAATAACAATTTTTCCCCAAAAAAAAATTATCAAAAGCTACCCTATTCCTTCATTAATGAACTGCTTTATTTTATAAAAATCGTTGAAGCCGTTTAAAAAAAAGATTTCCATTTTGGGCCTAAGTGAGATGTATGGGAGCTACTGTTATTTGTCGTCTTAAAAAAAATTGAAAAACCGTGTGGGCATATTACCGAAAAATCAATATGTACCAAGTTTGAAGTAAATCCATCGAACCGTTGAGGCTGCATACTGAGGGACAGACAGACGGAATTGCGGGACCCACTTTGTTTGTGTTCTCTATGATCGTAATGTCAAGTTAGATTGTTAGACAATTTTTTTTACGAATGCATAACTTGATTTATAGTACCTATAATGCAAGTTAAAATGTGTTATATTATCAACTACTTATTCAAAACTAATGGTGGAATTTCCATGAACTAAAAATTAATTTACAATATATATATAGCTTGTATAAGATGTGTATAAGATGGCTATATACATGCTATCTACAAATGCACATGCTTTACCTTCCATAAGATGTCTATATACAAGGTATCTGCAAATACACGTGCTTTAGCTTGCATAAGATGGCTATATACACACTATAACTTGTATAAGATGGATATATGCAAGCTAGCTTGCAATAGCTTACATAAGATATAATACAAGCTATAGCTTGTATAAGATGAATATATACAAGCTATCTACAAATGTACGTGCTTTAACTTTTTTGGTTGTTAATTTGTTGAAGGAAATTATCCTGTTTTTCAAGTGATATCGGTTTTTTTATAATCTACACGCGCTCAAGGGATTATACTACTCTTTAAATGTTTCAGTACAGCGGGGGCGTGAGATTCAGGAAGGGAAAGAAGGATAGGAAAGACGCGTGGTGCGATGTTCTGAGACTCTATTTGGTTGTTGTCTAAGTTTTTGTCTCCAATGATGGCGGCTAAAATAATACAGAGAAATTGGCGTGTCATATTTATTTATGACCCTTATAATTCGCATTATTTTTTTATTCGTTATCATATTCATCGGTATATTAGATTTACTCAATCACGTGTTGTTAGTTCTATGCATAAACAGCATGTTATGAGTAAACCAGCAACTCATTGTATGACATTTATTTTAGAATAGGTTTTTAATGGAAAGATAAGAGGACATAGACATAGATGGCCACCCCATAATTGATCGACATTTTTCGATTTTGTGCTCACTTACAATTTTTTTCTAATTGTTAAGCCGATTTGAAGACTATCATACAATTTTTTTTTATAATTGTGCACGCGCTCAAGGGATTATGAATACCCCTTATATGTTTTGAACATATCGCGGGCATCCGGTGAAAGAAGAAGAGACTAGAGCTGGTTGTTGTCTCAGATTTATCTCCAGGGATGGCGGCTGAACTAATGCGGAGAGAATTACCGTGTCTTATTTATTTATGTCCCTTATAATTCGCATTATTTTATTTATTTCGTTGTCATATTTATGGGTATGCTAGTTTACTCAATCACATGTTGTTAGTATTATTCCTAAACAGCATGTAGTTAGTAAGCCAGCAACTTATTTTATGACAATTTTTAGAATCAGATTTTAACGAAATGTAAGATAACATAGACAACGGCAGAAATCGAACCTGCAACCACGAGCTTGACAGGCGAGCACACACTGCTAGCTACATATGCACGTACTATAGCTTGCATAAGATGGCTGTATACAAGGTATCTGCAAATCAATCATGATTATATTTTTGTGGTTTTTAATTTGCTCAAGGAATTTATACGATTTCTGTATTTCAAGTGATTTCGGTTTTTGATCGATATTCTTTCGATTTGGTGCTCACTTGGAAGTTATTTGTTTTAACAATGAATTAAACCGATTTGAACATTAATATAAGATACTTATTCAAAACTAATGGTGGAATTTCCATGAAGTAAAAATTAACTTACAACAATATAAATTATACAAACCCTGCTTGCAAAAGATGACTATATACAAGTTATAGCTTGTCTAGGATGGCTATATACAAGCTACTTACAAATGCACGTGCTATAGCTAGCATAAGATGGCTACAAGCTATTAGCCTGCATCGGAACTTTCCGCATATGGATGTGTCTGGACTATTCGCGATAATTCTTCAGGAGTATTGGATCCACGGGTGCGGAAATTTTATTCGGAATCAAGTCAATGATTGCGTTATCTAAAACGCAAATTTTAGGGACTAAAGGCCGTTTAAAGCTATTTTGTATCAATAGTTAAACAAGTCAAATTAAATATGATGCTAAATTTTTACATAACCCTAATTCAATGGATTGTAGTGTAAACAAAAATGTACTAGGAAATTTTGGCAAGTTTCCTTTAAAGTTTTCTTCAATTCTCATTTCAAAGTTGTATAACATTTTTGAGAATATTTCATAAATAACGGAAACAAAAATGTTTTTCTCAAATAACCCGGTTTTAAGATACTCGTAATTTTTTTAATTCATTAAGAAAAACTTTGAATGCACTCTAGGCTTTCACGTGTCTAACTTTGAGTTCGGGGGAGGTGAATAGTAATTTATAACTACTAACAGGCCCAGAGGAACCTGTGCTATCGGATAGTGATTCGTTTCTATTGATTTGGTTTAAGTTTTAAATAAACTTCAATTTTTCAACAAAAATTACATCAAAAGATTGTTTAGATTAGCAATAAAAAAATGTTCAAATTGTGTTCCTCCAACGGCAATGCAAGACCTACATCTTCTTAAAAAAGATCGGTTTATAAGACTGGCGAATCTCATTGAGTTGACGTCTGCAACAGCCTCCGTGATTTTTCTGCTCAGATCGGCTTAGTTTTGAATCGGTTTTGACAAGACTTTTTCTTTTACTGCCCCCCACAGAAAGAAATCTAGGGGGTTTAAGTCAGGTGAACGGGCTGGCCCCGAAATTATACCAGACCGCCATTCTTCATTAAGAAATTGTCTCACTGGGCGAGCATAATTTGCTGGCAGCCGTCGTGTCGAGCCACATATTGCCATAAATGCTAAGTGGCACATTTTCCAATAAATTTGGTAAGTGGTCTTGTAAAAAATCCAAATACACCTTGCCGTTAAATTTCTCTGGTAGGTCGAATGGTCCAATAATTTAACAATTCAGAATTCCGGTCCACATATTGAGTTCGAAGCGATACTTCGATTTGCCTTCCCGCAACAAATGTGGATTTTTTACATGCCACTCGTGGAAATTGTGAAGGTTCATGTATCCATCCTTTTTAAATGTTAATTCATTTCATCGGACGACGGAATTTTGTCCAAGAATCCCAGATCTTCCCTCCTGTGCCGTTGTAGTATCGTTCGATAAAATGCAGCTCTTTCAGGGTAATCTTGGGGTAGTAGACTCTGCACTCATTGAACATGGTATGTATGGAGCTCATTTTTCTTCCAAATTCGGTGTGCTGTACTTTGGGTACTCCTGTTCTTATTCGAATTCTACGTACTGACGTACTTGTGTCTTGATCGACTTCTTGTAGCACTAAGTTCTCGTAGAGCATGAGAGACCGGCATTCACCAGTCCTTTGGTATGAAAATCGACGTTCTGAGGATGACTGGTGCAAATTCACAAACGCTCAGCATTTGGATATTTCTCACGGTAAAGTCTAGCTGCTGCACAAGCATTGCCTCTGCATTCTCCATAAATAAGGTGCATGTTCGCATATTCCTGCGTAGTGTATCAGGATGGTATGGTGATGGCAGTAGTCAGATTATATTCAAATCCAAAGGACAATAAAAATATTCCAAGCATCGGATCGGTTTTACTAAACGACAGGGAAAGCAAAACCCAATTGAATGAAAATGAAAGTGTTCCTCTTTATAGTCTCCAACACAATTACAAAATCGCGCAAAATATTGACTAAACACCATACAATATGGAAAGGAGGAAAAAGAAAGCAATACAAAAATAATCGGTCTAACACCTTTTCCAAAAGTCAGAAGTTCATACAATCAGTAAATACAACAACAAAACATCATATTTTTGTATAACATAATTTCAACCCTTTTGAAAAATTTAATTACCTACTGCTTTAGGTACACGCGTGTTTTATTGTCGTCATTTCCGGCTAAATGACCGAAAGGATAGGTTTTTCCACTATTTTCATTCATAAACCTATGGTCAAAACATAGTGCACCAACAACTAATTTTTCTTTTCTGAGTATTCATTAAGCTACTTTTATCTTTTAAAAAATTAGCACCTTACTACTGCGAAAAATATAAATTCAGTTCTGAATGGGTACAACACAATAACATGGAAAAATTATCTAATTAAAAAAAATCGGTGCTATACCATTTTGAAATGAGAATTGAACACGCCAACTTTTAAGGTAACTTGCCAAAATTTCGTAGTATATTTTTATTACACTACATTCTATTGAATTAGGGTCATGTAAAAATTTTGAGTAGTTAGTTGGGCAAAAAAGTAATGTTTTCTTGAAAACTGATGCAGGTGTGTTTAAATTTTTAAAGGCAATTGTTAGAAGGGTTATTGAAGGTTTCATAATAAAAAAATGAGAAAAATTAATATTTGTAATCATGGCACTTGAAAGACCGTCACAGGGTGACCATTTTTTCGATTTTTTTTCGAATGACTATAACTTACAAATTCATGGCTACGATTTTTTTAATTATTTTTCTGATAACTGTCACCATCCATCACCCATTTTCGTTTTGACATTGACTTTTGGGACACCATCTTGTTACCTGTTTTCGCCAACGTAAGAGGTACACTTATGGGAAATTATCATCGTATCGTGTGAACCCGTTGTTTGCTTTCGCCCATACAGGATGTGACTACGATGTCCCTATTACTCCTCGTTCGTCTAGAGGAAAAACTCCTATCATCACAAAAGGTTACATTTCGCTGTTTGTCTGCATGACTTCCAAGGCGCTGCACTTGGAATTGGTTTCGGACTTGTCCACTGATGCGTTTCAGGCTGCCCTAAAGAGATTTATCGCCAGATGTGGTAACTGCAGCGTTATGTACTGCGGTAATGGTACAAACTTCCAAGGAGTTGCGCG
This sequence comes from Philhelius pedissequus, assembly GCA_910595825.1. NCBI lineage: Eukaryota > Metazoa > Arthropoda > Insecta > Diptera > Syrphidae > Philhelius > Philhelius pedissequus. Next base: position 156,506,649 of record OU343161.1, read on the forward strand.
TGTTCTATCTAACATGCATACATTGATTCAATCTACGACTCACCACACAAATGTTGCAGACATGTTTTCTCGTGAAAACATTGATTATCAATTTATATACATATTCGAGTGGTCACAGTGCGAAAACGAGGCACTTTTATGCGGCCCATCACTAAACTTGCCCTTTTGCCATGTCTTGAAATTTCCTCATCGGGATTGTCGACCTATGTCGAAAATGTAGAGAATGTGTCGACAATGTAGACAATATGTCGACAATGTAAACAATAACTTTGATATCTTAAATCTCACAAATAAAATCATTTCAAAGATTCATTGCTGCAACGATTTTAATATTTCCCGTTAAAAAGTAAGTTTCAATCAATAAATTATAATATTTTATTTAAAAATAAAGCTTTAAAACGCGTTGTTGCTATTAATATGTATTGTATTATTGTATTATCTTATTACTTATTAATCTTGCTAACAAAATACATTTTTACTTATTCATTAAATAAATTAATAATTTGTTATACAAGGTAATAGTGTGTAGTTTAAATGCTAAATTATTTAATAGATATAATGCTACGTTTTATAAAATTAAATTTATTTGTCTGTCTGGCCGAACTTAAAACAAAGCCTTTAAAGAGCTATGCTATCTCTTGGTAAAAACCAATAATAATTACTCAGCTCTTTGTACAGTGTGCAAAAAAAAAACTCTGCAAAATACTGCTGAGATCCGTGTTCGGAGGTAATGGAAAATTTTATTATAATCTAAATATTGATTTCAAAACTACATCAAACACGGACATCTGAATCTCAATGGTATTTTATGATATTTAATATTGAAAGGCCATGTCATTCAAACATTTTATCAGAGGAAAACCAATAGGGCAAAATTTTAAACATTTAAACCCTACTCTAAATGAGTTTTTAAATGGGAGTCGACTCTAAAACTGAGTTTTAAAATGATATACTGTAACGCTAAAAATTAAACAGAGCAAAAAACACTGCCTTATCTTTCTTAAACTAAACCTTTTCCAGTTGACGTTTGACATTTCATAACAAAAAGTGAAAGAAAATGTTTACTGAAGAAGAAGATAATAATATTTTTTAAGATTTTGAGCTTTTTAGAAAGCCAAAAATGTACAAAGTTCGAGCAAACCAGTTCGAAGAACTTGATGGCCTTGAATTTTATTCTAGATACGAATTTGAAAAAAAAACAACGGTCGATTTTTAATTGAACAATGTAGGTACGTGAAAGCCGATTGGTAAATTCCAATTGGTGAACAATTTGTTTTTTAACTGAAACGAAGTATATATAAAAATCTTTTTCTGAAATTTTAAAAATCTCATCTAAATCTATGAGTATATTTTTGGTGTTCTTGTGCTAATATTTAATTTTCGTTTTTTTCCATTATGTCAAAATAAGGTGTGTTCAACATAAGTTTGATTAACGTAGCCCCAAAGATCTGCATTAATTAGAAGAGTTATTTAGTGTGTTTAAAATTGAGACAAAGTTAGACAAGGGCAGGCAACAAGATGATTGCTTTAACTAGAGTTAAACGAGGATTGTCTAAAATTTTGGGCCAATATTTTTGAAAAAAATATTGGAATCGGACCAAAAAAATAAACAACTTCAGATTATGTGAGAAATTAGGCAGTTAACGATTTAATTACTTAACCAAATTTGCAAGGTTTACTGAAATTTTTTAATTTTATTACCAAATTCTTCAAATTTTAAAAGTTTTTTTTGAAACTTGACCAGTAGCAAACCAATGAAGGGGCTCCGTTGATCTATGAAATTTTAGTTATTAGGCTTATCATAAGAGTTTTCTCCCATAATTAAAAGTTTTTCGATATATCTAGTTTAAATAAGAAAATGTTTTTTTATAATACAATTTTATATACTACTGAAATTACTCAACCAAGTAGAAGACTTAGCATTATATTTATTTGGAGTTGTCGAATTATTGATTTAAAGTAGCTTTTAATGGCCTTTAGTCCACAAAATTTGTGTTTCGTCCCGGCAATCTCACTTGGACTAATCAGTTGGTTACCGAGCTAGTTTAAATATTTGAACCTCGTATAAACATATAGGACTAAGTATACGTTTAAATTAAGATCAAATAATTTTTTCACGACTATCTTGTTTTTACACACATGTTTTTGTATTATAGAAGAACTTGGATCTTTTTACTTGCGATTATAGGTACTATAAGGCAAGTTATGGATTCGTGCAAAAAAAAATGCTAACCATCAAACTTGACAGTACGATAACAGAGAACATAAAAAAAGTGGGTTACCCAATTCCGACTGTCTGTCTGCCTGTCCGTCTGTCAAAAGAAAACTCAAACAATAAATTAATATGACTTTTGTTTTTGTGGACTGTGTGGATTAACGGAAAGTTGAATACCCTTATGACCTGTAGTCCAAAATGCGTTTCGCCCAGGTACTAGAGTTAGCCTCATCAGTTAGATGCTGTAGTACTGTAATAAGTGTGGCGGAGTAAGACACAGACATTATGGTAGTTGATGAATAACTCTTTTTATTTAATATGATTTCACCTTACTTATACTTATCTATAAACAAATCAATTTAATGGAAAGCAAGAAAGAAGACCCGAACTCCATTATGTCACCCAATACTTGAGCAATGCACTTGAAAAGGTTCAAGTGGTGGGATATGAATCGTAACTATTTAAGTTGGCCACTGAGTCATGCTGACACTCGCAATAATAATTATGCATGCATTGAGTTCCGGATTCTCGTCATACTACACCTCCCTTTTTTTAAGAATGCTAATACATTTTTAGTGCCAATGAGCATTCTTTCACAATTTTTTTTTGTGCACATGTGTTCTATTTACATTTTGTATTCATTAAATTTGAATAAATTACATAATTTGTAAAATGATATGCATTTCATTATTAAATTATAATTAGTATATTTTGAATCTTAATATCTTACTTAGTTACTTAGGTTGGGCTACAGTTCGGGACGAACCTGTGTCTCAACCAACATGCCTCCCCAGGTAGCTTGGTCTTTGGCTAGCTGCCTCCAGTTAAGCACTCCAAGTTGGTTGAGGTCATCTTCCACTTGAGCGCGCCACCTTAGGCGAGGTCTTCCTTGACTGCGTCTTCCCTCTGGGTTGGAATCGAAGATCCTGCGAGCCGGATTATTGTTGTCCATACGCCCTACATGGCCTAGCCATCTTACATACGTATTTTTGTACCAGGTCAATGTCGCTATACAGCTCGTATAGTTCGTGGTTGAACCTTCTCCTCCATAGCCCGTTCACGCAGATAGGGCCGAAAATCTTGCGAAGAACCTTACGCTCGAAACGACTAAGGACATCTTCATCTGCCTTCGATAGCGTCCATGTCTCCGCGCCATAGAGCAGGACTGGGGTGATTAGAGTCTTATAAAGAGTCTCCTTTGTTTTTCGAGAGAGGGTTTTACTACTCAATTGCTTCCCAAGCCCATAGGAACAGCGATTGGCAAGTGTTATTCTTCGCTTTATTTCTAACGAGATGTTGTTGTTAGATGCTATAGCGGATCCGAGGTAGACAAAGTCCCTAACTACCTCAAAGTTGTACCTGTCCATTGTGACGCTTTGTCCAATCCGCCGGTGTTGTGTGTCCCTTTTTGTGGACAACAGGTATTTCGTTTTGGCCTCACTGGCTGCTAGTCCCATCTTAGCCGCTTCAGCTTCCATGTTAGCAAACGCTCCAGTGACAGCTCGCTGGGTTCTGCCAATGATGTCTATGTCATCAGCGTATGCTAAGAATTGCACCGACTTGAAAAAAATTGTGCCAGTAGAGTTAACTTGGGAATTTCTTTCAATTTTTTCAGGTACTAAGTTGAAAAAAGCGCACGATAGCGCATCACCGTGTCGGAATCCTTTCTTGACATCAAAAGCTTCTTTGATGTCAGTACCAACCTTGACGGAGCAGCGAGATTTCTACATCAGACAGACTGACAGACTGACAGACTGACAGACTGACAGACTGACAGACTGACAGACTGACAGACTGACAGACTGACAGACTGACAGACTGACAGACTGACAGACTGACAGACTGACAGACTGACAGACTGACAGACTGACAGACTGACAGACTGACAGACTGACAGACTGACAGACTGACAGACTGACAGACTGACAGACTGACAGACTGACAGACTGACAGACTGACAGACTGACAGACTGACAGACTGACAGACTGACAGACTGACAGACTGACAGACTGACAGACTGACAGACTGACAGACTGACAGACTGACAGACTGACAGACTGACAGACTGACAGACTGACAGACTGACAGACTGACAGACTGACAGACTGACAGACTGACAGACTGACAGACTGACAGACTGACAGACTGACAGACTGACAGACTGACAGACTGACAGACTGACAGACTGACAGACTGACAGACTGACAGACTGACAGACTGACAGACTGACAGACTGACAGACTGACAGACTGACAGACTGACAGACTGACAGACTGACAGACTGACAGACTGACAGACTGACAGACTGACAGACTGACAGACTGACAGACTGACAGACTGACAGACTGACAGACTGACAGACTGACAGACTGACAGACTGACAGACTGACAGACTGACAGACTGACAGACTGACAGACTGACAGACTGACAGACTGACAGACTGACAGACTGACAGACTGACAGACTGACAGACTGACAGACTGACAGACTGACAGACTGACAGACTGACAGACTGACAGACTGACAGACTGACAGACTGACAGACTGACAGACTGACAGACTGACAGACTGACAGACTGACAGACTGACAGACTGACAGACTGACAGACTGACAGACTGACAGACTGACAGACTGACAGACTGACAGACTGACAGACTGACAGACTGACAGACTGACAGACTGACAGACTGACAGACTGACAGACTGACAGACTGACAGACTGACAGACTGACAGACTGACAGACTGACAGACTGACAGACTGACAGACTGACAGACTGACAGACTGACAGACTGACAGACTGACAGACTGACAGACTGACAGACTGACAGACTGACAGACTGACAGACTGACAGACTGACAGACTGACAGACTGACAGACTGACAGACTGACAGACTGACAGACTGACAGACTGACAGACTGACAGACTGACAGACTGACAGACTGACAGACTGACAGACTGACAGACTGACAGACTGACAGACTGACAGACTGACAGACTGACAGACTGACAGACTGACAGACTGACAGACTGACAGACTGACAGACTGACAGACTGACAGACTGACAGACTGACAGACTGACAGACTGACAGACTGACAGACTGACAGACTGACAGACTGACAGACTGACAGACTGACAGACTGACAGACTGACAGACTGACAGACTGACAGACTGACAGACTGACAGACTGACAGACTGACAGACTGACAGACTGACAGACTGACAGACTGACAGACTGACAGACTGACAGACTGACAGACTGACAGACTGACAGACTGACAGACTGACAGACTGACAGACTGACAGACTGACAGACTGACAGACTGACAGACTGACAGACTGACAGACTGACAGACTGACAGACTGACAGACTGACAGACTGACAGACTGACAGACTGACAGACTGACAGACTGACAGACTGACAGACTGACAGACTGACAGACTGACAGACTGACAGACTGACAGACTGACAGACTGACAGACTGACAGACTGACAGACTGACAGACTGACAGACTGACAGACTGACAGACTGACAGACTGACAGACTGACAGACTGACAGACTGACAGACTGACAGACTGACAGACTGACAGACTGACAGACTGACAGACTGACAGACTGACAGACTGACAGACTGACAGACTGACAGACTGACAGACTGACAGACTGACAGACTGACAGACTGACAGACTGACAGACTGACAGACTGACAGACTGACAGACTGACAGACTGACAGACTGACAGACTGACAGACTGACAGACTGACAGACTGACAGACTGACAGACTGACAGACTGACAGACTGACAGACTGACAGACTGACAGACTGACAGACTGGACTGACAGACTGACAGACTGACAGACTGACAGACTGACAGACTGACAGACTGACAGACTGACAGACTGACAGACTGACAGACTGACAGACTGACAGACTGACAGACTGACAGACTGACAGACTGACAGACTGACAGACTGACAGACTGACAGACTGACAGACTGACAGACTGACAGACTGACAGACTGACAGACTGACAGACTGACAGACTGACAGACTGACAGACTGACAGACTGACAGACTGACAGACTGACAGACTGACAGACTGACAGACTGACAGACTGACAGACTGACAGACTGACAGACTGACAGACTGACAGACTGACAGACTGACAGACTGACAGACTGACAGACTGACAGACTGACAGACTGACAGACTGACAGACTGACAGACTGACAGACTGACAGACTGACAGACTGACAGACTGACAGACTGACAGACTGACAGACTGACAGACTGACAGACTGACAGACTGACAGACTGACAGACTGACAGACTGACAGACTGACAGACTGACAGACTGACAGACTGACAGACTGACAGACTGACAGACTGACAGACTGACAGACTGACAGACTGACAGACTGACAGACTGACAGACTGACAGACTGACAGACTGACAGACTGACAGACTGACAGACTGACAGACTGACAGACTGACAGACTGACAGACTGACAGACTGACAGACTGACAGACTGACAGACTGACAGACTGACAGACTGACAGACTGACAGACTGACAGACTGACAGACTGACAGACTGACAGACTGACAGACTGACAGACTGACAGACTGACAGACTGACAGACTGACAGACTGACAGACTGACAGACTGACAGACTGACAGACTGACAGACTGACAGACTGACAGACTGACAGACTGACAGACTGACAGACTGACAGACTGACAGACTGACAGACTGACAGACTGACAGACTGACAGACTGACAGACTGACAGACTGACAGACTGACAGACTGACAGACTGACAGACTGACAGACTGACAGACTGACAGACTGACAGACTGACAGACTGACAGACTGACAGACTGACAGACTGACAGACTGACAGACTGACAGACTGACAGACTGACAGACTGACAGACTGACAGACTGACAGACTGACAGACTGACAGACTGACAGACTGACAGACTGACAGACTGACAGACTGACAGACTGACAGACTGACAGACTGACAGACTGACAGACTGACAGACTGACAGACTGACAGACTGACAGACTGACAGACTGACAGACTGACAGACTGACAGACTGACAGACTGACAGACTGACAGACTGACAGACTGACAGACTGACAGACTGACAGACTGACAGACTGACAGACTGACAGACTGACAGACTGACAGACTGACAGACTGACAGACTGACAGACTGACAGACTGACAGACTGACAGACTGACAGACTGACAGACTGACAGACTGACAGACTGACAGACTGACAGACTGACAGACTGACAGACTGACAGACTGACAGACTGACAGACTGACAGACTGACAGACTGACAGACTGACAGACTGACAGACTGACAGACTGACAGACTGACAGACTGACAGACTGACAGACTGACAGACTGACAGACTGACAGACTGACAGACTGACAGACTGACAGACTGACAGACTGACAGACTGACAGACTGACAGACTGACAGACTGACAGACTGACAGACTGACAGACTGACAGACTGACAGACTGACAGACTGACAGACTGACAGACTGACAGACTGACAGACTGACAGACTGACAGACTGACAGACTGACAGACTGACAGACTGACAGACTGACAGACTGACAGACTGACAGACTGACAGACTGACAGACTGACAGACTGACAGACTGACAGACTGACAGACTGACAGACTGACAGACTGACAGACTGACAGACTGACAGACTGACAGACTGACAGACTGACAGACTGACAGACTGACAGACTGACAGACTGACAGACTGACAGACTGACAGACTGACAGACTGACAGACTGACAGACTGACAGACTGACAGACTGACAGACTGACAGACTGACAGACTGACAGACTGACAGACTGACAGACTGACAGACTGACAGACTGACAGACTGACAGACTGACAGACTGACAGACTGACAGACTGACAGACTGACAGACTGACAGACTGACAGACTGACAGACTGACAGACTGACAGACTGACAGACTGACAGACTGACAGACTGACAGACTGACAGACTGACAGACTGACAGACTGACAGACTGACAGACTGACAGACTGACAGACTGACAGACTGACAGACTGACAGACTGACAGACTGACAGACTGACAGACTGACAGACTGACAGACTGACAGACTGACAGACTGACAGACTGACAGACTGACAGACTGACAGACTGACAGACTGACAGACTGACAGACTGACAGACTGACAGACTGACAGACTGACAGACTGACAGACTGACAGACTGACAGACTGACAGACTGACAGACTGACAGACTGACAGACGACTGACAGACTGACAGACTGACAGACTGACAGATGACAGACTGACAGACTGACAGACTGACAGACTGACAGACTGACAGACTGACAGACTGACAGACTGACAGACTGACAGACTGACAGACTGACAGACTGACAGACTGACAGACTGACAGACTGACAGACTGACAGACTGACAGACTGACAGACTGACAGACTGACAGACTGACAGACTGACAGACTGACAGACTGACAGACTGACAGACTGACAGACTGACAGACTGACAGACTGACAGACTGACAGACTGACAGACTGACAGACTGACAGACTGACAGACTGACAGACTGACAGACTGACAGACTGACAGACTGACAGACTGACAGACTGACAGACTGACAGACTGACAGACTGACAGACTGACAGACTGACAGACTGACAGACTGACAGACTGACAGACTGACAGACTGACAGACTGACAGACTGACAGACTGACAGACTGACAGACTGACAGACTGACAGACTGACAGACTGACAGACTGACAGACTGACAGACTGACAGACTGACAGACTGACAGACTGACAGACTGACAGACTGACAGACTGACAGACTGACAGACTGACAGACTGACAGACTGACAGACTGACAGACTGACAGACTGACAGACTGACAGACTGACAGACTGACAGACTGACAGACTGACAGACTGACAGACTGACAGACTGACAGACTGACAGACTGACAGACTGACAGACTGACAGACTGACAGACTGACAGACTGACAGACTGACAGACTGACAGACTGACAGACTGACAGACTGACAGACTGACAGACTGACAGACTGACAGACTGACAGACTGACAGACTGACAGACTGACAGACTGACAGACTGACAGACTGACAGACTGACAGACTGACAGACTGACAGACTGACAGACTGACAGACTGACAGACTGACAGACTGACAGACTGACAGACTGACAGACTGACAGACTGACAGACTGACAGACTGACAGACTGACAGACTGACAGACTGACAGACTGACAGACTGACAGACTGACAGACTGACAGACTGACAGACTGACAGACTGACAGACTGACAGACTGACAGACTGACAGACTGACAGACTGACAGACTGACAGACTGACAGACTGACAGACTGACAGACTGACAGACTGACAGACTGACAGACTGACAGACTGACAGACTGACAGACTGACAGACTGACAGACTGACAGACTGACAGACTGACAGACTGACAGACTGACAGACTGACAGACTGACAGACTGACAGACTGACAGACTGACAGACTGACAGACTGACAGACTGACAGACTGACAGACTGACAGACTGACAGACTGACAGACTGACAGACTGACAGACTGACAGACTGACAGACTGACAGACTGACAGACTGACAGACTGACAGACTGACAGACTGACAGACTGACAGACTGACAGACTGACAGACTGACAGACTGACAGACTGACAGACTGACAGACTGACAGACTGACAGACTGACAGACTGACAGACTGACAGACTGACAGACTGACAGACTGACAGACTGACAGACTGACAGACTGACAGACTGACAGACTGACAGACTGACAGACTGACAGACTGACAGACTGACAGACTGACAGACTGACAGACTGACAGACTGACAGACTGACAGACTGACAGACTGACAGACTGACAGACTGACAGACTGACAGACTGACAGACTGACAGACTGACAGACTGACAGACTGACAGACTGACAGACTGACAGACTGACAGACTGACAGACTGACAGACTGACAGACTGACAGACTGACAGACTGACAGACTGACAGACTGACAGACTGACAGACTGACAGACTGACAGACTGACAGACTGACAGACTGACAGACTGACAGACTGACAGACTGACAGACTGACAGACTGACAGACTGACAGACTGACAGACTGACAGACTGACAGACTGACAGACTGACAGACTGACAGACTGACAGACTGACAGACTGACAGACTGACAGACTGACAGACTGACAGACTGACAGACTGACAGACTGACAGACTGACAGACTGACAGACTGACAGACTGACAGACTGACAGACTGACAGACTGACAGACTGACAGACTGACAGACTGACAGACTGACAGACTGACAGACTGACAGACTGACAGACTGACAGACTGACAGACTGACAGACTGACAGACTGACAGACTGACAGACTGACAGACTGACAGACTGACAGACTGACAGACTGACAGACTGACAGACTGACAGACTGACAGACTGACAGACTGACAGACTGACAGACTGACAGACTGACAGACTGACAGACTGACAGACTGACAGACTGACAGACTGACAGACTGACAGACTGACAGACTGACAGACTGACAGACTGACAGACTGACAGACTGACAGACTGACAGACTGACAGACTGACAGACTGACAGACTGACAGACTGACAGACTGACAGACTGACAGACTGACAGACTGACAGACTGACAGACTGACAGACTGACAGACTGACAGACTGACAGACTGACAGACTGACAGACTGACAGACTGACAGACTGACAGACTGACAGACTGACAGACTGACAGACTGACAGACTGACAGACTGACAGACTGACAGACTGACAGACTGACAGACTGACAGACTGACAGACTGACAGACTGACAGACTGACAGACTGACAGACTGACAGACTGACAGACTGACAGACTGACAGACTGACAGACTGACAGACTGACAGACTGACAGACTGACAGACTGACAGACTGACAGACTGACAGACTGACAGACTGACAGACTGACAGACTGACAGACTGACAGACTGACAGACTGACAGACTGACAGACTGACAGACTGACAGACTGACAGACTGACAGACTGACAGACTGACAGACTGACAGACTGACAGACTGACAGACTGACAGACTGACAGACTGACAGACTGACAGACTGACAGACTGACAGACTGACAGACTGACAGACTGACAGACTGACAGACTGACAGACTGACAGACTGACAGACTGACAGACTGACAGACTGACAGACTGACAGACTGACAGACTGACAGACTGACAGACTGACAGACTGACAGACTGACAGACTGACAGACTGACAGACTGACAGACTGACAGACTGACAGACTGACAGACTGACAGACTGACAGACTGACAGACTGACAGACTGACAGACTGACAGACTGACAGACTGACAGACTGACAGACTGACAGACTGACAGACTGACAGACTGACAGACTGACAGACTGACAGACTGACAGACTGACAGACTGACAGACTGACAGACTGACAGACTGACAGACTGACAGACTGACAGACTGACAGACTGACAGACTGACAGACTGACAGACTGACAGACTGACAGACTGACAGACTGACAGACTGACAGACTGACAGACTGACAGACTGACAGACTGACAGACTGACAGACTGACAGACTGACAGACTGACAGACTGACAGACTGACAGACTGACAGACTGACAGACTGACAGACTGACAGACTGACAGACTGACAGACTGACAGACTGACAGACTGACAGACTGACAGACTGACAGACTGACAGACTGACAGACTGACAGACTGACAGACTGACAGACTGACAGACTGACAGACTGACAGACTGACAGACTGACAGACTGACAGACTGACAGACTGACAGACTGACAGACTGACAGACTGACAGACTGACAGACTGACAGACTGACAGACTGACAGACTGACAGACTGACAGACTGACAGACTGACAGACTGACAGACTGACAGACTGACAGACTGACAGACTGACAGACTGACAGACTGACAGACTGACAGACTGACAGACTGACAGACTGACAGACTGACAGACTGACAGACTGACAGACTGACAGACTGACAGACTGACAGACTGACAGACTGACAGACTGACAGACTGACAGACTGACAGACTGACAGACTGACAGACTGACAGACTGACAGACTGACAGACTGACAGACTGACAGACTGACAGACTGACAGACTGACAGACTGACAGACTGACAGACTGACAGACTGACAGACTGACAGACTGACAGACTGACAGACTGACAGACTGACAGACTGACAGACTGACAGACTGACAGACTGACAGACTGACAGACTGACAGACTGACAGACTGACAGACTGACAGACTGACAGACTGACAGACTGACAGACTGACAGACTGACAGACTGACAGACTGACAGACTGACAGACTGACAGACTGACAGACTGACAGACTGACAGACTGACAGACTGACAGACTGACAGACTGACAGACTGACAGACTGACAGACTGACAGACTGACAGACTGACAGACTGACAGACTGACAGACTGACAGACTGACAGACTGACAGACTGACAGACTGACAGACTGACAGACTGACAGACTGACAGACTGACAGACTGACAGACTGACAGACTGACAGACTGACAGACTGACAGACTGACAGACTGACAGACTGACAGACTGACAGACTGACAGACTGACAGACTGACAGACTGACAGACTGACAGACTGACAGACTGACAGACTGACAGACTGACAGACTGACAGACTGACAGACTGACAGACTGACAGACTGACAGACTGACAGACTGACAGACTGACAGACTGACAGACTGACAGACTGACAGACTGACAGACTGACAGACTGACAGACTGACAGACTGACAGACTGACAGACTGACAGACTGACAGACTGACAGACTGACAGACTGACAGACTGACAGACTGACAGACTGACAGACTGACAGACTGACAGACTGACAGACTGACAGACTGACAGACTGACAGACTGACAGACTGACAGACTGACAGACTGACAGACTGACAGACTGACAGACTGACAGACTGACAGACTGACAGACTGACAGACTGACAGACTGACAGACTGACAGACTGACAGACTGACAGACTGACAGACTGACAGACTGACAGACTGACAGACTGACAGACTGACAGACTGACAGACTGACAGACTGACAGACTGACAGACTGACAGACTGACAGACTGACAGACTGACAGACTGACAGACTGACAGACTGACAGACTGACAGAAGACTGACAGACTGACAGACTGACAGACTGACAGACTGACAGACTGACAGACTGACAGACTGACAGACTGACAGACTGACAGACTGACAGACTGACAGACTGACAGACTGACAGACTGACAGACTGACAGACTGACAGACTGACAGACTGACAGACTGACAGACTGACAGACTGACAGACTGACAGACTGACAGACTGACAGACTGACAGACTGACAGACTGACAGACTGACAGACTGACAGACTGACAGACTGACAGACTGACAGACTGACAGACTGACAGACTGACAGACTGACAGACTGACAGACTGACAGACTGACAGACTGACAGACTGACAGACTGACAGACTGACAGACTGACAGACTGACAGACTGACAGACTGACAGACTGACAGACTGACAGACTGACAGACTGACAGACTGACAGACTGACAGACTGACAGACTGACAGACTGACAGACTGACAGACTGACAGACTGACAGACTGACAGACTGACAGACTGACAGACTGACAGACTGACAGACTGACAGACTGACAGACTGACAGACTGACAGACTGACAGACTGACAGACTGACAGACTGACAGACTGACAGACTGACAGACTGACAGACTGACAGACTGACAGACTGACAGACTGACAGACTGACAGACTGACAGACTGACAGACTGACAGACTGACAGACTGACAGACTGACAGACTGACAGACTGACAGACTGACAGACTGACAGACTGACAGACTGACAGACTGACAGACTGACAGACTGACAGACTGACAGACTGACAGACTGACAGACTGACAGACTGACAGACTGACAGACTGACAGACAGACTGACAGACTGACAGACTGACAGACTGACAGACTGATAGACTGACAGACTGACAGACTGACAGACTGACAGACTGACAGACTGACAGACTGACAGACTGACAGACTGACAGACTGACAGACTGACAGACTGACAGACTGACAGACTGACAGACTGACAGACTGACAGACTGACAGACTGACAGACTGACAGACTGACAGACTGACAGACTGACAGACTGACAGACTGACAGACTGACAGACTGACAGACTGACAGACTGACAGACTGACAGACTGACAGACTGACAGACTGACAGACTGACAGACTGACAGACTGACAGACTGACAGACTGACAGACTGACAGACTGACAGACTGACAGACTGACAGACTGACAGACTGACAGACTGACAGACTGACAGACTGACAGACTGACAGACTGACAGACTGACAGACTGACAGACTGACAGACTGACAGACTGACAGACTGACAGACTGACAGACTGACAGACTGACAGACTGACAGACTGACAGACTGACAGACTGACAGACTGACAGACTGACAGACTGACAGACTGACAGACTGACAGACTGACAGACTGACAGACTGACAGACTGACAGACTGACAGACTGACAGACTGACAGACTGACAGACTGACAGACTGACAGACTGACAGACTGACAGACTGACAGACTGACAGACTGACAGACTGACAGACTGACAGACTGACAGACTGACAGACTGACAGACTGACAGACTGACAGACTGACAGACTGACAGACTGACAGACTGACAGACTGACAGACTGACAGACTGACAGACTGACAGACTGACAGACTGACAGACTGACAGACTGACAGACTGACAGACTGACAGACTGACAGACTGACAGACTGACAGACTGACAGACTGACAGACTGACAGACTGACAGACTGACAGACTGACAGACTGACAGACTGACAGACTGACAGACTGACAGACTGACAGACTGACAGACTGACAGACTGACAGACTGACAGACTGACAGACTGACAGACTGACAGACTGACAGACTGACAGACTGACAGACTGACAGACTGACAGACTGACAGACTGACAGACTGACAGACTGACAGACTGACAGACTGACAGACTGACAGACTGACAGACTGACAGACTGACAGACTGACAGACTGACAGACTGACAGACTGACAGACTGACAGACTGACAGACTGACAGACTGACAGACTGACAGACTGACAGACCGACATACTGACATACTGAAAGACTGACAGACTGACAGACTGACAGACTGACAGACTGACAGACTGACAGACTGACAGACTGACAGACTGACAGACTGACAGACTGACAGACTGACAGACTGACAGACTGACAGACTGACAGACTGACAGACTGACAGACTGACAGACTGATAGACTGACAGACTGACAGACTGACAGACTGACAGACTGACAGACTGACAGACTGACAGACTGACAGACTGACAGACTGACAGACTGACAGACTGACAGACTGACAGACTGACAGACTGACAGACTGACAGACTGACAGACTGACAGACTGACAGACTGACAGACTGACAGACTGACAGACTGACAGACTGACAGACTGACAGACTGACAGACTGACAGACTGACAGACTGACAGACTGACAGACTGACAGACTGACAGACTGACAGACTACAGACGACAGACTGACAGACTGACAGACTGACAGACTGACAGACTGACAGACTGACAGACTGACAGACTGACAGACTGACAGACTGACAGACTGACAGACTGACAGGACTGACAGACTGACAGACTGACAGACTGACAGACTGACAGACTGACAGACTGACAGACTGACAGACTGACAGACTGACAGACTGACAGACTGACAGACTGACAGACTGACAGACTGACAGACTGACAGACTGACAGACTGACAGACTGACAGACTGACAGACTGACAGACTGGACCTGACAGGACTGACAGACGACAGACTGACAGACTGACAGACTGACAGACTGACAGACTGACAGACTGACAGACTGACAGACTGACAGACTGACAGACTGACAGACTGACAGACTGACAGACTGACAGACTGACAGACTGACAGACTGACAGACTGACAGACTGACAGACTGACAGACTGACAGACTGACAGACTGACAGACTGACAGACTGACAGACTGACACACTGACAGACTGACAGACTGACAGACTGACTGACTGACAGACTGACAGACTGACAGACTGACAGACTGACAGACTGACAGACTGACAGACTGACAGACTGACAGACTGACAGACTGACAGACTGACAGACTGACAGACTGACAGACTGACAGACTGACAGACTGACAGACTGACAGACTGACAGACTGACAGACTGACAGACTGACAGACTGACAGACTGACAGACTGACAGACTGACAGACTGACAGACTGACAGACTGACAGACTGACAGACTGACAGACTGACAGACTGACAGACTGACAGACTGACAGACTGACAGACTGACAGACTGACAGACTGACAGACTGACAGACTGACAGACTGACAGACTGACAGACTGACAGACTGACAGACTGACAGACTGACAGACTGACAGACGACAACTGACAGACTGACAGACTGACAGACTGACAGACTGACAGACTGACAGACCTGACAGACTGACAGACTGACAGACTGACAGACTGACAGACTGACAGACTGACAGACTGACAGACTGACAGACTGACAGACTGACAGACTGACAGACTGACAGACTGACAGACTGACAGACTGACAGACTGACAGACTGACAGACAACTGACAGACTGACAGACTGACAGACTGACAGACTGACAGACTGACAGACTGACAGACTGACAGACTGACAGACTGACAGACTGACAGACTGACAGACTGACAGACTGACAGACTGACAGACTGACAGACTGACAGACTGACAGACTGACAGACTGACAGACTGACAGACTGACAGACTGACAGATCTGACAGACTGACAGACTGACAGACTGACAGACTGACAGACTGACAGACTGACAGACTGACAGACTGACAGACTGACAGACTGACAGACTGACAGACTGACAGACTGACAGACTGACAGACTGACAGACTGACAGACTGACAGACTGACAGACTGACAACTGACAGACTGACAGACTGACAGACTGACAGACTGACAGACTGACAGACTGACAGACTGACAGACTGACAGACTGACAGACTGACAGACTGACAGACTGACAGACTGACAACTGACAGACTGACAGACTGACAGACTGACAGACTGACAGACTGACAGACTGACAGACTGACAGACTGACAGACTCGACAGACTGACAGACTGACAGCTGACAGACTGACTGACAGACTGACAGACTGACATACTGACAGACTGACAGACTGACAGACTGACAGACTGACAGACTGACAGACTGACAGACTGACAGACTGACAGACTGACAGACTGACAGACTGACAGACTGACAGACTGACAGACTGACAGACTGACAGACTGACAGACTGACAGACTGACAGACTGACAGACTGACAGACTGACAGACTGACAGACTGACAGACTGACAGACTGACAGACTGACAGACTGACAGACTGACAGACTGACAGACTGACAGACTGACAGACTGACAGACTGACAGACTGACAGACTGACAGACTGACAGACTGACAGACTGACAGACTGACAGACTGACAGACTGACAGACTGACAGACTGACAGACTGACAGACTGACAGACTGACAACTGAACTGACAGGACTGACAGACTGACAGACTGACAGACTGACAGACTGACAGACTGACAGACTGACAGACTGACAGACTGACAGACTGACAGACTGACAGACTGACAGACTGACAGACTGACAGACGACAGATGACAGACTGACAGACTGACAGACTGACAGACTGACAGACTGACAGACTGACAGACTGACAGACTGACAGACTGACAGACTGACAGACTGACAGACTGACAGACTGACAGACTGACAGACTGACAGACTGACAGACTGACAGACTGACAGACTGACAGACAGACTGACAGACTGACAGACTGACAGACTGACAGACTGACAGACTGACAGACTGACAGACTGACAGACTGACAGACTGACAGACTGACAGACTGACAGACTGACAGACTGACAGACTGACAGACTGACAGACTGACAGACTGACAGACTGCAGACTGACAGACTGACAGACTGACAGACTGACAGACTGACAGACTGACAGACTGACAGACTGACAGACTGACAGACTGACAGACTGACAGCTGACAGACTGACAGACTGACAGACTGACAGACTGACAGACTGACAGACTGACAGACTGACAGACTGACAGACTGACAGACTGACAGACTGACAGACTGACAGACTGACAGACTGACAGACTGACAGACTGACAGACTGACAGACTGCAGACTGACAGACTGACAGACTGACAGACTGACAGACTGACAGACTGACAGACTGACAGACTGACAGACTGACAGACTGACAGACTGACAGACTGACAGACTGACAGACTGACAGACTGACAGACTGACAGACTGACAGACTGACAGACTGACAGACTGACAGACTGACAGACTGACAGACTGACAGACTGACAGACTGACAGACTGACAGACTGACAGACTGACAGACTGACAGACTGACAGACTGACAGACTGACAGACTGCAGACTGACAGACTGACAGACTGACAGACTGACAGACTGACAGACTGACAGACTGACAGACTGACAGACTGACAGACTGACAGACTGACAGACTGACAGACTGACAGACTGACAGACTGACAGACTGACAGACTGACAGACTGACAGACTGACAGACTGACAGACTGACAGACTGACAGACTGACAGACTGACAGACTGACAGACTGACAGACTGACAGACTGACAGACTGACAGACTGACAGACTGACAGACTGACAGACTGACAGACTGACAGACTGACAGACTGACAGACTGACAGACTGACAGACTGACAGACTGACAGACTGACAGACTGACAGACTGACAGACTGACAGACTGACGACTGACAGACTGACAGACTGACAGACTGACAGACTGACAGACTGACAGACTGACAGACTGACAGACTGACAAGACTGACTGACTGACAGACTGACAGACTGACAGACTGACAGACTGACAGACTGACAGACTGACAGACTGACAGACTGACAGACTGACAGACTGACAGACTGACAGACTGACAGACTGACAGACTGACAGACTGACAGACTGACAGACTGACAGACTGACAGACTGACAGACTGACAGACTGACAGACTGACAGACTGACAGACTGACAGACTGACAGACTGACAGACTGACAGACTGACAGACTGACAGACTGACAGACTGACAGACTGACAGACTGACAGACTGACAGACTGACAGACTGACAGACTGACAGACTGACAGACTGACAGACTGACAGACTGACAGACTGACAGACTGACAGACTGACAGACTGACAGACTGACAGACTGACAGACTGACAGACTGACAGACTGACAGACTGACAGACTGACAGACTGACAGACTGACAGACTGACAGACTGACAGACTGACAGACTGACAGACTGACAGACTGACAGACTGACAGACTGACAGACTGACAGACTGACAGACTGACAGACTGACAGACTGACAGACTGACAGACTGACAGACTGACAGACTGACAGACTGACAGACTGACAGACTGACAGACTGACAGACTGACAGACTGACAGACTGACAGACTGACAGACTGACAGACTGACAGACTGACAGAGACTGACAGACTGACAGACTGACAGACTGACAGACTGACAGACTGACAGACTGACAGACTGACAGACTGACAGACTGACAGACTGACAGACTGACAGACTGACAGACTGACAGACTGACAGACTGACAGACTGACAGACTGACAGACTGACAGACTGACAGACTGACAGACTGACAGACTGACAGACTGACTGACAGACTGACAGACTGACAGACTGACAGACTGACAGACTGACAGACTGACAGCGACAACTGACAGACTGACAGACTGACAGACTGACAGACTGACAGACTGACAGACTGACAGACTGACAGACTGACAGACTGACAGACTGACAGACTGACAGACTGACAGACTGACAGACTGACAGACTGACAGAACTGACAGACTGACAGACTGACAGACTGACAGACTGACAGACTGACAGACTGACAGACTGACAGACTGACAGACTGACAGACTGACAGACTGACAGACTGACAGACTGACAGACTGACAGACTGACAACTGACAGACTGACAGACTGACAGACTGACAGACTGACAGACTGACAGACTGACAGACTGACAGACTGACAGACTGACAGACTGACAGACTGACAGACTGACAGACTGACAGACTGACAGACTGACAGACTGACAGACTGACAGACTGACAGACTGACAGACTGACAGACTGACAGACTGACAGACTGACAGACTGACAGACTGACAGGACTGACAGACTGACAGACTGACAGACTGACAGACTGACAGACTGACAGACTGACAGACTGACAGACTGACAGACTGACAGACTGACAGACTGACAGACTGACAGACTGACAGACTGACAGACTGACAGACTGACAGACTGACAGACTGACAGACTGACAGACTGACAGACTGACAGACTGACAGACTGACAGACTGACAGACTGACAGACTGACAGACTGACAGACTGACAGACTGACAGACTGACAGACTGACAGACTGACAGACTGACAGACTGACAGACTGACAGACTGACAGACTGACAGACTGACAGACTGACAGACTGACAGACTGACAGACTGACAGACTGACAGACTGACAGACTGACAGACTGACAGACTGACAGACTGACAGACTGACAGACTGACAGACTGACAGACTGACAGACTGACAGACTGACAGACTGACAGACTGACAGACTGACAGACTGACAGACTGACAGACTGACAGACTGACAGACTGACAGAGACTGACAGACTGACAGACTGACAGACTGACAGACTGACAGACTGACAGACTGACAGACTGACAGACTGACAGACTGACAGACTGACAGACTGACAGACTGACAGACTGACAGACTGACAGACTGACAGACTGACAGACTGACAGACTGACAGACTGACAGACTGACAGACTGACAGACTGACAGACTGACAGACTGACAGACTGACAGACTGACAGACTGACAGACTGACAGACTGACAGACTGACAGACTGACAGACTGACAGACTGACAGACTGACAGACTGACAGACTGACAGACTGACAGACTGACAGACTGACAGACTGACAGACTGACAGACTGACAGACTGACAGACTGACAGACTGACAGACTGACAGACTGACAGACTGACAGACTGACAGACTGACAGACTGACAGACTGACAGACTGACAGACTGACAGACTGACAGACTGACAGACTGACAGACTGACAGACTGACAGACTGACAGACTGACAGACTGACAGACTGACAGACTGACAGACTGACAGACTGACAGACTGACAGACTGACAGACTGACAGACTGACAGACTGACAGACAGACTGACAGTCTGACAGACTGACAGACTGACAGACTGACAGACTGACAGACTGACAGACTGACAGACTGACAGACTGACAGACTGACAGACTGACAGACTGACAGACTGACAGACTGACAGACTGACAGACTGACAGACTGACAGACTGACAGACTGACAGACAGACAGACTGACAGACTGACAGACTGACAGACTGACAGACTGACAGACTGACAGACTGACAGACTGACAGACTGACAGACTGACAGACTGACAGACTGACAGACTGACAGACTGACAGACTGACAGACTGACAGACTGACAGACTGACAGACTGACAGACTGACAGACTGACAGACTGACAGACTGACAGACTGACAGACTGACAGACTGACAGACTGACAGACTGACAGACTGACAGACTGACAGACTGACAGACTGACAGACTGACAGACTGACAGACTGACAGACTGACAGACTGACAGACTGACAGACTGACAGACTGACAGACTGACAGACTGACAGACTGACAGACTGACAGACTGACAGACTGACAGACTGACAGACTGACAGACTGACAGACTGACAGACTGACAGACTGACAGACTGACAGACTGACAGACTGACAGACTGACAGACTGACAGACTGACAGACTGACAGACTGACAGACTGACAGACTGACAGACTGACAGACTGACAGACTGACAGACTGACAGACTGACAGACTGACAGACTGACAGACTGACAGACTGACAGACTGACAGACTGACAGACTGACAGACTGACAGACTGACAGACTGACAGACTGACAGACTGACAGACTGACAGACTGACAGACTGACAGACTGACAGACTGACAGACTGACAGACTGACAGACTGACAGACTGACAGACTGACAGACTGACAGACTGACAGACTGACAGACTGACAGACTGACAGACTGACAGACTGACAGACTGACAGACTGACACTGACAGACTGACAGACTGACAGACTGACAGACTGACAGACTGACAGACTGACAGACTGACAGACTGACAGACTGACAGACTGACAGACTGACAGACTGACAGACTGACAGACTGACAGACTGACAGACTGACAGACTGACAGACTGACAGACTGGACAGACTGACAGACTGACAGACTGACAGACTGACAGACTGACAGACTGACAGACTGACAGACTGACAGACTGACAGACTGACAGACTGACAGACTGACAGACTGACAGACTGACAGACTGACAGACTGACAGACTGACAGACTGACAGACTGACAGACTGACAGACTGACAGACTGACAGACTGACAGACTGACAGACTGACAGACTGACAGACTGACAGACTGACAGACTGACAGACTGACAGACTGACAGACTGACAGACTGACAGACTGACAGGACTGACAGACTGACAGACTGACAGACTGACAGACTGACAGACTGACAGACTGACAGACTCAGACTGACAGACTGACAGACTGACAGACTGACAGACTGACAGACTGACAGACTGACAGACTGACAGACTGACAGACTGACAGACTGACAGACTGACAGACTGACAGACTGACAGACTGACAGACTGACAGACTGACAGACTGACAGACTGACAGACTGACAGACTGACAGACTGACAGACTGACAGACTGACAGACTGACAGACTGACAGACTGACAGACTGACAGACTGACAGACTGACAGACTGACAGACTGACAGACTGACAGACTGACAGACTGACAGACTGACAGACTGACAGACTGACAGACTGACAGACTGACAGACTGACAGACTGACAGACTGACAGACTGACAGACTGACAGACTGACAGACTGACAGACTGACAGACTGACAGACTGACAGACTGACAGACTGACAGACTGACAGACTGACAGACTGACAGACTGACAGACTGACAGACTGACAGACTGACAGACTGACAGACTGACAGACTGACAGACTGACAGACTGACAGACTGACAGACTGACAGACTGACAGACTGACAGACTGACAGACTGACAGACTGACAGACTGACAGACTGACAGACTGACAGACTGACAGACTGACAGACTGACAGACTGACAGACTGACAGACTGACAGACTGACAGACTGACAGACTGACAGACTGACAGACTGACAGACTGACAGACTGACAGACTGACAGACTGACAGACTGACAGACTGACAGACTGACAGACTGACAGACTGACAGACTGACAGACTGACAGACTGACAGACTGACAGACTGACAGACTGACAGACTGACAGACTGACAGACTGACAGACTGACAGACTGACAGACTGACAGACTGACAGACTGACAGACTGACAGACTGACAGACTGACAGACTGACAGACTGACAGAACTGACAGACTGACAGACTGACAGACTGACAGACTGACAGACTGACAGACTGACAGACTGACAGACTGACAGACTGACAGACTGACAGACTGACAGACTGACAGACTGACAGACTGACAGACTGACAGACTGACAGACTGACAGACTGACAGACTGACAGACTGACAGACTGACAGACTGACAGACTGACAGACTGACAGACTGACAGACTGACAGACTGACAGACTGACAGACTGACAGACTGACAGACTGACAGACTGACAGACTGACAGACTGACAGACTGACAGACTGACAGACTGACAGACTGACAGACTGACAGACTGACAGACTGACAGACTGACAGACTGACAGACTGACAGACTGACAGACTGACAGACTGACAGACTGACAGACTGACAGACTGACAGACTGACAGACTGACAGACTGACAGACTGACAGACTGACAGACTGACAGACTGACAGACTGACAGACTGACAGACTGACAGACTGACAGACTGACAGACTGACAGACTGACAGACTGACAGACTGACAGACTGACAGACTGACAGACTGACAGACTGACAGACTGACAGACTGACAGACTGACAGACTGACAGACTGACAGACTGACAGACTGACAGACTGACAGACTGACAGACTGACAGACTGACAGACTGACAGACTGACAGACTGACAGACTGACAGACTGACAGACTGACAGACTGACAGACTGACAGACTGACAGACTGACAGACTGACAGACTGACAGACTGACAGACTGACAGACTGACAGACTGACAGACTGACAGACTGACAGACTGACAGACTGACAGACTGACAGACTGACAGACTGACAGACTGACAGACTGACAGACTGACAGACTGACAGACTGACAGACTGACAGACTGACAGACTGACAGACTGACAGACTGACAGACTGACAGACTGACAGACTGACAGACTGACAGACTGACAGACTGACAGACTGACAGACTGACAGACTGACAGACTGACAGACTGACAGACTGACAGACTGACAGACTGACAGACTGACAGACTGACAGACTGACAGACTGACAGACTGACAGACTGACAGACTGACAGACTGACAGACTGACAGACTGACAGACTGACAGACTGACAGACTGACAGACTGACAGACTGACAGACTGACAGACTGACAGACTGACAGACTGACAGACTGACAGACGACTGACAGACTGACAGACTGACAGACTGACAGACTGACAGACTGACAGACTGACAGACTGACAGACTGACAGACTGACAGACTGACAGACTGACAGACTGACAGACTGACAGACTGACAGACTGACAGACTGACAGACTGACAGACTGACAGACTGACAGACTGACAGACTGACAGACTGACAGACTGACAGACTGACAGACTGACAGACTGACAGACTGACAGACTGACAGACTGACAGACTGACAGACGACTGACAGACTGACAGACTGACACTGACTGACAGACTGACAGACTGACAGACTGACAGACTGACAGACTGACAGACTGACAGACTGACAGACTGACAGACTGACAGACTGACAGACTGACAGACTGACAGACTGACAGACTGACAGACTGACAGACTGACAGACTGACAGACTGACAGACTGACAGACTGACAGACTGACAGACTGACAGACTGACAGACTGACAGACTGACAGACTGACAGACTGACAGACTGACAGACTGACAGACTGACAGACTGACAGACTGACAGACTGACAGACTGACAGACTGACAGACTGACAGACTGACAGACTGACAGACTGACAGACTGACAGACTGACAGACTGACAGACTGACAGACTGACAGACTGACAGACTGACAGACTGACAGACTGACAGACTGACAGACTGACAGACTGACAGACTGACAGACTGACAGACTGACAGACTGACAGACTGACAGACTGACAGACTGACAGACTGACAGACTGACAGACTGACAGACTGACAGACTGACAGACTGACAGACTGACAGACTGACAGACTGACAGATTGACAGACGGACAGAATTCTTAGACCATCTTTTTTCGTCTTCGCTATCGTCGTAATGTCATGTTTGATTGTTATCTCAAAACTTTTTTTTTTCGAAGAATGCATAACTTGCCTTATATAATACCTATAATCGCAAGTAAAAAAGCTGTGAACACCATGTGTATAGTCTATATTTTGTACATATTTTGTTATTAACTGTACCTGGCACAAAGCCATTTTTTTCATACACCACTCTACGGATTTCAATCAACATTTTACATAGGAGGTCCTTCAAATTCTAAAAAATACTGCATTCCAAAATGTTAGAAAAATGTTTTTTTTTTATTTTTGAAAACAAAAAATTATTTTTTTTGAAAATTCAACATTTTGAAAAATTTTGTTTCTTCGATTATTTTATTAAATATGTATTTAAAATTGTCATACCAAATAATTTAAGAAAAAATTAGAGACAAAATTAGATATTAAAAATCAAGTACTTAAACAAAACTTTAAAAATATATTTAGAATCTTTTGCATACAATGTGATGAGCAAGTAGGTGCGATCCAGTTGTGCATTATATTGTATGAAGCATTTAATCACTTCATCTGTACTGATTGGTGCAGAAGTCCCATATTAGGCTCTATTATTTTTACTTGCGATATAAGTACTACGTATATGTCAAGTTTTGCATTTGGAAAAAAAATTGAACTCGAGATTTTAATCAAAATTGACATTACGATGATGGAGAACACCAAAAAAGTGGGGAATGAAGCGATTTTCTTCAAACTTGGTATTTAAGCGTTTTAGGTGATTGTCCAAAATAAATTTTTGAATTGTTGTTTTAGCCCCAAAAATAACGGTACTTGCCATACATTTTTTTTAATCTTAATTATCTCGAATACGGCTCCAACGATTTTGATAGAAATTGTTGTGTGTACTACTTCGGGTATGGTCTACATTTAGCCTAATTTAAAAAAAAAATATTTTGTTATTAACTTAACTGCCATGCAACCATTTTATTGATTTTCGACTTCCTCATAAACGGCTCAACGAATTTCGATTAACATTGTTATACAGGGGTTCCTTCAAATCTTAAATAATACTGCTTTTAAAAATTTTCTAAAAATAGTTTTTTTGGGCTTTAAAAAAAAATATTTTTTTTTGAAAATTCAATATTTCAAAAACGGGTGGACGATTTTCTCTGCAATTTTGTTTTTGAATTGAAAAAAAAATTAAGTGAAAAACGACTTTAAATATACATACAGCTATTTTTCTATTAAGAATATTTTGCATATAATGTAATTTGACATAGGTGCAAGTACGTGCGATCCAGTCGTTCATTTTAGTTTTATATTAAACACGCACACAAGTGTTTTCGACAGCCCTTAAATTGTTTAAACAAAGTGCGAGCGAGTAGCAAAATATAAGAGGAGATACCAATTCACATTAGTTTTGAATGTTTGAATATCATAATGGGAGGGAAAAATAGGGTCGGGTAAAGTGTTGTTCAACATTTGTGTGGTGCGGCTGTAGAAAGAATCCCTATACTTGACAGTACACCCCGAAGTTGGCTCAAGGGTTTAGATCGAGTAGTACGGTAAATATTTTAAGGGGAGGAATGCAACTGGCTATTTCATTACAACATTGTCTATAAAAATAGCGATACAACAATGAAAGGCAATGTTTCATATTGCGACGGTGTTCAAGAGATGCGATTTTGTACGAGTAGGTTATTGTTCTATCACCTATCATTTTTGAAGCTCTTTTTTGATTCTATGCAAGAGACTTAAGTGAGTTAAGGGAGCACCTGTCCATATCTGACAGTTGTACTCAAGCTTTCGACGAATGTAGGCTTTATAAATTACAGCCAGATAAGAAGGGGAGAAATATTTCTTGCATCTTCTATACTGTATTTATTCCGCATTTGACAATGCTGTCGAGATCAGAATTTAATGGGCTTATCATACGCTGCCGTTGCCACATCCGAAGGACATGGGTGTCAATCTGAAAACGAATATTAAAAGCTGAGGGTACTATAATCAGCAAAACAATATAATGAGATTATTGATGAAAATGAGAAAGAGAGTCGGAAACAGAACGGAGCCCTGGGGCACACCAGCATTTATTTTGTGAATATCAGACTTGAAACCGTCCAATACAACTCGTATTCAGCGGTCCGAAAGGTAATTTCTAATCCAACGAAGAAGAGATTCATCGATACCAAATGCACGCATTTCGATAGATAAGAGAGCTTGATGCCAAACTCTATCAAATGCTTTTGTAATATCAAGTGCATTAATCTTACTTTCTCCAAACGATGTAAAGATTTGTGCCACTTTTCAGTGAGATATATATTATCAGGTCACCAGTGAAACGAAAGCCATACTACCGGCCATTAATGAGCTTTCGTTCTTCATGATATTACTTAAGCTGATAATTTATCAGCGTTTCCATGATCTTGTAAAGAAGAGACGTAAGTGCAATTGGACAGTATAGTTGGAGGGTGAAGATGATTCACCTTTTTAGGGACAGGCTGGATAAATGCTGTTTTCCATCCACTAGTAAAGAGGCCAGTAGAGGAGGACAGATGGAAAGCTTACGCAGTGATTTTGCCAGTGTAGAAGAACAACTCTGTATAACAATAGGAGAGATACTATCTGGATCAGCGGATTTTGGTATGTCGAGATCTTTAAGAACGAAGAGTATGAAAGCAGATACGTCCCATGAAACTTTTAATGTTCTTAAGTACAGGAGTCAAAACACTTCGTTGAAGCGTAGAATTAGCAGCAAATTGTGCTGCTAGCAAATTTGCTTTTCCTTGTGAGCTAACCACATGAGTATTATTATTGGAAACGAGCGTTGGAACCAACGAGAAGGTGGAATTACGTACTTTTTTTTACAAATGACCAACAATTTTTACTACCTTTGGGACATTGAATATTTTTTGCCTTAATTTTTTCTCATGAAAAAATTTGGATTTTATTTCCTCAGTATGAACCGAATGGTACAGTGGCGGCATAGGAGAACGAACGCCATTGTCCCTCAATACTTCTGGGAATAAACGAGTCCGCAGGTTGTTCGAAATTCCATCCAATAGTGGTGTGTAGATGCTTCTCAGAAAGTATTTTTTCTTATCAAAAGTCGGTTGGTTCGCCCTAATCGTCTGCTTTGCTACAACCTACAATCCTTTTGCTTTTGAGATTTCGATATGCAATGAATCTGCTGTTTCTTCTTTGTCTTGGAATAAACTCGAAAAACCAGTAGTTGCGTGTTTGCGTTCATTTTCCAGAACAGAAAATGTATCATTTACTTCGTCAGTTGCACATTTCGAATCTAATTTCACATACTTTTAAATATATAAGTAAATATTATCAAAAAGAACTTTTTTTTATAAAGAGAAGAAAAAACTATAGACAGCGATAAATAAATCATAATAATATTATATTCTTTTTTCGAAGTTGTTTTTGATAATTGCTAACATCCTTAAAATTATCTACACGTTCTAAGACCATCTGATTTCAGTGTTAGACTTTAAATTGATAAAGTATTTAATATTGAGAACAAAAATTGCATTAAATACCGTAAAATTAAAAAAAAATCTATTTGTTGAAAACAAACGAACTTTTTTTTGCAAAGTTTTGTGTTTGAAAATTAATTTTCCTTAACTATTTCTTAAGACAACTTGATTTGAAACGAAAATCAAAGGATGGATTTCTGGCTTTAAAATAATAATTCGACAGTTCGTATATTATTTATAATGTGGGTAAAACGCGTTCATTAATTTAAAGACGTTTGAATTTGTAATGAACTAAGCCAGTATGTACGTCACATAAGTACCCTAATGTAATACGAAAAACCTCACTTATTATATCTACTACACACCGCATACCACACCTAGTCTGCCACGCCGTCGGCAACAACCAACATGGCAACATCTACATCGAAGTAGCAGACCGCACACGAACCTGCCGAAATACCTTCGGCATCAGCAACAACCAATATCAACACCGAAGTAGCCGACCGCACACGAACATGCCGAGTCACCTTCGGCATCAACAACAACCAATATCAAAGTAGCCAACCGCACACGAGCATTACATATGACACAACCAATGCTTTCGTCATGTGATGGGTTTTACTTTATGTTTTCTCAGTTCACACTGT
Organism: Philhelius pedissequus; assembly: GCA_910595825.1. Classification (NCBI taxonomy): domain Eukaryota; kingdom Metazoa; phylum Arthropoda; class Insecta; order Diptera; family Syrphidae; genus Philhelius; species Philhelius pedissequus. The sequence continues at coordinate 156,537,230 of OU343161.1, forward strand.
GTGTACCGTAAAATTCATATAGGAAACTGAAGTTACAGGGGACAGGGCAAAATCAGCCTTTCTTTGGCCAATGGTCTGGTCTATGCAGTACCAATTTAGAGAACCTAAGTGAGGACTAGCTCTAACAAGCAAGCTGCTATGTACGTAGTACCGAATTTGGCTTGGTTTGCCTTTAAACTTTCGTTCGAAAGCTAGGGATCAAATCTTACAAACAGGACCAAGCTCCGATTGCGCTAAAGCTAGGGACTTAATCCCAATTATTTTCGCATTAGTTAAGCATTGAGGCTAGGGAATTTATTCCACCGTCTGTCCGTGCCATAACGTTGCCTGAGACTAAGGAGTAAATCCTACCGTCGTTTGCCCAGCTCCAGTTAAAGCTAGGGAATTCATCCCCCGTCTGACCGTGCCGTAGCGTTGCCTGAAGCTAAGGAGTAAATCCTACCGTCGTCTGCACAGCTCCAGTTAAGGCTAGGAATTTATCCCATCGTCTGTAGGTGCCATAACGCTGCCTGAGGCTAAAAGGTAAATCCTACCGTCGTCTGCCTAGCTCCAGTTAAGGCTAGGGAATTCATTCCCCCGTCTGTCCGTGCCGTAGCGTTGCCTGAGGCTAAGGAGTAAATCCTACCGTCGTCTGCCCAGCTCCAGTAAAGACTAGGGAATTCATGCCCCCTCTCTGTCCGTGCCGTAGCGTTGCCTGAGGCTAAGGAGTAAATCCTACCGTCGGCTGCCCAGCTCCAGTTAAGGCTAGGGAATGTAGCCCCCCGTCTGTCCATGCCGTAACGTTGCCTGAGGCTAAGGAGTAAATCCTACCGTCGTCGTCTGCCCAGCTCCAGTTAAGGCTAGGGAATTTATCCTACCGTCTGTTTATATAAAGTATCTTTCTAATTATAATTAGAAACTTCTAAATTGTCAAAATTTTTTACTTAAATGTTGACAAAAATAAATTTCCACGAAGGGAATAACACCCGCTCAATCGAGTTTATAAATTTATTGTATTAAACCCGTATATGAAATATGTTGCTAGGTAGAAATATAAGAAGAGAATTAAAAAATTCGAGAATTTAATTGGAGTTCTGAACCTTCAAATACCGAGTTTTGTGCTTTCTTCGGTTTGACCCTGGACACCTTCTGACCTACCTCAGCTGGAAAGAAAACAGCATCACAATTTTTTTAAAAATATATTCGTGTTTCAAAATTTTATCTTAATTCTATTTTTTTCAACCAAATTCCTATTTTTCATTGTCGCTACAAAATCTTCAAACTTGGCAAATTGCATACACCTACTTTTGTGTATATAAGTTAACAACAGCAACATTCCAAAATTAATAATATCAAATATCCCGCAACTTCCCACGATTCGTCCCATTGCATCAGCAACTTTCCGGGTTCATGAGTTCTCACAGTGGACACCGGATACATACGCGAATTCAACGAGCAAAACTGTGGGAAATGCAGTCTTGCTTTTTTACATTTTCATGCCAATAAAATATTTTATGTTAAAAGTTTAGTTCTAAGTTATCTATCAACCTGTTAAGACGTTCTGTGTAAATAAATAAAAATATTTTTTTAATAAATTTTGAAGTGTATTTTTTCTAATTGGCGCCCGAGCAGGGACCGTACTGTGTTAAAAGTATTTTAAGCGATAGTAGTAAATATAATAATTGAATACGCGACTGTTAAAAAGGTGTGCGATAAATAGTAAAGAAAGAATAACTGTGCGACTACGAAAGTGTGTCTAATTTGTAATAAAAAAAAGCAATCAAAATAAAAAAGGAAAATTGACATTAAACTAAATAAACTGAAGGAGTGAAAAAAATTTAATTCAAAATTAAAGTTGAAAAGCAGATACCAAGGAAACAGAAATAAAGGAAGAGTACCCGAGTCACCGTGGGAACTAGAAATGCCTACAGGAAAAAAAGGAACAATACTCGACCGGCACAGTACCGCATCATGAGAATAATTTTATTGTAAGCTTAATTATTAAACATTTATTGTAAAATTAAGAGAAACAAATGTTTTAAAACAAAAAAATATAAAACAAAATTTTTACTAGAATAAGAGAAATAAGAAAACTAAAGGGAAAATAATTTCAACAATACCAAGTTTATAAAGATATTTAAATTCCTTTTCTAAAATTTAAAGTTAAGGAAAATAATTTCAACAACACCAAGTTTATAAAGATATTTAAATTCATTTTCTAAAATTTAAAGATAACTTAGCACTCACCAACCCTTTCAATCCAATATTTACCACCTTTCCCTTCCCTGAAATTTCAATACTATAAAATTTCATCCGTTGAAACAAATTATTTACCTTAGTAATCAAAATGAGTAAGATAGAGGGAAATATTCAGCAAGCCCCTTTAAGTCCAGCACCTTCCCTACCTCCACGAATAACTAACGGAACACAGGATTTAACTGACTACATAAACCAAGTGGTCGCTAATGCCTTCTCCCAAATGGGAACTCCATCAGGAGAATCCGACAGTGTAGACCAACCAAGAAGCTAGGAACCTAGAAGGGTTAGAAAGAATACCAGACGTAGTGAAAAGTCTACGACAATTCTCTGGGGAACCAGGTGAATTTAGCTCTTGGAAGAAGAGCGTAGACAGAATCCTGAAAATTTACGAACCTGTCCGTGGTTAGCCCAAATATTTTGGCATCCTGAGCGTTATCCGAAATAAAATAGTTGGACAAGCGGACATAGTCCTAGATTCCTACAATACCCCTCTAAATTGGGCTAAAATATCAAGATGCCTAATGCTGCACTATGCAGATTAAAGGGATCTTGGTACTCTCGAGTACCAAATGATGGTTTTGGTTCAAGGAAACCAAGCAATCCCCGAATTCTATCAGCAAGTGTACCAACATCTTTCACTTATTTTGAACAAACTAGCCTCTATGGAGTTAAGCGCTGAGTCACTTACTACCATGACTAGTGCGTACAGAGATAAGGCATTAGACACGTTTATACGTGGTCTAAAGGGAGATCTTCCGCGGCTTCTCAGTATAAGGGAACCAATCGATCTCCCTCAGGTACTGCATCTCTGCCTCAAACTAGACAATGTTAATTTTAGGACAAACTATGCCATGAATAATCAAACTATTTTAAAGAGATCGAGTTCCAATCTCCTCCTCCACTACCACCACGTCGTCAAATCCCCTCACATAATGCACCGCCTTTGGGAAATAGGTTTATTCCCGAACTCTATCATAACCCTCAACCCCGACCTTACTTCCAGACACATCAACCAGTGAACCGATCCTTTGTTCCTCTCCAAAAAAATTCCTATCCATTTCCACATAATCAAAACAATTATTCATTCAACCAAAATCCCTATTATCCCAGAAATCTCCCACCGAAACCACAACCAAGACCTCAACCCATGTCAGTCGACATGTCAGTCAGGTCGCAAAAATTGAATTACCAGAACCGACCTAGATATCAAAACCCCAGCGCAAACAAGCGCCCAAACTCTCAACAAATTCATTCTCCAGGTAAATACCAAAGGCTTTACCACACTACCTCAAAGGATGTCCCCGGCAACGAGGAATCCAGAGAATTACAACCTCACGAAGAATTTGAGGACCTCCGGAGGATTCCGGCTACGACAATGGTTTAGATGACTACGCCGATTTACAAGAGGATGAACAAGTAGAACAAGCTCAGCCTGAGGAGGTTCATTCAAATGCCCAAATCATTTTGCCGACCCAGATGTAAAACTCACCTACACTTCTGGAGTAAAAGGGGAAATTAAAACTGTAACTAACGAACCAGTTTATTCAAGGGCATACCCATACCCGATGGCTTTGAAAGGAGAAGTCGAGTCTCAACTCAATGAAGTTCTGAAGAACGGGATTATTAGACCATCCAAAAAAGCGGATTCTGAAGGAAAGAAAAAATACAGAATGGTAATTGACTACAGGAAATTGAATTCTGTAACTACAGCAGAAAAATATCCAATTCCTGAAATCAATGAAGTTTTTTCGAATCTAGGCAACAACAAATGGTTTACAACAGTTGACCTTAAGAGCGGATTTCATCAAATTCCTTTAAGGGAATGCGATATCGAAAAAACTGCTTTTTCCGTAAACAACGGAAAATTTGAATTCCTTCGGTTACCTTTTGGCCTGAAAAATGCGCCATCCAGCACATAGATGTCCGATGTTACGTTTACATCGATGACATCATTATCTTCAGCAAATCCGAAGAAGATCATTACAGAGATGTCGAACTCGTCTTCAAAACATTGGAAGCTGCAAATATGAAGATCGAACTGGAAAAATCCAATTTTTTCCAAACCCAAGTCGAATTTTTAGGCTTTGTCGTCTCAGAAGATGGAATCAAAACAAATCCTGAGAAAGTTCGTACAATAGCAAACTTTCCTCCACCCAAAACATTGAAAGATCTACGATCATTTCTTGGTATGTCGGGCTATTATCGTAGGTTCGTAAAAGATTATGCGAAAATTGCAAAGCCCCTGACATCACTTCTCAGAGGGGAAGATGGACGAGTGTCCAAAACTCAATCAAAAAATAAAATAATCCATTTAGACCAACAAGCTCTAGAATCCTTTGAAAAAATAAAGAACATCCTAATTTCTAATGAAATTATGCTTGCCTACCCAGACTTTTCGAAAGAATTTCACCTCACCACCGATGCATCGGACTATGCTATCGGTGCAATTCTCTCGCAGGATGATAGACCAATTACTTACTTTCCAGATCATTGAATGAGACCGAGGAATCATATGCCAACAACGAGAAGGAAATGCTTGCCATCATATGGGCACTCGGCTCCCTTCGAAATTTCCTATATGGGTCAAAGAAGGTGAAAATTTTCACTGGTCATCAACCTTTCACCTTCGTTCTCAGCAACAAAAAGTCAAATACTAAAATGAAAAGATGGAAAGCGAAGCTCGTTGAATACAACTATGAGCTCCAGTATAAGCCCGGGAGAGCGAACGTTGTAGCGGATTGTTTGTCTAGACCACCACGAATCGAAATAAATTCAATGACAGCAAGCCTTCATAGTGATGATAGTTCATCCCACAACCTAATTCCGTCAGTCGAAGCCCCCATTAATGCGTTCAGAAACCAATTGATATTAACAATTGGCCAAGCGGCAAGTTATCAACTTAAACAACCCTTCCCAAATTATAACCGTCATATCTTTACAGAATCCAGGTACACCAAAGAAATGATAATATGCATTTTTAAACGATATCTTAATCCTAATTTAATAAATGGTATTAAAACGGATGAGTCAACTATGGATATCATTCAAGAACTCTACCCACTCCACTTTACAAACTATAGAATACGTCACACTCAATTAGAAGTTATAGATGTTCCTACCGAAACCGAACAAGTGAAAATCATCCTCAAAACACATAGAAGAGCTCATAGGAATGCATGCGAGAACAGGCTCCAAATCTTGCAAAAATATTACTTTCCACGAATGAATGCAAGAATCCAAAATTTTCTCAAGCGCTGTACAATCTGTCAAGAAAACAAGTACGAGCGACACCCTAATAAGATTTATATAAATGAAACACCCTTACCTTCCTATCCAGGTCATATTATTCACACAGATATTTTCTCCACACAAAACTTTCTAGTCCTCACTGCAGTAGATAAATTCTCGAAACTAGCTCACGCAAAAATTATAAACTCCCGGTCAGTAGAAGACATACGACAACCCTTATGGGATACACTATTCCACTTCGGTGTCCCGGAGCACGTTGTCATTGATAATGAGAAATCCCTAAATTCAGTACCCTCTAGGGCCATGATGGAAGAACTCAATATAACAATTTACCAAACTCCGCCATACAAGAGCGAGATTAATGGCCAAGTAGAAAGGTTTCATTCTACCTTATCAGAAATTATGCGATGTGTGAGTTCCGAATTTCAGATTACTGAATTCAGCGAGCTGCTTGGAAGGTCGGTCTATGAATACAATTTCACCATCCATTCGACCACGAAAAAAAACCAATAGAATTGTTTTTTGGTCGAGATCAGAGAGTTGATCCCGAATTATACGAAGAGGCAAGAAAGAGTAATATTGAAAGGATAAAAGGGAAACAATTGAAAGACTTACAGATTCATAACAAATCACGAAAGCCCCCTAAGACTTACCAGGTAGGAGGAGAAATTTTCGTAAGACATAATAAAAGAATAGGCTCTAAATTAACTGTACGCTATAAGATCGAGAATGTAAAGGAAGATACGAATACCACTGTACTTACTGAATCAGGAAAAATAACCCATAAAAGCAACATTAGGAACTAATTTTCTCCCATAACATTTCAGGGT